>CM054816.1:5008222-5243962 GCA_028984105.1 Lavandula angustifolia
TAGTTGGAAGAAATGAAGAAAGTGGTAATTTTGCTCGTGTAATGTTGCTTAATCTTTCATCGTATTAGGCGCTATACAAAAGACTAGATTGTTGCAGCCCTACGAAATTCCTAAGAAAAGTTCAACGTATTGTTATAAGCTTTATCAGCAGAATAGAACACTGTTACTTGGGGCCAAAGTTTGCCGATAGATAAAGCCCACGAGTTTCCTTTAATTCGAGTCACGTTCCGATTGGGTAGATTAACATAATGTTACCTCAAGAAGATCTTAGTGTACGAGGCGTGCGGATTGTCGATCATCTCAGATTGTGATTCCAGATTCATCTCAAAATGCTAGAAGAGTTTATACGAAATGATCAACGAGTAATTGAGTATTGGTTCAGTTCTCAATCCGTGAAGTGTATGGAAAGTTAGAAGGGAATAATTAAATTCATAATAAATTTGGAAGATATTTTTCTCCAAGTGGAATACATCTATTATGAAAGCAATAAGACAATGATTACCATTACGAAAGTGTATATTGTCGAGAGATGAAGATACTGGAGAATGGTTAGTCCAAGAAAATGCAGGAAATATGTGGTAATAAGGAGAATTATAGTGATGAACGTTAAATATTTTTATGATTAATTGTTTATAATAAAGAGTGAGCTGATCTAGCAAAATAAATTGAGTTCATAAGAAATTCTCAAAGCACAGAGCAAAATAGATAAAGTTCTTTATGGAATTGCTACATGGTTCAATAAATGTATGTGGCGTCTCTCATGTTCAAGAATGTTGTTGCTGAACTTCAACACGAAGTCAAGTATGATGAAGTGGTCCTAGGTTCGGACTAAGTTGTGAAAGAAAGACTAGATCATATGCGTAATTGCAAGCCTCGTGTATTCAGGACGAAATCTATGCAAATTTCGAGGACGAAATTTTTTTTAAGGAGGGAAGGATGTAATATCCCGAAATTTCAATTAAGTTAAGTTAGAATAGACGAGTCTAATGAAAATGAATAATTAGTGGATTAAAATCTCTAAAAAATACAAATAGGAATTATTATTTAAGTATTCATGTCCGAAAAGGAAATCTATTAATTACAACAATGAAAATTAAGTTCTTTAAATAAAGTTCATAGTAATTCTAGAATATGAATTTTTCATAATAGTTGAATTGTTATACAAATATTTTATGAATTTGATATAGTGCATAGTGGTGAGTTGGAATCATATTATCAAATATGTATATAAGCTAAGGCGGTGGATATATATATATATATATATATATATATATATATATATATATATATATATATATATATATATATATTAATTAATAGGTTAATATTTTAATGTAAGGAAATACTACTTTTTCTATATATATCCAAGTATGGTAATATACATGCTGTGGGTTGGTCTACTGACTTCTAGAAATGGGAAAACAAATCTTAGTTGCAAGGTAATTACGTGTCCCTCTATTATAATTTAAGAAAATAACTAAAATTGGAGGTAAGCCTAGACTAGGTGACTAAGGTTGCCTATATCTACTTCCATTATTTTAATCTCTCTCTCTTTTAAATACTAGTGGATGTTAAGGAGATATTCATTTTTAGACAATTACCGTACATCTTCTTCTCTCTTCAGTCTCTGCAATTTTACCACCAAAAAAGGTAAGAGTTTATCTTCTATAAGTTCTTCTCTTAAATTGATGGGATAATAACTCGATGGTTTACGCAGTTAATTAAATCCTTTTCTATAGTCAATTTAATTGTTTTGGTCAAGGGAAGTTGCATGATGTTGTGGAGGTTTTGTTGAATTGTTGTAGATGCTTAGATGGAGTTGGAAAGCTTTAGTAATTTAAGGGAAGTGGTATTATTACACTGATTTTATATTTGGTGATGAAGTAGTTAAATTCTAAAATTTTGGTACATCGTAGCTTATTTTGAAGTGTTAATATGGATTATAAATGCTTAGAAGTTCAAGGGATTTTCAACCTATTTTAACCAAAGCAGGGGATACACATATGTACATATGTATGCTTAGAATTGTGTTAAATAAATTAACCGTGTAAACTCTTTTAGATTATAAGGTATGATTTCTTTTGTCAATGGGTGTGATTCCTAATAATAACTAATTAAATGAAGTGATGTATACATATATACACATGTGGACTGTACGGGTTCTGCATATAAGAGTATTAGGTGGAGATATAGAATTAAATTAAGTATAAGTTAATTATGTTGAAATATGGTAGGTAATATATTAATATATATTGATAATAAAAAAATTGTATAATGCATTAATCATCAAATGCCCTGTGGCCTATAGGTGTAGTTAGTAACATAATTCCAATAATCCATTCCTTAATATCAAAAGTTATTAGAATTGTTGAAGAGTAAGGATTTGAATTACAACTAAGTTTAGGATTCCTATTGTAGGCCCTGCTGACGGAGAACAATAACACTCTACTTCATCAGAGACATTATATTATGGTACAAGCACAGCAGTAAGATGGATTTTTACTATCTAAAATTATATTGAGTTATTAAGCTCTATTAAATGCTTGTTTATCCATGAAATATATTTTTGTGCGTTCTACAAGTTTCATGCTCTGAATTTAATCGATCGAGGTTCTTAACCGGCCTAACACGCTAGTTGAGGATTGTGTACACGTATGTTAGTAGTGCAATGGGTTGATCTCCATTGTGTGCTAACCAGTTGGAGAGGACCTATGGGCTTCGGCTTTAAGTCTAACGGTTCGGATCTCTGGGTCAAGACCCGAGATCAGATATTTATGGGACTCACTGGGTTGTAGCCCAAAGTCCGAGAGGAAGGTGAATAGAGTAAGAGTAACTGTAGAACGTGACAGCGCGCGCACAGAAAGAAGTGAATATTTGTATGTTTGGAAGTGGTTTTTATTTTTAAACCTTCCAAGTCATATGGTTTATGCATGGATAAACTTATTGTGAAATATTTATAAACTGTTTCACCCACTGAGTACACTGGTGCTCATTCCCAAATATTTTCAAATGTTTTCAGGTTGAGGGACTAGTGAAGACGGGCAGAGCTGAGGCATGTGTTTTGTTATATATAACTGTTGGGTGATGATTCTATCCTCAGCACTGTTTCACTCAGTGGGAAATGATTCTATCTTCTATACTGAACCAAGCTCAGTAGCATATGTACTCTGAACTGTTGAGAAGATTTGAAGATCCCAAAACCCTATCTGATTAGTGAATCATTCCGTTGTATATGTTGTTTGTCTTTGAGGTTTCAGACTCAGTAGACACTCTGCTCTGGTCAAGGCGCTCAGTAGCTTATTTGCCTCAGCACCAGTGTAGAAGACTCAGAGATACTTGGACTCAGCGAGAGCAAGATATCGAGAGAGTCGATCGAACCGAACTCCGGCAGAGTAGTTCACTGGACTCAGAGCTGATGTTCAGTAGACTTATCTCAGCTGTCTATCTACTGAATACAAGGTCAGACTCAGCATTGGCAGATAGTCTTCAGGACTGTCAGAATCTTTTGAAAGACAATCAGCATTGTCATATACGAGGATGAGAGAAGTCAGCTTCAGCTTGTCTCGAAGTCTGTGCTGTCTCAACCGCTCTATCCGCCTCGATAAATGACAAACATACACGTGTCATCCTACCTACTAAAGCTGCAAGTCAACACTTTCCGAAAAAGGAGGAAAAGGCACTGTTACCTACGCCAAAAGAGCCGTTTGCTACCAAAAAGAGAGAGAGAGAAGAAGATCATCTCCAACGGATCTTTCTCAATCTCCTCTCTATAAATAGAGGGATCATTCAAGATTTGAAATGAACGAGTTCACGAGCAAACGAAGAAACGAACACACAAACGAACATTCAAACGAGCGAATTCCAAAAGCCTAAGTCTTCCGCAAGAATCGAAAGAGTTATATTCGGCGAAAGACTACCTTTAAGCTCATAAGGGAACCAAGCTGAACCGTCAACAAAGCATCTAGTATCCAAGTGACGTGACACGAACTTAAAGCTAAACCTCAGCCGTTCGTCGCTCTAGAAGCTACATTCTTGTTCCCTATCCCTCTAACCCTAAGCTCAACCGATATATCCATAGCTTAGACGAAGGAGTTCACCTTTGAACTCAATCCTTATTGTATAAGGACTCCTTCACTGTTGGAGAAGTTTGTCAAACACTTTAAGTTTGATAGTATTGTAAACTGGGACTTGCTCAGTATAATCCCCAAGCCACGGCTTTGTCCTGTGCACAAGCTGACTGAGACTAATTCAGTATAAATAATAGCCTCCTGATCTATCGGGACAGTGGACGTAGGATTGTTGATATCCAAACCACTTTAAAAATCTCTGTGTCGTTTACTTACGTTCTTTTACTGTTACATTGATTTTACTGTGCATACTGAACATCTTATTTAAAATCAATTAACTGTCTCGGTATACTGAACTTCTTATCTACTGAACTGAGACTTAAAATGTTTTCTCATAAAAACTGATTTGGGCCTACACTATTCCGCGCACTGAACGCTTGCTGATCGATACCGATTCGATCTAGTCGGCTAGCGCATCTCGGCCGAGTCGACTTTTAGCCTTTAACACGATTCGCAACGGTTGTCCGGTCCGCCGAATCATTTTAGTACGGCATCTTCCTGAATAGGACTGTTCGTGTTCGAAGTTGAGAAATTTGGATTCAGGTGTATTCACCCCCCCCCCCTCTACACCTGAATTCACTATCGGGACCAACAATAACCATACCTTCCGTTTTAGCTTGTTTTCTTCTGATGAGCACACTGAACATGGTCTTGTGTATAGTAGACGATGCTTTTACTCTTTTGCTATCAGTTTACCATGACCCGAGCTGTCTCGAGTCATACTTTGAACTAGTAAATACTAGTATGTGAATTATCTTTGTTCAGTTATGTTCATTCTTCTTGGTGAGGTGTTCCTTCAGTTACTCGCCTTTTTCATAATATATTTTAGTTTATTTATTTCTCATTTCCTTCACTCTTCTTTTCTCAAACCCTTAATCGCACCCCGGCTTTAATGCGTTCCCTCGGGAATTGGGGTGCGGCATAGTAAACGTGACTACCTTAAGAAACATTTAAGTACTTAACCAAATACCCGTATTTTTTTTCGGAGCATCGGATTCCTTCGTATCGAAAATATTTTACGATCAAGTAGCCAAAAAATGTGAAGAGGAAGCTGCAACATGCAAGATCGGGTTTCCAACAGGCAAGGCAAAGGAAAAAAATCGTCGAATAAAAGGTGTAACGTTGAAGATCGATGGCGTGACTTTGAAAGCAGATTTGTATATCCTCGAGATGAAGGGCTTCAATGTTATAATGGGATTGGATTGGTTGAGCAAGCACGATGCAGTTATCAGATGCAAGGACCGTAAAGTCGTTTTCCCAACACCAGACGAAAATCAATTCTCTTTTTACGGAAGTAACAGAAAGAGAGGACCACATACTATAACTGCAATGAAGGCCACCAAGATGATGAGGAAGAAGGATTGTCAAGCCTACTTGGTGAATATTGCAAGCACAAAGACGGAGGAACTAACCATAAATGATATTCTGGTGGTAAGGGAATTTCCTGATGTGTTCCCTGAGGAACTAAGTGGCCTACCCCCAGATAGGCAAGTAAAATTCAACATTAATATAATTCATGGAGCAACTCCTGTCTCGAGAGCGCCATACCGAATGGCACATATGGAGTTACAAGAACTAAAGATACAACTACAAGAATTGTTATACAAGGGACATATTCGTCCTAGTGTATCTCCGTGGGGAGTGCCTGTGCTTTTCGTGAAGAAGAAAGATGGAACTATGCGTATGTGCATAGATTACCGTGAGCTCAACAAGTTGACAATCAAGAACAAATACCCGTTGTCAAGGATTTAAGAGCTCTTTGATAAACTAAAAGGCGCGGGGATCTTCTCAAAGATTTACTTGAGGTCCGGATATCATCAACTGAAGGTTAAAGAGAGTGATGTGCCGAAGACAACTTTTCGAACAAGATACAGTCACTATGAGTTTATAGTAATGCCTTTTGGACTATCTAGCGCACCAACCGTTTTCATGGACTTGATGAACATAGTGTTTTATCAATATTTGGATCAATTTGTAATTGTCTTCATCGATGATATATTAGTGTACTTAAAAGATCGGAGCCAACATGAAGAACCTTTGAGGATTTTTTTGGAGACCTTGAGGAAAGAGAAGTTATACGCCAAGTTTAAGAAATGCGAGTTTTGGTTTAATCAAGTTGTATTCCTTGGTCACGTAGTAGCTGCACAAGGAATAGAAGTGGACTCAACAAAAATTGAAGCGGTTAGTAACTGGAAGGCACCGAAAAATGCAAGCAAAATTCGAAGTTTCTTGGGATTAGCAGGATATTATCGGTGGTTTATCGCATGATTTTCAAAGATAACAAGACCACTTACTCAGCTCACCAGAAAAGGGATCAAGTTTGAGTGGAATAAAGAGTGTGAGAGGAGCTTCCAAGAACTGAAAGGGAAGTTAACCACGACACCAGTACTTACTATTCCTGACGGAACTGAAGGGTATGTGATCTACTATGATGCCTCCAAACAAGGAGTTAGATGTGTCTTGATGCAACATGGGAAGGTCATAGCTTATGCTTCGAGACAACTGAAGACACATGAACTGATTCACCCTACACACGATCTGGAATTGGCAGCTGTGGTTCATGTCTTGAAGATTTGGAGACATTACCTATATGGAGGCAAGTGCGAGATATATTCTGATCACAAGAATCTAAAGTATCTGTTCACACAAAATGAATTGAGAATCTTTTACTTAATAACGTAGACCTTCTTCCATTATTAACTTAATTAATTGAGAATCTTTGGAAAATAGGGATGTAGGTATTGGAATACATGAAGTAACAAGTTACTGGATTATGCTTAAGTCATGCGCATCATAAATAATTAGATGAGCAATACGTAAAGCCTAGATCTTTCTTCTATATTATTGCTTTAGGGAAATCGAATATTATATATATAATATGTTATTTATGAATATGTATTTATGTGATTAATAGATTATAACATGAATATAACTTTTTGGTTTTGCCGAGAACGGTTAGAGGGACCTCAAAATTTTTCGATTTCACTCATGATTTAAGTAATTTATATATTTTTTTTATTTTGTGCATGCTTGGTTGATTATTATGTTAATTTAATTATATGAATTTGGTTTTTGATAAGAGAAACTAGTCAGATAATTAGATGGTAGCAGATTTCCAAATATTTATTATGTGCTTCTTGGTTTATTTAGTATTTGAGTGATGCTCGCATAATACCTCATGCATGTATCACTAAGTATAAGTTATTTAAATGTTTAGGACAAGCGCGCAAGGTTTAATCACCGGATATACATTTTCATTTACTCAAAAGGTTAAGGTGGAGTTTTTATTTTATCCTTATTATACACTATACGCTTTTCTCATGCGTTATTCAAGATAGGCAGAGCCTTCGGGCTATTCACCCAAAGAAAACCTTCGGGCTAGCCCTCGGACATTCACGCAAAGGTAAAACCTTCGGGTTAAGACTCGTGCTTGCACGTCTAATTTCTCATATTATGAAAATTGAGGCGTTACACTCGATATATACCAAACTCAGGCTATGGCTTTGCCCGGCGCCTGCAACGTCGAGACTCCTCCCCTCAGCCGATGCAACGGTAAAAACTGATCACCCCACATTCTCGACATATTAGCTCATTCGTATGACTACTAAGCTCAATGTTTTCTTGCAACGACAGCTGCTTCTCCAGCTGGCTCTCCTCAGGCTGCGCCAGATTCTCCCAACACTAACGCAGGTAAAGTATTTAGACCATGAGTTTTTTTAGAGATATTAATTAAGCCATAAATTTAAAGAGTACGATACACTATTTTCAGGATTTAATGAAGTTGAATTTGGCTTATAAGTTTAAAAGGAGGTTACAAAGTGATTTATGTCATATTTATTAAAAAGATGAATTTGTTTTACTAATTACCATTAAGAAATTATAATAAGTTATATTTAGTTATTAAGAAATCACGAACATTAATTATTTAAAAATAAAGAAGCACTTATCACATCTAAATATTCACATAAAACAACACCAAAACTTTTTGATGACTAGAGATACATTTTAGTTATGTTGATAACTTTAAAGAATTAATAATTTATGATATAAATGAAATAATATATTTTTATATGAATATTCTGAAAGTGTATTATCTTATCGAAAATTTTGATTTCTCAACTGTTCAAGTTGAAACCAAAGAAAACTCTTTTCGTTCTACTCTATTAGTCCAATTTTCTTTTAGGGTTGTCTCACTTTATTAGTCCACTTTTTTATTTTAATTTAAAATAATACTCTATTATATCTAGTGGATTCCACTATTTTATAATACTTTACATACAACTACCAACTTTCTTAATCTTAGTGCCCAAAAGAAAGTGGATTAATAGAGTGAAACGGAGGAAGTAGTATTTTACCCACTTTATCAAGTATTTTGGAAGGTTTTAACCGTAAATGAAATATTTTTTTCCTCACAAAAAGTTTATTTGAACGATATAAAATTATAAATCTTGTCTAGGTTTTAAACTTATCTTATCTAAGTAGCCTATCAATATTGTGTTTACATAGTGCTTGGACGAAGTTAATGATTGTTGTGTGATAGCAGGGGGTGGATCAAAGACATTCCCAAGTGGTGGTGGTTCCTCAGATGCAACTTCGAATAAGTTGGGTGGTGCAATGCTATTTGCTCTTACGTTCATAGTATCCTATCTTACAACATCCAACATGGCTTAAAATCAATTTTTGCATCATTTTATTCTTACTTATTGTATGGCATTTTTTCGAGTCAATAATTTATATGTATTGTTCATTCAATTTGCATGGTCTTATCAGAGACTTTCTTCTCTTTATAATAGATTTATTCTTTTTATAATAAACTTATTCTTTTTCTGCTTATTTGTTTATTTCTCTTTTTATACTAAGCTATATTTAAAAATTATACAAAAGAAAAATGAGTAATTAATGACGAAATACAACGTAATAATGATGAACGATCTGGAGCTTTCTGAACTACATCCTGCCATAGGCTTAGTCAAGATATTACTTTGAGTTTGAAATAATAGTTTCCTCTTATACAATATAATATCTAATATATACTTGTAGTAAAACCTCATTATAAGAATAGTCTTATATAATAAAAACATTATTATAGTAATTCTCTCCCATTTTTCGAATCAAATTTATTTGGAAGAAACTCTACTTATTATTATATATTATATTTTTTCAGAGTTATTCTTAATAAATTTAACTCCATCAAGTAATAAAATGAAATCAGGTTTCAAATATATTTATAAATTTATATAAAATATTTAAATTAGGGGATGGATCTATTAGAAAAATCCTTCACATACGAATTAAAAAGTAATATGCACCCTTCGTCTTATTATTGGATGATTTGGATTGAATATGTTCTGAAATATTCCTTATGCATATTTTTGTATATTTTATACATAAGGACAAAAATATAAAAGTTACAAGATGTATGCATAAAAAAATAAGAAATATACATAAAATATATAAAGAGTATGCATACTTCCTATCTTTCTATATATCTATATGTTCCTACCAAGTCCATACCCTATTTAACTATGTTATAAACTTGCTTCAATATACATTGGTAGATATTTTAAATGTACACGTATTATACGAAATGAGATCTATTGTCAACTTTTTTCGTGTCCAACTAATGTACAATTTGTGTCCATCAATGAAACAATGACGCTTATTTAACTCAAATACCTAAAGTACTTTATTTTAGTAGAATTAACAAATCTAAATTAAAATATATAATTATCAAATGAAAACATCTATCGCCATTCTATTGTTAACACATGTAAGTAAATACATTTTTTTTTCATAAAAAAAGTTAATGAGGATACATTTTGCCATATACTAATATTTTTTCTCTGGTTCCAAATATATAACCGTATACGTGTTTAACCGTTCTTATCATACTCCCTCCATCCCTATTTTATATGCCTATTTGTTTTTTCACATAAATTAAGAAATAAATTAATGATACGAAAGTTAGATAAATGTTGGTAGTGGAATTTGAGTAAATTAAAGTAAATTACTAAAAAGTTAATGTCATAATTGTGTTTGCTATTATAAAAGTTGGATAAAATAGTATTTTTTAATATTATCATATTAATTAGATCTATTAAAGTTAGTGAAAGATTTAGTTAGATAAAAAAACTGCTAGTAGGCATATTAATTTGGGATAGACGAAAAAAGGAAAGTATGCATATATATTTGGGACGGACTGAGTATTATTTTTAAGGATTTCAATGTCGATGAGTTGTAATTGAGAATTTTTCCATTAATATACCGTCGGAGAAACAGAAAGCAGCATTGAAGTTTGTTATTACTTTACATATCCAATCAGATGGTAATATGGTATTGTTTTAAATATTGGGAACCTAAGGTGATTCAATTTCTATTTTTTTGAGGGAATATTAATTCATTTTCTTGATTTGTCAACTCGACAAGTACTTTCGAGATTTGTGAAAACATATTTTTGAAATTTGTGTGCTTGAACGTTTAATATTCTTCCGTTTTAAATTGATATCCCCTTTTTTTGTGTTCCATATTTAGATGCCCATTAAAATAATATTTAAGTGAAATTAAAATTTTATTTTAACTGCTTAGTTTTTTATAATAAAAATTTTAAGTCAAAATTTGTTGTATACTAAATATTCAATTTAATGTAGTAATGTTGAAAGACTCAATATCCAACTTATTAATCTTCTAATATGCTTATGTTGACAACTTTTCATTAATCTGTAACAAAGGTGCATTCATTTGTCTTGGTACTACTAATGCAATTCATTAAGAAGTCCTTAATTATTTTCTCAAATTCCAATGTCATCTTTAACTTATATTAAGAAAAATAAACTTTAAGCTAATTTAATACTCTTTTTTAGTCCGTGTGAAAAATGAAATGAACATATCAATTTGGGACGGGAGGAGTATGGAATTAATTATCAATATCACTATAAACTCAATATATTGAATTTAATATATCGGAATTATGATATTGAATTTATATCTAAAAACTTGAGATTCTTACACCCAAGTAAACTGTGAGTTTTTTTTTTCCTAACCCGCATTTCGTTCTCAATACAAAATCACGGGGAACTATTATGACCCTTCCAATTCCACGCCGCAAACTAAATGTCCCCTTACTTTCATCTTTGTGATTGATTGATTATCGGAAAGGAAATTGACATAGAAAAACCCAATTTAATTATATTTTCACGTTATATCTTGTGTTTCACTTCACTGACCTAGTCTATGTATATCTATATAATGTAATTTCGAAACAAGACATTGATTTCTCGAACTCTTTCAACGAGCATGATTCCTTCAAGAACCCAACCACATAAAAATATCTGTGCATATAGAGTTACTATTAGTTGAATTAATGCGTCGTTCTTAGATTATTTCTCTTAAATATGCATGTAGTAATATATGTGGAGATATTTAGTGCAAACTGCGTTATAGAACAGATATAACAAAAATAGACGACGTACGTGAAAGAACAATTGATCGTATTGTTTCATAAGATTGATATTACATATATCATATGTAATGTTTAGAAACCATCACAATAGCGGAGTAGTAATTTGCTTTATTCAACAACTTATACGATACGCCTTCAAGAGCTTTTTCGCCGGTGGAGGAGCATGGTGGTGGTGGTGGTGGTGAGGAGGAGGAGCATGGTGGTGGTGGTGGTGGTGAGGAGGAAGAGCATGGTGGTGGTGGTGGTGGTGGTGGTGGTGGTGCATGAGTGTATCAAGCACCCCACATCGACTCGTCATCCGGATCAACTTCGCTTATACCGAACTCCAAGAATGACTCATCTTCTTTCAACATACGAGACACATCGTCTTCGAAACTGCGACCCAAAGATGGCGTCACATATAGGGCGAAGAACCCGACAAGCACGAGGAGAGAGAATGCGCGAGACATGTTTTCTCAAGTTTTGTGATGAGAGAGACTGAATAAGGCTCGTGATTTTATAGTGTACGTGAATGTTGAAGCATTTAATTTTGTTGGTCATTAATATAGGTTGCATACTCATTAACTCGTTTTCTTAAATTGTCTTTACCATCTTTCTATACTTCTACATTTTTCTTTGATTTTTTTTAATTCTTTTGATTTTTGGGTTTATTGGAGTTATTGAAAATATATATCAATTTCTATGCAATTCATTTCAAAGAAGTAAGCTTAATTATTCTTGAAAGTTTATTTTGTTTAAAAGATCATGAAAACTAAAGTAAGAAAACATGATTAAATAGGAGTTGCTACCAATTTTCCTCAGTAATCCAACTTCTCATATTTCTTCAATTTATCGGCAATTTTCAAATCACAAAAATTATTTTGTATTTTGGTTTATAAGACTAATACACACGTGAGTGGAGTTGGGGCTTATCTAACCCAAGATCGCGTATACTAGAATTTTTTCTTTGTCGTTTTTTAGTATTTGTTATTTCGTTCCAAAAAATTATATGGTTCAACCTTATTGGAATTGTAAATTTTCGCCAATAACAACATATTCCATTTAGTATGACAAATTGGTACAAATGGTCCCAATGTTTGCTAGTTTGGATGACTTGGTCCCAATCTTTTTTTTTTAATTTATTGTTTCCCAATGTTTGATAGTTTGGATAAATTGATCATTCTATTAAATTTTAAGTTAGTCAAGTGTTAGTCATAGGAGTATTTACGGAATAAAAATTTCAGGGACCAATTCATCTAATTTTTAAATTAAACTAGGTTTTTTTTAATTTTTTTAAATTTTCATCTTTTCCGAAAAAAAATTAATTTTTTCATATAATTTTTTCTTTGAAAAAGATTAATTTTTTTCAACTATTTTTTTTTCTTTTTTTGTCAAATAACTTTTTTAGTAAAAAAATTAATTAATAATAATTTTAAGGACCAATTCATCACTACAAAATTTATGCTATTTACCGACGGAATTACCGACGGATGAAAAACACGGGTCGTCTTACCGACGGATTACCGACGGAAATTGGGATGCTCAATTTACCGACGGAATACCGACGGATAATGTCCGTCGTCATATTACCGACGGAATATTCCGTCGTTAGCGGTATATCATTATTTATTTACTATTTAATAAATTAAATATATATATTACCGACGGAATAATCCGTCGGTAAGGGTATATCATTAGTTATTTAGTTTTAATTAATTAAAATATATAAATTTACCGACGGATTATTCCGTCGGTAATGTTAACTTATTATTTATTTAGTTTTTAATAAACTAAAATATATTTACCGACGGAATAGTCCGTCGGTAAATTTATTTAAATTTATTAAAAAAATTTAATTTATTTTACCGACGATTACCGACGGAAAAATCCGCTCGGTAGTCATTATAAATTTACCGACGGAATTATCCGTCGGTAAATCTGTCGGCGTAACCTAAATTAATTCGGCGCCGCGGGGACGTAACGTAGCGTCTTCTTCTTCGCCGCGCCTCCGCCGGCCGCCGCTTTTGCGCGCGCCGCTCTGCCGCCGCGCGCGCCGCCGTTGAACGCTCCGCCCCCACTTCCTCGCGCCGCCGCGCCGCCGCCGTCTCCTTGGTTAGTTTCTCTCATTCCTTCAATATCGTCTCTTATGGAGGTTTCTTTCGTGTATTGTAGCTCATTTTTCAGCCGTGTAGAGATGTTCTTGTTGACTACTTCTGTGCTTCTTGTGATTGTAGAGATGTTATTGTAGAGATGTTGTGATTGTAGAGATGTTATTGTTGACTACTTCTGTGACTTGCTTCTGTGCTTGTAGAGATGTTATTGTTGTGCTTGTAGAGATGTTATTGTTGTGATTGTAGAGATGTTATTGTTTAAATAGACTAATGGATTCTATTATGAAAGATTTCTTGTGGATAATGGTTGTACATATAACATGGTTGGGACAACCTTATCTTCCCGGATTTCAAGCATCAACCCCGCCAATTAACTAGGAATCTCGTGACTATTAGTGTTTCATTTTCAAATAGTAATGAGTCGTTCGTGGATCATGCCGGGCCAAATTATAATGATGCGGAGTTTTCGGGTACATGGCGCCTCCCGCAGGTCGTGGCAGATCGTATCGCCTCTCGGCTGGGCGTGGAGCACCCCCATCGACATCCGGGCTATGGGGGCAGCCCCCCCCGAAGTCGGGTGGACCCCATCGGGGTTCTACCGACTCTTACTCGGTGGATAGTCGCCGATGTTTCGAGATTTCACCTGAGGGGTATGTAATAATTGCTTTTATTAATTTTAAATATATCAAATTTCACTTGGATTAACCAATTTTCAATAATAGGCGATTGCTTGAGCCATCCGGATTGGCCTCGACAATCGTTGATTGTTTTAAAAGATCAATAACCCGACCGGGTTCACTTGGAAGCCGACTCCTCCCGAAATTAAGGAGCAAGATTTTGAAGAATTTAAGGTTAGTTTTTCTTTCAAGTTTACAATCTTATAATTTAGTATTTATTTATATATATCTAACATGTATAAACATGTAAATTGCGTAAGCACTTCGCCGGCTTCGCCGACCGGGACTGTGCAGCCCACCACATGTGGCGTAAGAGGGCATCTAAGAGGTTCAGCGATTGGCACTACGAAATGAAGCAGGGCCGCCCTCAAAAACCGGACTACATCAACACAGAGAGGTGGGCGGCCCTCAACGACTACTGGATGCGGCCAGAGGTGCTCCGTAAGTCGAGATCGCTTCCCAGTGCCGCAGTCGAGCCCGAGCCGGGCGCCGGGATGAGCAAGCACAAAGGAGGGTCCTTGGCCAGCCATGCAAGACTCCCGGCCTACGGTAAGTCTCATTTTATATGTTTTTTAGCTTCTTATGTCTTTGTTTTTGACATAATTTTGTTTATGCATGTTATGAATAGGCTTCTCGGAGGGGATGCTCCTTAGAGTCCACCGCCTTCGACACTTTCCGCAGTCTCCATTACAAAGGTGGAGACTTCTCCAACATGAAGGTCGCGAGACTTCATGTAAGCACACAATTACAATATATAGATTATTATTCTAGAATTTTGAGTTTGACTAATTTCTATTTAATATTGTAATAGGCGGAGGTGGAGCGGATTGTCGGCTGAAGAAGGCCCCAACGCGGATAAAAACGCGATTTATCTCGCGGTTGGAGGGGGTCCGGATAAGAAGCGGCGGCTTCACGGTTTCGGGCGAGGAAGGGAGCGGCTACATCAACGCCGCCACCGCTCTTCTACTTCCTCACCGGGGCCATCCCGCAGTAATGCCGAGATCATGCGCCGACCGGAGGAGGAGTCGGCAGCTAGGGAGGAGCCTCGAGGAGCGTGTCGCATTTATGAATGCGCAGATGACCCGGCCTTATGGAGATGATGGGCTCCTCTAGCCGACGACAAGCCCCTCCGGACGACAACGCCGATCGTCCCCTCCCCCCACCTCTTTATGATTGATTTATTTATGGTTTATGTATATATACCGAATATTTTGATTTTAGGATTTATATATTTATATTTCGGTTTGCTTTTTGAGTTGATTTGAATCGTTATATGTGATGTCTTGGTTGGTTAATTGTATATGATGTGTTGGTTGGTTAAAAATTGCAAAGTTGTCGATAACTTGGTACAAAAAACAAAAAAAATTATTTATAAAAAAAAAAAATCTACCGACGTTTTACCGACTGGGATATTTCCGTCTCGTAAATAAAATATTACAAAATTATTTTAAATTTACCGACGGACAATTCCGTCGGTAAAAAAAACGTAAAATTTATTTGAAAATTTATTTTAAATGTACCGACGGAAAATTCCGTCGGTAAAAAAAACAAATAAATTATTTAAAAAATTATTTTAAATTTACCGACGGAATAATCCGTCGGTAAAAAAAAACAAAAAAATTATTTAAAAATTTCCTCCTCGACGTAATATTCGGGGACAAACTTCCGACGGTTATTTTCCGTCGGCATTCCGTCGGTAAAAATTGCCGACGGAATATTCCGCTCGGCAATATTTACCGACAAAGCCCGACCCGACGCATTTCTTCGTCGGTATTCCGCTCGGTAACTTTTTTACCGACGGAATTATGGGGTTTACCGACGGAAGTTTCCGTCGGTGTACGGTGAATTTCTTGTAGTGCATCTAATTTTTAACTATTTTCTTAAATAATTTTTTTTATTTAAATAAAAAATTAAGTAATTTAAATTAACTAATAATTTTGCATTTCACGGTGAAGGAGTGGAGCCGGTCAACATAACGGTTGGGGAAGATGTTATGTTCTTCGAGGTCGAGAGGAGCAACTCGGACGATTTGGAGGTGGGAGGCTCCTCTCTCACGACATATTCGACCCTCGAAGAACACGAATAAAATAACACCTTCCCCAACCGATGTGTCGATCCACTCCCTCCTCCGCCGTAAATTATTACTTAATCTAGATTTACATAATTTTTTATTTAAATAATTTTTTCAAGTATAAAAAAAATTGAAAAAAAGTTAATCAAAAATTTATTTGAAAAAAAATTGTTAAAAATTAATTTAAAAATTGGATGAATTTGTCGATAAAACTAGTACTAGTAGTTAATCTTTTAATAATTTTTTTCATTACGGAAATAATTATTTAATTTTTTTATCTTTTTCGAAAATAACTTATTTGAAAAAAAATTAATTTAAAAAAATTATAATTTTACGAAATATCTTTTAAAAAACTAAAATTTAATTTAAAAAATTGGATGAATTGGTCCCTGAAACTTTTATTCTGTAAATACCCCTATGACTAATTGTTCACTAACTTAAAATTTAACAGAATGACCAATTTATCCAAACTAGCAAACATTGAGGACCAATAAACTAAAAAAAAAAATTATGGACCAATTCATCTAAATTAGTAAACATTAGGGACCATTTGTCCAATTTGTTTTTTTTTTTTGTATTAATTGTGGATCTGCCCTTGTGTAGAGTACGTAATAAGTGGAATAAAAATTCATCGATTGATTTTCAACTTAAGAAAGGTAACTAAAAATGAATATAAAAAATAGAAATAGACAAAACATATCTTTGTTAAACTTTATATCCTTCTTTAGGATTTTACGCTAGTAAATATATATTTTCAACTTAAGTTTTTAAATAAAATATCCGTTTTACCCTCAATGTTATTAAATAATTATAATTTATAATAAATAAATATTATGTTAAATTAATTTTTATATTATATAAATTTATAATAAATTATATTAGCATAAACATATCATACTATTATATTTTAAATATTATTTATTTTTTTAAATTCATAATAATAATATTTTTATATAATTTTAGTAATTACGTAGCTAAAAGATAATTATCATTAAATAAAAATAGAAAAAAAAATTAATTTAAAATTCAAAATTTTCGTAATCCACTATTTTAATTAATCTATATTTAATTATATTTAATTTTAATAATACTTATTTCATTAAATTTGAAGAGTTTATAAATATAAAATATTTTTTATCAAATTACTAACTAATATATTACAATATAATTATAATTAAATTTGTAACTAAGAAAAATATTAATTTTAAAATTAATGATTTCTTGAGAATTATAGAGATATTTAAAGGATAAAATAGTCCAATAAATTAGATAGCTATAAACTCTAGCTGAAAGCTGGGTCATAGCAGTCGGGTCGTTTGATCTTCTGCTGACTTCGTCAAACATCAGTCTTCATCTGAGTTGACTCTCACTCATCCTCGTATGATCTTCTCGCCGACTTCGAATGTCATTAAAAGTCGGGTCATTTCCCTCGTCGGATACGTAGTTCCGACACGATCATACCTGTCTTCTTCGTCCGAGTCGGCCGATAACTGTCTTTAACCGAGTCCGAGCCACCGATGACTCCCGAAGGTACCGAGCTCAGACCGTGTTCTTTACTGGAGGTCAGCTGATGAAAAATCTTCTACTGATGAGGGTCAGCAGGAGACCTGAGAACACGAGCTCTTACATACTGATGATGTAGGGTTCTGGAATTTAACTTCCTACTGAAGTTCAGACCAACAATTACCTCTTATAGGACTTAGACAAAACGAATAACGAAAAATAGGAAAAGTCTAGCCTATTACATCATCTAATCCGAAAGACAACACACTAAGGGTACAAGACAGATTTTGGGATCTTCAATTCCATAGCAAGATATCACTATTGATTTCCTCCATTACCAAAAATAAGCAAGTCCAAATACAAGAACTACTGATGATAACACAAAGTACCCTCTAAGTGATGATCTAATCAATCACTGACCATAACCCAGCAAAAAAAAAAGATTATGGACCAATTCATTTAAATTAGCTAATATTGGGGACCATTTGTCCAATTAGCTTTTTTTTTTTTTGTATTAATTATGGATCTGCCCTTAGAGTACGTGATAAGTGGAATAAAAATTCATCGATTGATTTTCAAGTTAAGAAAGGTAACTAGAAATGAATATAAAAATAGAAATAGACAAAACTTATCTTTGTTAAACTTTATATACTTCTTTAGGATTTTACGCTAGTAAATATATATTGTAGTTAATTTTTATTTTAACCTTTGATTTCAAGATTATTACAAAACATTATAGCAATCACTCCATGCCATGGTTATGGCGTTTCCTTACGGAACGGTTTGTATGTACCATTTTCGTATACCCTTCTGTGTACCACACCACAAGGGTATTGAAATGTGGTATTTCTCATTAAATCAAGTGGGTCATACTTAACACATGTCAATACATTTGTGATGTGGTACACACAAAAATATACGAAAGTAGTACACACAAGCTTTTATGGTTTCCTTGGTTAAATCAATATTCCACAACATCTCTTCATCTTCTACTACTTGATGATTTCATTTATATATATGTTGGATTCCAAAAACGCTCCATCTTCTAAATTACGCTAAATATAGGGTCACTTGCATAGATATTGTAAATTGCAATAGATACAAGATCATATGAGAACTTAATTAAGAACTAGAAACTAATCCACCTTTCATTACTCTTTCGAACACTTGGATTGAAGATGTCTAACAATATATATATATATATATATATATATATATATATATATATATATATATATATGGTCCCGAGAGCACGTTCAGGTATAGAGGGGGGGGGTGAATACACCTGAAAACCGATTTTCTCAACTTAAACACGAACAGCCTTTTCAGGATGATGTCGTACTGAACAAGTTCAGCAGACCAGATAAGCTGTTCTGAATCGTGTTGGCAGAGTGACTGACTCTACTGAGACCTGCTAGCTGACTGAGTGTTAGAATTCAGTATCTTGTAGATAGAGTTCAGTGGTGCGGAATAGTGTAGGCCCAATTCAGTTGAGTTAGGAAAACATTTTTATTAAAACAATTTCAGTTGATTAGTGCAGTCTGTTAAGTTTGCTGAAACTCAGTTGAATGATTTAAAGAAGGTTTTTCAGTATGAACAATAAATCAATGCAACAGTTAAAAACAGAACACAAGACACAGAGATTTTTAAAGTGGTTCGGACACAAAAATCCTACGTCCACTGTCCCGAAAGATCAAGAAGCTATTTATTATACTGAGATAGTCTCAGTTGGTTTGTACGCTGGACAAACACTGGTCTTGAGATTTATACTGAGCAAGTCTCAGTTTACAAGGTTATCAAACTGAGTGTTTGAAAAACTCTCCAACTGTGAAGGAGTCATTTACAATAAGGATCAGTCCAAAGGTGAACTCCTTTGTCTAAGCTATGGATATATGCTATTGAACTTAGGTTAGAGGGATAGGGAACAAGGAAGAGGCTTCTAGAATGACGAACAACTGAATATAGCTTTGGGTTCGTGTATCGCCGTTTGGATACTAGAGGCCGTATGAAACAGCTTAAGCTTGGTTCCCTATGAGCTGGAATGTAGTCTTTCGCCGGAGATAGATTTCTTCGAACTTCTTACGGAAGACTTAGGCTTTTCGAATTTGCTCGTTTGAATGCTCTGTGTGTTCTTTTTGTTAGCTTGTATTCGTGAGTTCGTGAGCTTCAAATTTCGATTTATCCCTCTATTTATAGAGAAGAGGTTAGGATAGATCCGTTGGAGACGACGATCCTTTTTCTCTCTCTTTTGGGTAGCTAACGGCTCTTTTGAAGTTTGGTGGCAAGTGGGTCTTTCCCTCCTTTTTCGGAAAGTTGTTGACTTGCAACTTTAGTAGATATAGGGTACGTGTCTGCTTGTCATTGGCCGAGGCTCGTAAAGTGGTTGAGACATAACGGACTTCAAGGAGATCCGAGCCGACTTCTCTCTTCCTCGTATCGACTCTCGCCGAAAAGTGACTTCAAAGATTCTCGACGCACGTAAGACCGTCCGGCCGTTGCCGAAGTCCGATCTCGATTCAGCAGCATGCTCCTACCGAGTCGGCTCTACCGAAGATCGCCTCCGAGTACAAGTGAACTACTCCCGCCGAGTTTAGTTCCACCGACTCCTTTCGCATACCGCTCCCGCCGAGTCCAAAGATACCGAGTCTTCTACTTCTGGTGCTGAGGCGGATAATCTACTGAGTGCCTGAACCAGAGCAGAGGGTCTGCTGAGTCTGAAACCTCAAAGACAAAACAGAATACAACGTAATGGTTCACCAATCAACATAGGGTTTTGGGATCTTCAAATCTTCACAAATTCATTCAGAGCACAAGGCTACCGATCGTATGATAAGCATAGAAGACTGAATCATTTCCTACTATTTATCGACACTGCTGAGGATAGAATCATCACCCAACAATATATTCCTTCTATATTCATGCAAAAAAATATAAGGAATATACACATGACGTAGGAAAATATACATAGGTTCCTAATTCTCGTATAACGTTTGGTTCCTATGTGAACTCTTACCCATCTATTATATATATAAAACTTCAATAGTATTTTCAAATCAATTGCAATTCAATTTTAAATTAATTGTATAATTTTGTAATATCCGTTAAATTGAAGGTTAATGTTGTAATCTAATAAATATATTTGAAAATTTTAATTTAGTGAAATAACTGATAATTAAAATATTAATAATTAATTTAGAATATGAAAGAGTGCATTAAAATTTGAAAATTTACTATTAGTAAGTAATAGATTATAAATTTAATTTAGAATAAAAACGAGTGCATTAAAATTTGAAAACTTACGTATAATAGGTAATAGATCATAACATTTACATATAATAGATAATAGATTAGCTAATATATTCTAACCGATATTGGTTGTTTAGATATACAATAATTAGATATTAGATGTATATATACAAAATATATAAAAGAATAGATTAGCTAATAGATTCTAACGGATAATAAATTATTTATATAACAATAATCAGATTAGATATTAGATGTATATATAGAGAATGTATATTGTGTTGGCAACATACACGACATAAATTTAAATGATAATTGAAATTCTACATTTATTTAAATAATATGAAAATTTGCTCTTTAATATGAAAGTTACACTAATAGAATATTAAATTTCTCATATATCAATTTTCTATATATATCAATGTAAGCCAAACAACTTTACGCAGGAAATTCTAAGAAATCTTCCTCTTAACTTTGCGAGACATGCCAACTTTTGGTCTCTAATTGAGGAGTTGAAACGATTCAAAGGAGTCATTTCAATTATATTATGCTGACGAAGTATTACAATTAGTTATATATCACAACTCACACATATTAGATACAAATTACATGTCACCCACTAACAATAAATATTTTGTGTTACGCATTTGAAACTATGAGGACCAAATCAAAGGCTACACATTAATAGAAATAGAGAAATTACTCGCGTAATTTAGGAAAAAAGCTTAAGAAATTTCTCAACCATACAATTCCCGAAAATTGAGTTGTTTCAGAACAATCAAAATTGCTTGATCATGGATGAATTGCGCTATGATCGTGAATATCTTAAACAAGAGTATACAATGTTCTCACAAAAATGCACAGATGAACAATGCCAAGTGAATGACACAATTGTACATGCCACGAAATCAAATCCGGGTGGGATGTTCTTTGTTTACGGATACGGAGGGAAAGGAAAGACTTTTGTTTGGAAGGGAGTTTTAGCAGCGCATCAAGTGGAATAGCATCGGTTTTACTGCCTGGTGGAAAAACCGCACATTCACGGTTCAAGATTCCAATAAATCCGAAAGAAGATTCAGTCTGCAACATTCAACAGGGGAGCCCATTAGTTGAACTACTTCAAGAAACACATCTAATCATATGGGATGAAGCTCCGATAATGAACAAATTATGTTTCAAAGTATTATACAAGAGTTTGCGTGACATTTATGAGATTTAATAATCCATCAAACTACAATTATCCATTTGGTGGGAAAAACAGCTTTTTCTCGAGGGGTGATTTTCGACAATTTTGCCTCGTTATTCCCAAAGGTAGCCGACAAGATATTGTATATGTGGCAATCAACTAGTCATATTTTTGGAAACACTGCAGAGTCTTAAAACTTACGAAAAACATGAGGCTACAAACATCAAACTCGTAGGACGAAGCAAATAAATTAGCAACATTCTCAGAGTGGATATCAAGTATTGGAGACGAGACAATTGGAGGCCCCAACGATGGAGAATCAAATGTTGAACTTTCGGAAGATGTAGTGCTGAAATATTCAGGGGATCCAATTGCTGCTATTGTTGAGTATGTTTACTCAAAGGATTACGAAATTAGCAATTCTCAAGAATTTCTTCGAGAGATAGAGCGATTTTGGTACCAACTTTTGTTGGGAGATAATTCAAGTAGCCTAGTGCTCGTGAGATTTGAATGATCCCAAAACCCTACTTTGACCGATGAACCATTCGGCTTGTATTTGTTTACTCGTCTCTCGAGAGTTTCGCACTCGGTAGACACTCTTCCTACATGGTTCAGGCGTTCGGCCTCTATCCGCCGGTTCTTCGACAGACTATCGCCCTCGCACCATGAGAAGAAGACTCAATAGTACTCGGACTCAGTAGGGAGCAAGATATCGAAAGGAGTCAGTGGAACCGAACTCAGCAGAGTAGTTCATTGAACTCGTAGTTGATCTTCGCAGAGCCGAACTCAACAGAGTATGCTTCGAACATAGATCGACACAAAGAACGGCCGTACACTCTTCCGACCGTTAGGAGATCTTATAAGTCAAATCAGCAGAGTCATACGAGGTATAGAGAAGTCAGCTTCAGATCTACCTTGAAGTCTGTTTGTCTCACCTATTTTCTTCAGCCTCGACCAATGACAAGCGACCAACTGTCCACATTCTGATTAAAGCTGCAAGTCAACATCTTTTCCAGAAATGGAGGGAAAGGACTCTGTCACCATACTTTGAAAGAGCTGTTAGCTACCCAAAAGAGAGAGACACATGGATCGTCGTCTTCAATGGATCTTTCCATGTCTCTCATCTATAAATAGAGGGAAGATTTCAAATCGAAGCTCACGACACATACAAGAACACACGAGCATTTACGAGCAACTCAGAATCGACTTAAAGCTTTCCGCAAGAACTTCAAAGAGTCATTCCCAGCGAAAGACGACATACTTGCTCAAAGGGAACCGAGTTGAACCAGATCATAAGCCTCTAGTATCCAAGCGACTGAATACGAACCCAGAGTTTATACTTAACCGTTTGTCGCTCTAGAAGCCACTTTCTCGTTCCCTTCCCTCTAACCTAAGCTCAGCAGACCATATCTATAGCTTAGAACGAAGGAGTTCATCCTTGAACTCTTCTTTATTGTAAAGAACTCCTTCATAGTTGGAGAGTTTGTCAAACACTTAAGTTTGATACCTCGTAAACTGAGACTTGCTCAGTATAAATCTCAAGACCAAGTTGTTTGTCCAACAGCACAAACCGACTGAGACTAACTCAGTATAATAAAATAGCCTTCTGATCTTTTCGGGACAGTGGATGTAGGATTGTTGGATCCGAACCACTTTAAAATTGCTTGTGTTCTGTGTGCTCTGTTTTTACTGTTGCATTGATTATTGTTCATACTGAAAATATCTTTCAAAATCATTCAACTGTGTTTCAGCAAAGCTTAAAAGATTGCACTAATATACTAAAACAGTTTTCGTAAAAACGTTTTTCTAACTCAACTGAACTTGGGCTTACACATTTCCGCACTCTACTGAACTTCAGCTGAACGGTACTGAATTCTGACATAAGTCAGCTAGCAGGCTCAGTGAAGTCAGTCACTCTGCCACGCAATTCAGAACAACTTATATGGTCTACTGAACCTGTTCAGTACGGCATCTTCCTGAAAGGGACTGTTCGCGTTTTAAGTTGAGAAAGTTTTCAGGTGTATTCAACCCCCCTCCCCCCCTCTACACCTGAACGTTTATCTCGAGACCAACAACTTTGGATGTGGTTGAAACTATCAATGAATATATAATGTCACTCACTGAAGGAGAAGTCTGAAGATATTTGAGTTCAAATACCATGTGCAAATCCTCCGAAAATAGCTCTCTATTTTAGGACATCCATACATTTTGAACACTCTTAAATGTTCAGGACTACCGAATCATCAGCTGTTTTTGAACAGTCTTAAATGTTCAGGGCTCCAGTTTTGCTTCTCAGAAATATAGATCATGGAAACGGTTTACGCAACGCGTATTAGAAGCAAAGCTACTCATCGATCAAAATGCAGGAGAAAAAGTGTTAATCCCAAGAATGTCAATGACACCTTCTGATTCAAGAATTCCGTTCAAATTTCAAAGAAGACAATTTCCAGTGATTGTCACTTATGCTATGACTATCAATAAAAGTCAGAGACAATCATTAAGTTGTGTTGGACTGTTGCTGAAGAAGCCCGTGTTTACACATGGTCAATTATATGTCGCGATCTCTCGTGTTATGATGGTTTGAAGATCTTGGTATGGGATGACGAAAATATTAATTGTAGAAGTATGAAAAACGTCGTGTTCAAAGAAGTTTATACAAATTTATAGACAGCGTTAGAGTGTTAAAATACACCATGTTTTGTTATATGTTCAATACTACAAATAAATGATTTACATTAAATACATCTTTCCAACATGTGTGTTTATGAATTGAAAACAAACAATATAAAGGACATTTTTAGAGTCTATTTTAATGACAATCATAAATCAACTACTAAATAAAAAAGGGATACCTCGTAATTGTTTAATAAAATGGATTAACAACAAATAAAATAATGTGTTAAAAAAATACGATATACGTATAACAATTAAATCGAAATTTAGACCACTTAAATGCAAATCATATAAATAAAATAGGAATATGAAATATAAAAAAATCGTACGGGCGCACGAGTACTTCACTAGTTTGTTACATAATCTAATAGTTAACAAACATGGATATTATAGGCTTTAGAGGGCTGATATGTTGATTATTTGTTAAGAGAATCATGCTTGTATATGTTAATGTCTACATTTCTCGATCATAAGGATTTGTCCTTTTTCTGTTGGAACATGAGCATAAGCAATCGACCTAAACACCTTCAAATGCTTAACATTTGGCTTATAACCACCCCATGCTTCCGTACGAGTTACATTTGCTCCTTGTTGGACAACATAAGCATAACAACACATAGCTTCAACCCAAAAAAGAGCTGCGCATATATTTGGCCTTTAACATCCTCATTGTCATGTCAATTGTCGTTCTATTTTCTTGTTCGGTAATTCCATTGTGTTGTGAAGTGTAGGGACACATAATTTCATGTCCGATTCCATATCCTCACAGAATTTCCAAATTCAGTAGATATATACTCTCCCCCACCATAACTTCTCAACATTTTAATAAGTCAACCACTTTCTCGCTACCACTTGAGCTTTGAATTTCTTGAAATTCTCAAAGACATCAGATTTCCTTTGCAGATAATCTACCCATATTTTCCTAGCACAGACAAAACGACTGAGATTATGTTTTAAATTCCTCCTTTATTTTTGGAGAAAAATATTGTGAGAATCTATTTCTTGATCTGAGGTTTCTTTCTGTTTGGATACTAACTAGATTATTTGTTTGCATCGAGGAAGGTGTCTAGAATTGATCATGTTGGGGTTGATACGGTATGTATTTTGCAATTCTACAAAACTCAAGTTTAATTTATAAAGCATAAGAAAACGAAAGTGAAGTATGCTTGATTATTTCAGTTTACCTTGCCAGCCTAATCTTCTTCGACAGTTCTCTATTTGCATGATTTGAACTACTCTGTCATTTGGATAAAAAATACTTTAAACATCAATTTGTATCAATGTTGTTCTCTAATTTTTGTATTGATAAAGGTAGTAGAGGCATCAATTTATAATCAAGCTTCTCATCAAGCTGAACTAATGAGTCAAAAGAGGAGAAAAAGAAAGGCGGTATGTATAAACTGACACAATTTTTTGTTTTATTTAACTATAGTGTTGATGTTAAAAGATTATGATATGACAAACACACTGTTGGTCCCGAGAGTACGTTCAGGTGTAGAGGGGAGGGGGGGGTAAATACACCTAAAAACCGATTTCTCAACTTAAACACGAACAGTCCTTTTTAGGAGGGTGTCATACTGAACGAGTTCAGGCGGACTGCATAAGCCGTTCCCGAATCGTGTGGCAGAGTGCCTGACTCTATTGAGACATGCTAGCTGACTTAGAGTCAGAATTCAGTATCGTTCAGATAGAGTTCAGTAGTGCGGAAATGTGTAGGCCCAAATTCAGTTGAGTTTGGAAAACGTTTTTATCAAAACAGTTTCAGTAGATTAGTGCAATCGATTAAGTTTGCTGAAACTCAGTTGAATGATTTTGAAAGATATTTTCGTATGAACAAGTAAATCAATACAACAAGAAAAATAAAGAACACGGAACACAGAGATTTTTAAAGTGGTTCGGATCCAACAATCCTACGTCCACTGTCCCGAAAGATCAGGAGACTATGTATTATACTGAGATAGTCTCAGTCGGTTTGTACGCTGGACAAACACTGGTCTTGAGATTTATACTGAGCAAGTCTCAGTTTACAAGGTTATCAAACTAAGTGTTTGAAAAACTCTCTAACATTGAAGGAGTCCTTTACAATAAGTGATCGGTTTAGAAGTGAACTCCTTCGTCTAAGCTACAGATTTAAACGGTTGAGCTTAGGTTAGAGGGATAGGGAACAAGAAATTGGCTTCTTGAGCGACGAACAGCTGAGTGTAAGCTTTGAGTTCGTGTAACGTCGCTTGGATACTAGAGGCTGTATAATTCTAATTCAACTTGGTTCCCTATGAGCGTAAATGTAGTCTTTCACGGAGATTGTCTCTTCTAATTGCTTGCGGAAGACTTAGGTTTTTTCGAATTGCTCTTTTGAATGCTCTGAGTGTTCTCTCGTGCGTTTGATATCGTTCGTGCTCGTGAGCTTCAATTTGATTTATCCCTCTATTTATAGAGCAGAGATTATGATAGATCCGTTGGAGACGACGATCCTTTGTCTCTCTCTTTTGGGTAGCTAACGGCTCTTTCGAAGTATGGTAGCAGTGTCCTTTCCCTCCTTTTCTGGAAAGTTGTTGACTTGCAGCTTTAGTAGATATAGGACGTGTGGTTTCTTGTCATCGGGTCGAGGTTCAGAAAGTGGTTGAGACAGAACAGACTTCAAGGAGATCTGAAGCTGACTTCTCTTTTCCGCGTATTGACTCTACTGATATGACTTTAAAGAATCTGACAGTCAGAAGACTGTCTGGCCGTTGCTGAGTCTGATCTTTGATTCTGTAGCATGCTCCTGCAGAGTCGGCTCTACTGATGATCGCCCGAGTTCAGTGAACTACCTCCCGCCGAGTTCGGCCTCTACCGACTCCTTTCGCATATCGCTCTTCTTGCCGAGTCCAATATCACCGACTCTTCTACTTCGGTGCCGAGGCGGTAATCTACCGAGCGCCCGAACCGGATGCAGAGTGTCTTCCCGAGTCCGAAATCTCGGAGACAACACCAAAAAGCAGTACAACCGAATGGTTCACCAATCGAGATAGGGTTTTGGGATCTTCAAATCTTCGCAAGTCTTCGTGAGCACGTGGCTACTGAGTTACTTATCAACGGAGAAGACTTAATCATTTCCCACATTTGCGCTGTTGCTGGGGACTGAATCATCACCTAACATTTTCCCCCTATTTGATGATGCCAAAACCTATCAACCTAATGTACCTATCAACCTAAAGCATGATGACTCATCGTAAACATAGCTCCTTATAAATTATTACAAGTAGGATCAGTGGAGTTGTTCTTCAAGTCCTAGACTACTGAGGGAAACAGGGCAGAGAAACAGAACCTATACAGAATCTAATCAGCATTTTCCCCTTGTCTAACAACATATTCCCCCAAATACTAATCAGTCTATCGGAATCTAGCTAAGCAAAAACTGACAATGAATAACAACAGTGAGTGTGTGAGTCAGTAATCACTTCAGTGATTCTGAGTGTTAAGCATAAACAAACAAGGCTATTCAGACAATAAGGAATTGTCAAAGCCAAAACAGAGATGTTATATATATATAAGCAATTCAGTACAAGTACATCCTCTACTATACTAAAAAGATCCAAAGAAAGATACAAGGAGATAAGGAAGCAAGATAGTCATTTGAACCGCTTAATCCTCGTCTTTGAAGTCATTCGATTGAAGTTTCGTAAAGAGGCAGTCCCATACATCCGGTAAGTGACCTTCCTCGCCTTCAGCATCTCAAGAAAGTCACCGGATCTTCTTCATCTAGAAATTTGGCTTCAAAGGCCGTCCTTCACTTCTTTCTGTATCATTCCATAGTGGACAAAACCGTCTAGTCTCAGCGGGGGCGGCAGGATTCTGGGAGCTGGCACTCTGACATCTTCTTGGTCTTTGACAGCCTTCTGAAGTTTGGCATACATCTCTATATATGCTCTCATTATCCATTCAGCAAAGGCCACTGACTTGTGCTTTTCACCCGTAACCTCCGTAAATAGTTCCTCTTGATGAACTCGCTTTCAAAGACTTCCCACCTTTGAGTGACTTCCCACGGCATCCACTCATCTACTCTCGGCCATCTATGAATCTTGAGATCAATAGGCTTCCTGAACTTCCAGTATCTGTAAGGAATGTCAGCTTTTTCAGGTATCCTATGACTCGCTTCTTGTTCTGCTTTCAGCCGAAGAGCTTCGAGGTCAGCAAGCCTTATCCTCTCTCTGGCTGCTTCAATCTGTCTAGCCTCTTCTCTTCTGTACAAGTATCTCTCCATCTGAGCCCAAATCTCATCCATTTCTTGCTCTTGTGCCTTCGAGGCAACATAGGAGGGCTTGTGACGCTGTTCTTCTTCTGAGTCAGCAGGTGTGGAAGATTTCTCCTTAGGAGTGCCCTGCTGCCCAGTAGATTGCTGCTGCTTCTCCTTCTCCTTCTCTTTGTTAGCTTCATCGCTGAGCTTCAGTGTCCGAGGAGGCAGCCTAGATCCAGTTTTCTTGCCTCTAGCTGGATCCTTTGTTTTGCCTTTAGCAGGCTTCTTCTTCGGCTTGTTCGCAGCTTCAGCTTTGGCTATTTCCCTTGCCAATTTTTCATCTGCGGCTATCTGAACTTCCTCCTCTGGAGTAATGTACCTCCTAGGTCCTTTCTTCTTGGAGGGAGGGGTTGGAAGCTTCAGTACCTCTTGCCTTTTTCGGCAACTGGAGGAGGGAGAGGAGCTTCATCCTCTTCTCGACTCCTCGTCGCCGTACTCAACAACCTCTTTGATAATATCAGAGGGTGTCTGGGTTGCTTGAGTCGCGATTTCCTTGGCTCCTGAGCCACTTGGGCTAGTCTCAGCAGGCACTACAGCTCCTGCTTCTGAGACACCCTAGGCCTCGCCAGTCTCAGTAGGTCCAGTGGGGACAGATGATTGAGTCTGAGTCGCCCCTGCCATTGTCCTTACTTTCTAATCAGCTTTCAGCATCAGTTCCTTAGTTCCTTTTTCAACTATACCTTCCCCCTTTTTGGCATCAACAAATCGGGTAGGGGGTGGAACTGACACCTTTCTGTCCAAGCTTTTGTAGGCTGCAGATAGATCATCCAGTGTGTTGTGCAGCTTTGTCAGCTTCTCATGCAGCTCGTTCTTCTCATCAGTGAGCTGAGTACTGTACTTCTTGTGAGAGAGATCGGCTGCTACCTGAAATTCTTTCAGCTATTTCTCCACCTTCTCTTCAAGCGCCTTCCGAATATTTTGGAGTCTAAGATCGCCGGCTTGAGAGATGGCGGTGACGGATTCAAGTATGAGCAAAGCTTGTGCGGCCTTGTAGTCATTTAGCAATTGAGCTTGGCCTGCCTGAATCGTCTTCAGCTGTTCTTCAAAGTCAGCCCGCTGGGTGGCTAGCGCGTCGATAAGATGGTGGAAAAGTCGTGGGCGGGCGACTCGGATGGTAGTCCTCGGCCCCGAATCTCCGCGCTATGGGCCCGGGTGGTATGCCTCCATGTTTTGTGGATGGCGCGGGCAAGGAGTCTATTTTGAGTCCCTTGACTCCTCGGTGCCCTTGCCACCGACTTTGAATGTCGGCTTTTGGCCGGGCGCTACTCGAAAGCGCACTCAAGAAGGAGCCGAGAAGGATCACCGTCTTCGAAGTACCAGCCCGCCGATCGCCCGGGTCCAAGGATGCAGAGTGGCGGTTCAAGCAGCTTGATGTAGGAACATCCTTGGCTGGTTGAGATCCCTCATCGAGCTTCTCGTGGCTCGAATCACGGGGTGGGTCCCGACCATCGTGGTCGACCCATCTCGAGGGGACAGATGCTCGGACAGTTGCCTATCATTCAAAGATTGCAAGCATTGCCGCCCTCGAGTCTTCGAGCATTCCGAGGTCGATGGTTCCCGAGTAGCCAATCTTCCCTCGATTATCGCCTCCTCTTCGTGAAGCCGTTCGCAGGAGTGGTGGATGATGAGTCTCTTCGCATTATGCCACCCCGGAATCTCATCAGCATGTGGATTCTCGCCTACCTAGCAAGTATTACGAGGTCGGTGTGGCTGGCGATCTCCGGAATTACTTCGATATCTCTCGGAAGGCTCTGAGATTTGAGAGCCGCGGCCTCAATCTCGATAGACTCGATTCCGAGGCGCCTCCGAATCTTCAACTTCAATCGGAGACGTTTGGTTTCTCGGCCAGACGGGATGCCGCCGAGTGGTGGGACGTCCAAGGGGCTCTCTAGTGTTTGGACCTCTTCAGCCTTGGTCCCCTTGGTCCACCGGGTTCTTCACGCTCGCTGGAGATGGCCTTCTCCACCGACCGTGTATGCTCCGAGGACTCGAGCTCATCCCTCGGCCTACAAAGGAGGCTCAAGCAATCACGGCCTCCGGCTCGCCTCCGGCACAACCTCACCGACTTTCTTCGCCTTCTTGGTTGGCGCCTTAGGAGTCGACTTGGGAGGGGACCTCTTCTTAGTTGGCGTGGAGGTCTTCTCGAGTCCCGACCTTTGGGTCGCCGGCCCCGAGCCGATCCGCCGAAGGGCCGCCGCCCCGTTCCGGAATTTGACCTTCTTCACGTTAAAATATTGCTTGTCGGCGAAGGTAATACGGTCGATTCGCGAAGTCTTCGATCATAACGGAGAGCTTCGTGCCATATAGAAGCTTCCCTTTGACGCTCACCTTTGGTATGTTTTGTCGAACTTGGCCGATCGCATCATGAATTCTCTAAGGAAGAATTTCGTCCAGCTTTATCTTTGCTCGTCATGGATGGCCATCATTGTTTGGTGATGATTCTATCCTCAAGCATAGTCTTACTTGGTGGGAAATGATTCTATCTTCTATATCGAACCATGCTCAACGCACCTAGTGCTCGAATATTGAGAAGATTTGAAGATCCCAAAACCCTATCTCGATTGGTGAACCATTCCATTGTAATCGTTATTTTTTTTGTCTTTGAGGTTTCGCACTCAGTAGATACTCGCTCCGATCAAGGCGCTCGCAGATTATCCGCCTTAACACCGAAGTAGAAGACTCAGATGATACTGGACTCAAGCAGAGCAAAGATATCGAAAGAATCGTAGAACCGAACTCACCGGAGCAAGATATCGAAAGAGTCGGTAGAACCGGACTCGAGCAGAGCAATTCACCGAACTCGTAGCTGATCTTTAGTAGACTTTACTCGCCTATCTACCTACCGAATACGGGATCGGACTCAAGATCGGTAGACGTCTTCCGAACCGCCGATACTTTTGAAAAACAATCAGCATTGTCATACACGAGGAAGAGAGAAGTCGCCTTCGCTTGCCTTGAAGTCTCGTGGCTGTCTCAACCACTCTATCCGCCTCGACGAATGATAAGAACACACGTGTCTTCTCACCGCTAAAGCCGCAAAGCCAACCCTTTACCTAAAAAGGTGGGAAAGCACACTCGTTACCTACTTCAAAAGAGCCGTTTGCTACCAAAAAGAGAGAGAAAGAAGAAGATCGTCTCCAACGGATCTTTTCCAATCTCTCGCTCTATAAATAGAGGGACATTTCAAGAAGAGAAAAGTGCATAAGCTTAAACGACAAAAACATATACAAGCATTAAAACGAGCTAGAACAGTAAAACCCTAAGTCTTCCGCAAGAACTTGAAGATCTATCTCCGGCGAAAGACTACATTCTCGACTCATAGGGAACCAAGCTAAACCGTTAGAAGAGCCTCTAGTATCCAAATCGACGATACACGAACCTAAAGCTTATCTCACTGTTCGTCGATCTAGAAGCTACATTCTCATTCCCTATCCCTCTAACCCTAAGCTCAACCGAATATACTTATAGCTTAGACGAAGGAGTTCATATTTGAACCCAATCCTTATTGTAAAAGGACTCCTTCATAGTTGGAGAAGTTTGTCAAACACTTTAGTTTGATGCCTTTGTAAACCGGGACTTGCTCAAGCATAATCCCCAAGGCACAGGCTTTGTCCTCGGCACAAGCCGACCGAGACTAACTCAAGATAATAAATAGCCTCCCGAACTTTCGAGACAAATGGACGTAGGATCGATTGATATCTCGAACCACTTTAAAAATATGTGTCTCGTTATTGCTTTCTCGATTCACCGTTGCATTGATTTTACCGTTCATACCGAAAATCCTCTTTAAAATCATACAACTATCTCAAAGATACCGAACTCGTCTACTTGCCGAACCGAGACTTGCATAAAACGGTTTTCCACTCAACCGATTAGGGCCTACACTTTTCGCACCGCCGAACTCTATCTCGTTTGATACCGAATTCGACTCGCCGCCCAGCGCATCTCAGAGAGTCGACTCGTTCTTTAAGACTCTTTGCCACACACGATTCGTAAAGCCTATTTGGTCCGCCGAATTATTTCAAGACGGCACTTTCCCCCGAACAGGACTGTTCGTGTTTGAAGTTGAGAAAATCGGATTCGTGTGTATTCACCCCCCCCCCTCTACACCTGACCGTACACTCGGGACCAACAATTGGTATCAGAGCGGGAGTTCTTTAAGACTCTTGTTATCTTGAAACTGGTCTACTTGAACGGATCCTAAAAATCGTTTTCACTACATATCACTCTACATTCATATCATTATTTTTATATGGCTGATATGTCAGGGATAAGAATGGTATCCATGTTCTCGGTAGAGAATTATGGAGTATGACGAGTCAGAATGGAAGCACATCTGACATCCCTCCATGATAGTATGACTGAAGTGCTTAAAGATGGACCTATTATTCCCATGATCGATAGTGTCGTGACTCAGGCCCCAGCTGAAGGAGGAGGAATGGTGACCGGGAAGAAGATCCCTAAAGACGAAGTCTCTTCACTCCCGAAGAGAAGAAGCTTCACAACTTAGACCGAGTCGCCGTAAATGCCATACCGACCACTCTTAGTGATTCTTATCTTCGGCAGGGTTCGAGAATGCAAAACGGCAAAGGAACTCGGGACGCTCTAGCGCTACCGAGTCGTGGAACTCGGTAAAATAAAAGCTAACAAACCGGCGCTGGAACTCCAAAAGCCGGAAAGTCTCGTCTCTCATGCCCGGTGACAAAATAGAAGATTCCGAACGTCGATTTACGAATCCGATGAATTCCATCAATTGGGCCGGGAAAGACATTCAAAGAACCGAGAAATGAATCTCAAGATACCGAGGGCACCGCCGGACGGACACCGGAGACCTTTTGCCACCTTATTGCGACATTCTCGATTTAGATGTTGTCTCTCCCGACCTTATCTTTTCGTAACTTCAAAGTAAGAGTTTGAGTTCGACAGACCTCAACGAAAGCAAAGAGTTGAAGCCGACAATAAAATTGACCATGCCTTCAAAGCATCGCCAAGACAAACATCTCCAAACGACAAGCAAGACAACGAGTAAGACCGAACCTTCACTCAATGATCTACAAGAAGGAAGTCTCGCTCGGAAGTACGCGTTGCTCGCCGTGAAGTATCGAAGGAGAAGGAGAGGCGCAGTAAAACCGACTAAAGCATACCGAGACACAAAAGGTAAGTCGATTATACTCCAAAACGCACTCCCCGACTCACAATCTTCCGAATGCGTAAAAGAAGGATGACTCAAAGACCATCAAAGGATAGTAAAAGCAAAGAAGAAAGAGTCATCACTTGCTACAACCGCAAAAAAGCTAGGACACTATCAATATGATTGTCCCGAGCTCGCAGTGCCGAACGCGCAAAGCACGTAAGGCAAGGAGAGAGAAATTCGCCCGTAAGAGACAATCCTATATTGCAGAGCGAGATCTCGCACGACTCGTAAGAAGTCGACTCCTTCATGGACTCATCTCGACGATGAAGCAGCCTTTCATGGCCTTAGAGCATGAAGTCGAAGAAACAATCGAAAAGTGCCTAATGGCAGGAGAAGAGGATGAGGTAAACTCTCATAAACCACTTAATTCCTCTTCACAATGCACACACGACATCGCTTTCAAAGTGCATGGGAATTTGGACATCACGACCGCCTATGAAGAATTATTAGATGAACAAATTCAAATGAGTCCGTAGCTCAAGAAGACTCTTCGAGAATTGGATACCCCGAAAGTGGAAAATCGTAGACTTTCTCGAGAGAGTCGGGCCGCTACTAAAGCCGAAGGACTTGTGTTGAGACTCGTGGAGGAGATGAACTCTCGATGGCCAAGTCTCAAAGCATCAAGAAGATCGAATTTCGTTTTGACCAATGACTTGAGTCGAAAGATACCGAATCGAGTCTCATCAAGCAAGAACTCGTCAGGACTTTGCACCAAGCACGACATACCGAAAAAGAGTGATGATGTCCGGAAGAGCCCGATGACCGAGCGTTACATGGGCGCCGAAAAGAAGCCGGAGGCTATGCTTGCAAGCAACAAGCCCAAGCACCGTAAGGAAGGACTTGGTTTCAACCAGAAGCTTCCTCATCTCGCCCCCGTACACTCGTAAGTGCGTCTAACCGATAGGATTTGTTCGAGGAGAAACAATCAATGCAAATCTTCCGAACCCCTCAAAGAAAGAACAAACAAAAGATGAAAGCACCTCATCCTACGCATCCGTATTCTCGACCGTAAGATCGCACCAAGACACCCCTGGGCCGGCCAAGGGGGAACTAGCAGAGTTAAGTGGGCCGATCAAGCATGGACCACCTCGCCTGACACATCCACTCAATATGGGTCATATTACTATGATCCTATAGTCGAAGAGGTTCCAAGAGTCGAAAAGAAGAAAAAACGCACAAAAGGCAAAGGTCAAGAAGCATCCACCAACTAAGAAGATCCGGACTCCTAAACCTCGTACAGCCCTAAGAAGTCGACTTTGACCACCAAAGTGGTCAAGTATGTTGACTCAAGTGGAAAGAAACTCGTCCGAAACCACCGTGGTTGTTAGACAGATTTGGGTTACTAAAACTAACATCTAAGGACCCAAAAATAAAATAAAGGGTACCCGAATTTAATTCTGCTTTGCGAGTGCACAAAGATACTTGGTATGTGGACATGTGGATGCTTAAGACATATGACTTACCAAAGGAACCCCATCAAGAATTATATAGCCGAAGAAGGACCCGTAATCGAGTTTGGAGACAATGCAAAAGGCTATACAAGAGGATATGGAGCACTCAACATTGGAACCGCCACGCCTTCCTAGAGTATCATATGTTGAAGGACTTCAAAGATAATCTTCTCTCTCGTTAGTCAATTCCGTGATAACTCGAATAGAGTGATTTTTGACACTAGTTTCTCGTGATGTCATTGATAAATCCACAGGGAAAACAAGCAGTTATCGGTTCGCGTAAAAAGAATATATATGTAGCCGATCGGAACTCGCAGTAACCTCGAAGCTTGTCTCGTTGGCGAAGAACGACAACCGCATGTGATGGCTTTGGCATAGGAGACTCACCACCTCAACTTCAAAACGCTCAACAAACTAGCAAGGAACACTCTAGCAAGAGGACCGCCGAATGAAGTATTCAAAGAAAGATACTAAGTGTGAAGCATGTCTCGAAGGGAAAGCAAACAAGGAATCAAAATCCACCTGTTCCATCTCCTTCCACCGATGGAATCCTTCGGTTGCTACATATGGATTTGTTCGGTCCAAGCTCTCTCCCGTGACGATCGAGGCAAGAAATATGCTTTAGTGGTCATCGATGACTACTCGCGCTACACATGGGTCATATTCATTGCCAACAAGTCTCGACGTCAAAACAGAGTTACCAACGCTTCGAAAATGCTCGGCCGAGAAGAACACCAAGATAATCAAAATTGCTTCGACAGAGGAACCGAGTTCCTTAATTCCATGGTAGAGGAGTTCGCAAAAATAGAAGGAATTGAGCATGAGACATCCGTTGCGCGCGCACCCTCGCCAGTAACGGGGTTGCCGAACGAAAGAATCGCACACTCAAAGAAGCAAAGAAGAACTCTACTCGCTGCACTCGTGACTCCCAACCAAATTCTCGGGGCGTAATAACCGACACCGCATGTTATACTCGGAACCGATCTCTACCGACAAAGCAAAGATAAGAGAACACCATATGAACTATGGAACCGCAGGAAGCCTTCTTTATCTTATTTCCATATCTTTGGTTGTTCATGCTTTATCCACAATAATGGGAAAGATCAACCAAGACTTTTGATAGCAAGTCGAATCAGGGAGTTTTCTTAGGATACTCTCGGGTGAGCAAAGCTTTCAGAGTATTCAACTATCGGACTCTTTGCGTGGAGGAAAGCCCTCATGTTGTTTTTAATGAGTTTGCTACTGAAGACAGGAGCAATAACTCTAACTCTAAATCTCGAGGACATCAAGAAGCGCCTACGTGGATCTAAGCTTAAAAGACAAACCTGAAAAGATCCAGCTATCTTGGGATGATGATTCAGACAAAGAAACTGAAGATAAGTCTACTGAATCTCAACCAGCAGAGCAAGTAGCTGAACAGATTGACTCTCCTGAACAGAGTCAATCCCTGGTAACTCAGGTCGATGAGGAAACCTTAGAGGTAACTGAGACCACTACCGAGAGTAACAACTCGTGGGGAACATCTATTAATGTTCCCGAGCCGAATGCCCCCGAACCCGGAAACTCGGTAGATCACACTCTCATTACTGAATTGCTTCAATCTCAGAATAGTACGACTGAAATTCCTAACTCACCTACTATCTATGTTGATCAAATTTCAGATGAAGAGCTGAAACATCATAGATCGTGGCTAGATGCTCACACTCCTAATCTAATCATTGGAGATCCTTCAGCAAAAGTCAAGACAAGATCCAGATTCTGTCAAGGAGAAAGTGCATTATATTCCTCGCTTCTTGTCTACCGAAGAGCCTCGACGATTGAGGATGCACTTAAAGATGCCGATCGGATCATAGCTATGCAGAGGAGCTGAATCGGCTCACGAGAAACGAAGTTTGGGAGCTTGTTAACGCACCCGCATCAACACGTCATTGGAACAAAATGGGTCTTCAAGAACAAGCGAGATGAAAACAACGTCATAGTAAGGAACAAAGCAAGGCTCGTGGCTAAAGGCTACTGTCAAGCTGAGGGAATAGATTTCGATAAGACATTCGCTCTAGTGCAAGATTGGAGGCAATCAGACTATTCCTAGCCTACGCAACACATCAAAGATTCGTAGTCTATCAAATGGATGTGAAGTCTCGCGTTCCCGAACGACGCATCGAAAGAAGAAGTCTATGTAGTACAACCGCCCGGCTTTCAAGCAGGGACATCGGGTTTACTGCACCCGTAAAGGCTCTATATGGGTTAAAACAAGCACCCGTGGCTTAGTACGATACCCCGTCGAGTTTCTTCTTCGTAAAGGTTTTCGTAAAGGCACAGAGATCGCACGCCGTTCAAAGCATTCGACCGGAAGACGACTTATTACTCGTGCAGATCTATGTAGACGATATTATCTTCGGATCAAAGAACGCCGTCATGTGTCGCCAGCTTGAGAAAATGATGAAGGACAAGTTCGAGATGTCAATGATGGGTGAAATGAACTATTTCCTCGGCTTTCAAGTCAAACAATCCGAAAAGGGAACGTTCATTAACCAAGGCAAATACACTCGAGACCTCATCAAAAGATTCGGTTGTACATCCGGCAAACCTATCAAGATCCCGATGAACACGAATATGAAAATCGATCTTGATAAAGAGGGAGTATCGAGTAGACCAAACTGAATTTCGTGCAATAATTGGTTCCTTATTATATCTAACAGCCTACTCGTCCCGACATAACTTATGCTATAGGTGTTCAAGGCCGATTTCAAAGCGAATCCTAAGCAGAGCCACATGGACTCAAAGAAAGAAGATTCTCCACTACCTCGAGGCACACCCGACATGGGTTTATGGTATCCAACTGATGATAATATTGAACTAACTCGGTTACTCGATGCCGACTATGCAGATGTAGAATTGACCGAAAATCAACTTCGTGAACTTGTCGGGCCCTGAGCAAAGAAGTCGATCTCATGGTTTTCAAAGAAGCAAAGCACTCGCAGCCACGCCAACTACCGAAGCCGAATACATGGCCGCCGGAAGTTGTTACGCCCAAATCCTTTGACCGAGACAAAGAACTAAGAGACTATGACGTCATTCGTAATGAAGTGCCGATATTCTCGCGACAAGCACCGGTGCTATTGCAATCACCGTAACCCCGTACTACACACGAGATGCAAGCACGTGGACATTAGGCATCACTTCATTTGCGACCATGTCGAAAGAAGGATATCGAATGGAAAAGATCCATACCGACAAACAAAGGGCCGATATTCTCGACCAAACCTCTAGCCGAATCCGCATTCAAAGAACTTTCAAGAGAGCTAGGTTCTGCTGGATCCTACCGACCCCGGCCAGCAAGAAGGTTCCAGTGAAAGGATCATTCAAGAAGGGGGAATGATCACTCTCAATACCGAGTAAATTCAGGACGTAGAGACAGTAAAACCATCTACAAGAGGTATCGCAGACTACTATGTTCACCGACAGTTTGCGTATCTCTACTCAGTAGTAACGAATAAAACAGTAAAGCATTTATGATGAAGATTCAGCATGCTATTAAATATCCTAAGTTTGTCATTTATTATTAACGGCCTATATTTAATGCACGACATTCCATACACAAGTTTGCTGAACTCTGCACGCATTTAATGCATGTCATCTCATAGTTACTACTTAGGCATATTTACAACTGGCTTTGACTTAGGCGGCATATGTGATCATTACTTAATATATCTTCTAATCTTGACCATCCATCTCATAAAGCAAGTTTAAACTCTGCCTTTGATCGAAAACCGTTCACCTTCATGTTAGGTATATATTTTCGATCATATCTTTAGAAACCGCCATTACCGCACTTAAAATCCTCTGCATCCGAAAATTCTGAGATCATTCCTTGCAATCCCCTCTTGCATATCCTTTTAGAATCTCTCTTTCGGTATGCTTATTACAACTGCTACACGAATTAATCTTCTTTTTCGTAATCGCTATACAAACAGCTTTTATTTAAATCGATATCGATAAATGCTAGTGTAACAGTACAATGGCAAGTAAAAATATTTCGGTGTCTCGCTCCAAGTTAACATGCAAGAAATCCCCGGACAAGGATCGTGTTTGGTTCGAGCCAACCATGGAGTTCAACGCCTGTGATCTCGATTATATGGACGAGATCTTCTCAGCTCTCAAAGAGTCAGGGCTTGAAAGTTTTCTTTCAAGGAAGCCGACATACTTCCTCCCGAGGTAGGTGGCCAAAGTTTATCTTAATTCCCGACTCGCAGGCGGGGACATAATCGGAAGATTCGCCGTTCACGAGATCAATGATGCTTTTTCGATTCTGAAGCAAATATCACTCAAGGAGGCACTAAAGAGAAGTTTTGATCTGCCTTCTGAAGGAGCCAGTACTGTGGGGTACAAGGATGATCTTGTAGATGACTATTTGACAATATTCTCGTGGAAAGCCCACGACCTTCGTGAGCCGCTTTTCCTAAAAACAACATGCCGCCTCGCATGCAGCTTTGGCTTATATTGTGACGCAGCCATCGACCCGCCCAAGCAATGCTCATTCGATCAAGTATCAAGGCTCAAGATCCACTCATGATGGCCATATATGATAGAGCCCAGACATTAATTGGACGGAGTTCTTTATCCGTGAATTCATGGCTCAAAGCGGCAAAATTCGACAAGGCCTCTTGCACGCTAAGTGCAAAGGGCAAGCTTCTTTATGGATCAAGTCGTCCATAATGATAGAGGATGTCTCGCGGATTCGAACCAATCACCTACAAATGACAAGGAGTATTTTAATGTGAAGAAGGTCGATTCCAAAACAAGACCGCCGCTCTTCAGCCAGATCGGGTCAGTCCCTCGACCGTAACTCAGACAGACTAAGCCTCAAGCAGCTACACCCTCGAAGAAGAGAACACCTCCAAAGAAAAAACTCCAAAGGCACCAAGCTAAGAAACCGAGGAAAGTCATTCCGGACGTGCCTACTAAACCTAAGGTTTCTCCTGAAGTTCCCGCCGCCAAGCTACTCAAGAACCTATTCAGCCTCGCCGGCCGATAGACGAAGTCGAATCATCTCGAGAAGACTCAATCGACGGAGAAGGCCGTCTCCACCGAGGAACCCGTAGAAGTGGAACAAGGGGATGCTATCAAGCACATAGCGAGGAGATTCAGCGTCTTAACAGCCCCCTCTCAGTTCCACCACTCAGCAGTGTGCCTCCTGCTGAGACTCAAACGTCTCCCATAGACTTGGAGTCCGAGACAGTATCTGAAGAAGAGACAATTGGGATGGAAGCTTCAGTGATCATATCCAGAGCATCCCGAGAGATTCTTCAACAGATTCCAGAGCTTGCTGACTACTCTGATCTGTTGCTCATTGCAAAATCAGCAAGGCTCCACATGTTGCCGCGATTTCAGGAGTGGCCCCAACTACAACGTCTAGTACTCCACTACTCCCGCCAAGCCAGCCTTCATGAAGAAGAATTGAAGTTGAGGGAGAAAATAAGGCTACTCCGAGCCCGCCGACCTCAAGCACCATGGAGAACTTGAGGGCCGCTATGCCGGGCAATGATACATGACAGCGCCTAGCTACCGGCTCAAGACCTCGGATGGATCGACCACGATGGTCAAGATCTACCCAAATGATTCGAGCCCCGGAAAGCCCGATGAGGAAAATCCCCGTGACAAGGATACACATGCTACCGAACAAGCTCAACCTCCACTCCGTATCCTTGGACCTCGCGAAGTCCACGGCCGGGTGCTTCGTCCTCGCAGAGCCCTGGCCGCCTCTTGCTAGAGTCGACTTACGGCGCGCCCCACCCCAACTTCCAAGAGATCTCGATCCGTAGCAAAAGCTCTCACCGCTCAGTGGAATCCGGAATCGAGCTCGTACGAAGGCCGTCCACAAGGTGTGGAAACAGATCGCGCTAGCCACAACCAATGAGCTAGTGGGCCGAAAACATCGCATCTAAATCAGCCGCCCATGTTGTCTCCGAAATTGTATCCGAAGCTTTGGCAAGCAGCCAGGCGCTTTGATGATCAGCTCGTAATCATTCGAGAAGGACAAGCCAAACTTCTTGAAGCATTCCGTGTTTCAATATCCACTCATACCGAGTCCTTCACCGAACAAGCCTGTGCCACGGAGATCCGACTTGACAACATTCAACCGGTCATGGAGGATAAGATTTCGAGAAGCCGATGCAATTCAAGGCAAAGAATCGACCTCTCCCATAAGCAATACTCGGAGGAACCGACTAATGAGAGGAATGAGCCGCACTTGGCACCGACAAAGATCCATGACATACCGGGACGAACCGTCCGCCGTCTACACACGCCTAGACAAGAAGGTACTCATCCCTACCCCGGCTATAATTGATGATGCCAAAAAGGGGGAAGGAAAAGAGAAGAGTACGGAAGGAAAAGAGAAGAGTACGGAAGGAAAAGAGAAGAGTACCGAGAAGCCGACCCCTACCAAAACTACCGCCAAATTACTTAAGGGAACAAGCTTCACCGAGATCTCGAGAAAAGACCAAGTCCGTGGACCGAGATAAGGTGGACTCGACTCGCACTGCATGCAGGGTAAGGCCTGTGGTGTCTTGGCTACGAGCACACCGAGATCGGCCCAAGCGGCTCAGAACCCAGTGCTACTCATGCAACCCGCACTCCGACGGATTTTATCAAGGAGGTTGCAGAGTATGCCGAGCAGAAGAGTCGAAGAGGAAGAGGCTCCTCTCCCTCCACCCGTTCAGTGGAAAAGGCAAGAAAGTGCTGATTCTCCCAACCCCTCCACCCAAGAAAACGAAGAGATACATTTCACCGAGGAGGAGGCTCAAATTGCACTCGATGAGAAGCCGGGCAAGGGAGATTGCTCAAATGTAAGCCGCTAATAAAGCAAAGTCTAAGCCTCGTCAAAGGAAAGACAAAATCTCCACTCGAGGAGGAAGAAAGCCTCGCTAGGATACCTCCAAGGAAACTGATTATCGAGGATGAAGAAGATAGGGAGAAGGAGAAGGAGCAAAAGCAAAGAAAGCACCGAGAAGCTGTGGTACGTCAAAAGAAAAATCAAGTACCCCCGCGAATCAAGACATTCCCGAGAAAGCCACCGAAGCCCAAGATGATGAAATTGAGGCCATATTCGACCAAATGAACAAGATACCTATACGCAGGCGAAGAGGCTAGACAAGTTCAGGCCGCAGAGATGCACCGGGAGGCGCACCTTGAAGCACCGAGAAAAAAGAACCGAGGAAGAGGCCAGCCGAGAGTACCTTCAAAAGCCGATATTCCTTATCGATACGTAAGGTTCGTGAAGCCGCCTGATCTCGAAATCGCATAGATGGCCAAAGACGCACAATTGGATACCGCTCAATTTACTCGTGAGATGGGAATCGGCAAAGATAGAGTTCATCAAGCGCAATTATTTCCCGGAGGTTCTCGCCCAACATGACTAAGGCCGATGCCTACACACGTAACGGATGATGATAAGTGAACCCGATCTATACATATACTTGCATAAAGCCGTATCTCGAAGGTATAGAAGTCGTTGTTCCGGAGCCCGTAATCATACCTCCACCTAGAAGAAATGATGACTCAATCCACTTTGGGGTAATAGAAGCCGAAGTGAAGTATGCCGCATCAAAGAGAGAACTCGGACGAAGATGAGCCAGCCAGACTTTTTGCCGCATACTTGAAGCCGAGGAAGAACACATACCGGATGTATGGAGTGCCACCGCGTAGACGCAATCTCAAGGATTCATGGACAGGATCAAGCGCTTTTAAGGACTCCTGAGGCTTAGTTCTCGATCTTCCTAGCTTAGCAAGATTTGTAATTGTACCGATCCGAATAACTCATATATACAAATCCGATTTTGGCTCGACAACCACTTGTTGTCTATTCAAACCGTGTTTGTATTATGCTTTAACACTCGTAATCACTAAAGTGATGACCGACTCACACACTCACTCTATTTACTTTCTTGTCGGCTTATTACTTTGTTAGATTCTCGCTAGTCTAGTTTCTATGTAATGGGGGAAATTGTGTTTTGCCCCGTTTTCTTAGTAATCTAGAACTGCTGGAACAACTCCGCTGATCCTACCTGTAATATTGTAAGGAGCTCTGTTTCTGTTAGTTTAGTGTTAGCATAAATGATATATTTTGGAATCAAATAGGGGGAAATTGTTGGGTGATGATTCTATCCTCAAAGATAGTCTTACTTGGTGGGAAATGATTCTATCTTCTATATCGAACCATGCTCGCCAGCCTCTAGTGCTCGAATATTGAGAAGATTTGAAGATCCCAAAACCCTATCTCGATTGGTGAACCATTCCATTGTAATCGTTATTTTTTTTTGTCTCCGAGGTTTCGCACTCAGCAGACACTCGCTCCGATCAAGGCGCCGCAGATTATCCGCCTTAACACCGTAAGTAGAAGACTCGCTGATACCGGGACTCAAAGCAGAGCAAAGATATCGAAAGAATCGCAGAACCGAACTCACCGAGCAAGATATCGAAAGAGTCGGCAGAACCGGACTCAGCAGAGCAGCTTCACCGAACTCGTAGCTGATCTTCGCAGACTTTACTCGGCCTATCTACCTACCGAATACGGGATCGACTCAAGATCGGTAGACAGCCTTCCGAACCGCCGATACTTTTGAAAAACAATCGCATTATCATACACGAGGAAGAGAGAAGTCGCCTTCGGGCTTGCCTTGAAGTCTCGTGGCTGCCTCAACCACTCTATCCGCCTCGACGAATGACAAGAACACACGTGTCTTCTCACCGCTAAAGCCGCACCAACCCTTTACCTAAAAAGGTGGGAAAGCACACTGTTACCTACTTCAAAAGAGCCGTTTGCTACCAAAAGAGAGAGAAAGAAGAAGATCGTCTCCAACGGATCTTTTCCAATCTCTGCTCTATAAATAGAGGGACATTTCAAGAAGAGAAAAGTGCATAAGCTTAAACGACGAAATCATATACAAGCATTAAAACGAGCTAGAACCAGAAAACCCTAAGTCTTCCGCAAGAACTTGAAGATCTATCTCCGGCGAAAGACTACCTTCTCAGCTCATAGGGAACCAAGCTAAACTGTTAGAAGAGCCTCTAGTATCCAAATCGACGATACACGAACCTAAAGCTTATCTCAGTTGTTCGTCGATCTAGAAGCTACATTCTCATTCCCTATCCCTCTAACCCTAAGCTCAACCGAATTTACTTATAGCTTAGACGAAGGAGTTCATATTTGAACCCAATCCTTATTGTAAAAGGACTCCTTCATAGTTGGAGAAGTTTGTCAAACACTTTAGTTTGATGCCTTTGTAAACTGGGACTTGCTCAGTATAATCCCCAAGCTACAGCTTTGTCCTGTGCACAAGCTGACTGAGAGCCTCCTGAACTTTCGGGACAGTGGACGTAAGATCGATTGATATCCGAACCACTTTAAAAATCTGTGTCTCGTTATTGCTTTCTCGACATCGTTGCATTGATTTTACCGTTCATACCGAAAATCCTCTTTAAAATCATACAACCGTCTCAAAGATACCGAACCGTCTACTTGCTGAACTGAGACTTGCATAAAACGGTTTTCCACTCAACTGATTAGGGCCTACACTTTCCGCACCGCTGAACTCTACCTGTTTGATACCGAACTCGACTCGCCGCCTACCGTATCTCGCAGAGTCGACTCGTTCTTTAAGACTCTTTGCCACACACGATTCAGAACAGCTATTTGGTCTGCTGAATTATTTCAGTACGGCACTTTCTTGAACAGGACTGTTCGTGTTCGAAGTTGAGAAAATCGGATTCAGGTGTATTAACCCCCCCTCTACACCTGACCGTACACTCGGGACCAACAATCATCAGCTAAATTTTTTGCCTATAGACTTGATCGAAGGAGCCTGCCTGACTCGTCAGCAACTGAGTCACAATGTAGGCTAGAGCTCGGTATTGTGGGAGCATGGCATTCTTGGGAAATGCGGCTCTGAAGGTCGTCGGCTTCCCACAGAATTTCGTCAAGTACTCGTCCATAAGGTCATCTTTATATGCAACGGTGGTGAAACCTTCGTTTGGCAATTTAAAGCTTTTCTAGAGAGCCTCACGGATAGACATCTGCTTGACTTCGATAGCTGTCCGCGAGGGATCGCCTACTGAGTGAATGACAAATCAGCCTCTGATGTCTCTGTCTATTGAGTCAGAGTTCAGATAGATCTCAGCGACTTGACGCGGCAGGAAGAACGTCGGCTTCCTCGTCGGGAATCCTTCAAGCCCGGGCCTCACGCAGAGGCGTAGAAGATCTCCTCCATGTAATCCAGCTTCGCACGCGCCGAACTCTATGACCGAGTTCGCACTGCACTCGATCCTTTTCAAGGATCTCTTACATATCGATCGAGCAATTACACGAGTTCCCCGTCATTATGTAATCCCGCAAACACAAGTATAAGTCAAGACGAGTAAGATATAAGAAAAATAAAATCATACGATACTGAATGATCATTGAAAGTTACCAAAAGATTTTCTGAGGAGTTTTAAAGGATAGAATTTGTGTAACGAAGTAAGAGATATACTTGTAACATCTAGTGGTTCTTAGGATATTTGCGTAATAGAAATGACGGTTTCAAACATTTGAATGCATATATATCTTAGAGAAGATAAACAAGCTTAAATATCAAGTGGTTTAGTTTAAATGCGCTTTTTGAGATGGACGGCTAGGATTAAGTTTTATAAAATAGGCAATGATCATATTAGCCGACAATGTCAAAAGACAGTTGTATATAGCCAAAGAAGTAACTTGATACGACATGCATTTAATGCGTTGCAGAGTTCAGCATGCTTGTACATAGAATGTCGTGTATTAAATGTAAACCGTTAACATTAAATGACATATTCTAAGGCATTGAATACGATGTTGAATCTGATTCATAAATGCACAGAACTGTTCTATTGGCTACTGAGTAAAGATACGCAAACCTGTCAGCTGAATATCGTAGTCAGCTGATACCTCGTGTAGATGGTTGCTGAGTCTCTATGTACTGATTTTACTCAGTATTGAGAGTGAACATTCCCCCTTACTGAATGCTTCTCTCCTGAATCCTCTTACTGACTGGAGTCAGTAGGGTCCAACAGACCTAGCTCTACTGAAAGTTCTCTAAATCTTGCTTCAACTAGAGGCTTGGTCAGTATATCAACACTTTGATGGTCAGTATGGATCTTTTCCATCCTGATATCCTTCTTTTCGACATGGTCACGAATGAAGTGATGTTTGATGTCCACATGCTTGCATCTCGTATGAAGTACAGGATTCTGAGTGATTGCAATGGCACTGGTACTGCAGAAAATATGTACTTCATTCTGAATGATGTCATAGTCGCGTAGCTGCTGTCTCAGCCAAAGGATTTGGGCGCAAAGAACTTCCAAGCAACCATGTATTCAGCCTTCGTGAGTTGACGCCGCTATCGAATGTTGTTTCTTTGAGAACCATGAGATCGCCTATCGCCAAGGAACCGACACGTTCCGTAAGTTGACTTTCGGTCAATTCTACATCCCGCATAGTCAAGCATCGTAAAAAACCGGTTAGTTCAATATTATCATCAGCTGGATACCATAAACCCATGTCAGGTGTTCCTCTGAGATAGCGGAGAATCTTCTTTGCTGAGTCCATGTGGCTCGCTTCGGATTCGCCCCAAATCGAGCGCAGCACACCTACAAAGATAAGTTATGTCGAGACGAGTAGCCGTTAAGTATAATAAAGAACCAATTATAGCACGAAATTCAGTTTGGTCTACTGATACTCCCTCTTTATCAAGATCAATATTCATGTTCGTGTTCATCGGGATCTTGATTGGTTTGCCGGATGTGCAACCGAATCTCTTGATGAGGTCTCGAGTGTATTTTCCTTGATTGATGAACGTTCCCTTCTCAGATTATTTGACTTGAAAGCCGAGGAAATAGTTCATCTCTCCCATCATTGACATCTCGAACTTGTCCTTCATCATTTTCTCGAACTGCTGACACATGATGACGTTCTTCGAGCCGAAGATGATGTCATCTACGTAGATCTGCACAAGTAAAATGTCGTCTTCCAGTCGAATGTTGAATAATGCGCAGTCTATTGTGCCCTTCTGAAAACCTTTCTGAAGAAGAAACTCAGACAGTGTATCGTACCAAGCCATGGGTGCTTGTTTTAACCCATACCGAGCCTTTCTGAGTCTATAAACTTGATGTCCCTGCTGAAAGCCAGGAGGCTATTCCACATAGACTTCTTCTTTCAGTACGCTGTTCAGGAAAGTAGACTTCACATCCATTTGATAAACTTTGAATCTTTGATGTGTTGCGTAGGCTAGGAATAGTCTGATTGCCTCCAATCTTGCAACTGGAGTGAAGGTTTCATCGAAATCTATTCCTTCAGCTTGACAGTAGCCTTTTGTTACGAGCCTTGCTTTATTCCTTACTATGACGTTGTTTTCTTGTTGCTTGTTTTTGAAGACCCATTTGGTTCCAATCACATGTTGATGCCGGGGTTTGTCAACAAGCTCCCAAACTTCATTTCTCGTAAACTGATTCAGCTCCTCCTACATGGCTATGATCCAATCAGCATCTTTCAGTGCGTCCTCAACTCGACCGGGGTTCTTCAAGAGACAAGAAGCGTGAATATAAGGCGCTTTCTCCCCGATGTAACTGGATCTTGTCTTTATGCTTGTTGAAGGATCTCCAATAATCAAATCAGAAGTGTGAGCGTCCAGCCACGATCTACGATGTTTCAACTCTTCATCTGAAATTTGTTCAACATAGATAGTAGGTGAGTTAGGCATTTCAGTTGTACTATTATGAGATTAAAGCAATTTAGTTACAAGAGCGTGATCTACTGAGTCACCAAGTTCAGGGGCATTTAGCTCAGGAACATCATTGGTTCCCCCCGAATTATTATTCTCGCAGAGGTCTCGCTACCACCGGGGTTTCTTCATCGACCTGAAGTTACCCGAGATTGACTCGTTCGTCAGAGAGTCAACTGCTCAGCAACTTCGCCGCCGGCCGAGATTCAAGCAGACTTGTCTTCGCTTCTTCATCTCGAATCGTCATCCCAACATAGCCTGGATCTTTTCAACTTTATCTTTTAAGCTCGGATCCTCGAATCGCTACCGATGTCCTCGTATTCGGTGTTCGTAGTTTCCCGCTCCCGTCTTCGCAGCAAACTCATTAAAAACAACATGAGGGCTTTCCTCCACACAAAGAGTTTGATAGTTAAAGACTCTGAAAGCTTTGCTAACCCGAGAGTATCCTAAGAACACTCCCTGATCTGACTTGCTATCAAAAGTCTTCAGCTGATCTTTCCCGTTATTGTGAATAAAGCACGAACACCCAAAAATATGGTGTCTTCTTATGCTGCTTTGTCAAGTAGAGATCGATTCTCGAGTGTAACATGCAAAGTGTCGTAGCTTTCCCCGCCCGTAATTTGGTTGGGAGTCCCGAGTCTCGCGAGTAGGGGTTCTTGCCGCTTCTTTGAGTGTTCGATTCTTCCTCTCAGCAACCCCATTTTGTTGAGGTGTGCGCGCGGCAGACGTCTCATGCTCTATGCCTTCTGCTTTGCAAAACTCCTCCACCATGAAATTCAAGAACTCAGTTCCTCTGTCTGAACGAATTTTGACAATCTTGGTGTTCTTTTTGATACTGAGCCTTTTCAGAAGCGTTGGTAACTCTGTTTTGACGTCAGATTTGTTGGCAATAAATATGACCAATGTGTAGCACGAGTAGTCATCAATGACCACTAATGCATACTTCTTGCCTCTTATCGTCACCGGAGAGACTGGACCGAATAAATCCATATGTAGCAGCTGAAGGATTCCATCAGTGGAAGGAGATGTAACAGGTGGATTTTGATTCCTTGGTTGCTTTCCCTTCAGGCATGCTTCACTGAATACTTCATTCGGCAGTCCTCTTGCTAGAGTGTTTCTAGCTAATTTGTTGAGCATTTTGAAGTTGAGATGGCTGAGTCTTCAGTGCCAAAGCCATCCCGTTCTGTTGTCATTCTTCGCCAACAAACAATCTTCAGGTTCAACTAAGTTCCAGTCAGCTACATAGATATTCTTCTTGCGCGAACCCTGATAACACTGTTTTCCCTGTGGATTTATCAATAACATCACAGAAACCAGCGTAAAAAATCACTCTATTCGAGTTATCACAAAATTGACTAACAGAGAGAAGGTTATGCTGAAATCCTTCAACATATGATACTCTTGGAACTGTTACAGTTCCAATGCTGAGTGTTCCATAGCCTCTGGTGTAGCCTTTAGCATTGTCTCCAAACTCGATTCGGGGTCCTTCTTCAGTAGTATAATTCTTCAACAAGTCCTTTTGGTACGTCATGTGTCTTGAGCATGCGTTGTCCACATAACAAGGGTCCTTGTGCACCTGCAAAACAGAATTATATTTAGGTACCCTTTATTTTTGATTTTGGGTCCTTAGATGTTAGTTTTGGTAACCCATAATTATCTTACGACCCTGGTGGTCTCAGACAGTTTCTTTCCATTTGTGTCAACATATTTGACCACCGGATCGGTCACCGCCGACTTCGAGGCTTTTCGTGTTCGGGGAGTCCCGATCTTCTCGATTGGCCGGGATCGGCCGACCTTTGCCTTCTGCATGGCTTTCTTCTTCTTTTTCTGACTTTTGGATCCTCTTCTGACTATAGGATCATAGTAATATAACCCATACTGAGCTGGATGTGTCAGCTGTGAGGTCCATACTGATCAGCCCATTTAGCTTTGCTGGTTCCCCCTTGACTGAACTGGGGTGATCTAGTGCTGATCTTCTTGTCAGAGTGCTGATGACTAGGATGAGGTGCCTTCATCTTCTGTTTGTTCTTGGCTAGGGGAGACCATGCATTGATGGTCTCCCCTCGAACAAACCTATTAGATAGCTGATTTTCTGAGCGTACGAGGGCAGATGAGGAGGCTCCCTGGCTGAATCCAAGTCCCTCCTTGTAATGCTTGGGCTTGTTGCTTGCTAGCATAGCCTCCAAGCCTTCTTTCGCCGCCCATGTATCGCTCCGTCATCAGGTTCCTCCGCACATCATCACTTTTCTTCAAGCATTTCATGCCTCGGCCCAAAGTCCCGACAACTCTTGCTTTAGTAGACTCGGCCCGCATCTTTCTGAGTCAAGTCTTTGGTCAAGACTGAGATCTGATCTTCTTGATCCTGAGACTTGGCCATCAGAGAGTTTATCTCCTCCCTGAGTCTCAACACAAGTCCTTCTGACTCAGTAGCAACCTGACTCTCCTGAGAAAGTCTCTGATTCTCCACTTTCAGGGTATCCAACTCCTGAAGAGTCTTACTGAGCTGCAGACTCATCTGAATCTGCTCGTCGAGTAGTTCTTCGTATGCAATCGTGACGTCCAGATTCTCATCTGCACCTGAAATAGTGTTGTGTGTGCAGTGTGAAGAGGAATTGAATGGTGTATGAGAGTTTACCTCATCCTCTTCTCCTTCCATGAGACACTTTTCAGCATCTTCTTCAGCTTCAATCTCTATGGCCAAGAAAGCTTCTTTATCTTCTGATGAATCCATGAAGGAATCGACTTCATCTAAGTCATCTGAGAGTTCACCGGCAATGTATGCTTGTCGCTTTTTGATGAACTTCTCCCTGGCTTCTTGCAGTTGTAGCAGGTTGTGACTCTTTCTTCTTTGCTCTCGCTGTCTTTTGACTGAACTGAGTCATCCTGTTTCCTGCATTCAGAAGTATGCGAGTCAGGAGTGCGCTTATGCATATATTCAGACTTACCCTTGGATTCTCTGAGGGCTTTAGTCACTTTTCTGCGCCTCTCCTTTTCCTTCTAATACTTCACGGCACGCAGTGCGTACTTCTTGGCTAGATTTCCTTCTAGTATGTCACTGAGTGAAGGTTCGGCCTTGCTAGACGCTGGAGCTACTGTGCTGACTGATGCTTTAAAGGCATGGTCGATTTGAATGTTAGCTTCAGCTCACTGTTTCCTTTGAGGTAAGCCAAACTCGAACTCCTCCGCTTTAAGTTCTGAGAAGATATGGCTAGGATTAACAATATCTAAATTAGAATGACATAATAAAGTAGCAAATGGAGTCCAGTGACCGTCTGGCAGTGCCCTCAAAATCTTGAGATTCATCTCTCAGTTGGAGAAAGTCTTTCCCAGCCCGTTGATAGAGTTCATCAGATCTGTGAATCTGACGTTGAGATCTTCAATGGTGTCACCGTGCATCGAGACAGCCTCTCCAACTCCGAAGTTCCAAAGGCGAAGTTTGTTCGCTTTAATCTTCTGAGTCCCCCGACTCAGCAGCGCTAGAGCATCCTAGAGTTCTTTTGCGGACTTGCAGTCCTGAACTCTTCCGAGATAAGAATCGCTCAGAGTGGTCAGTATGGCGTTTCTGGCGACGTGGTCTAAGTTGTTAAGCTTCTTCTCCTCAGGGGTGAAGAGACTTCTGTCTTTGGGGATCTTCTTCCCGGTCACCATCTCTCCTCCTTGTGCTGGATCCTGAGCTATGACACTATCGATCATAGGGACGATAGGTCCGTCCTCCAGAACCTCTGTCATGCTATCGTGGAGAGAGGTCAGATGTGCCTCCATTCTGACCCGCCATACACCATAGTTCTCTACTGAGAACATGGGTACCATCCTAATCCCTGACATATCAGATATGATAAATAATGATATGAATGAAGAATGATATGCAGTGAAAAACGTTTTCCGGATCCGTTCAAGTAGACCGGCCGTAATAACGAGAGTCTTAAAGAACTCCTGCTCTGATACCAATTGTTGGTCCCGAGAGTACGTTCAGGTGTAGAGAGAGGGGGGGGGGGGTGAATACACCTGAAAACCAATTTCTCAACTTAAACACGAACAGTCCTTTTCAGGAGGGTGTCGTACTGAACGAGTTCAACAGACCATATAAGCTGTTCTGAATCGTGTGGAAGAGTGACTGACTCTACTGAGACCTGCTAGCTGACTTAGAGTCAGAATTCAGTATCGTTCAGATAGAGTTCAGTAGTGCGGAAATGTGTAGTCCCAAATTCAGTTGAGTTTGGAAAACATTTTTATCAAAACAGTTTCAGTAGATTAGTGCAATCGATTAAGTTTGTTGAAACTCAGTTGAATGATTTTGAAAGATATTTTCAGTATGAACAGTAAATCAATGCAACAGTAAAATAAAGAACACAGAACACAGAGATTTTTAAAGTGGTTCCGATCCAACAATCCTACGTCCACTGTCCCGAAAGATCAGGAGGCAATGTATTATACTGAGATAGTCTCAGTCGGTTTTTACGCTGGACAAACACTGGTCTTGAGATTTATACTGAGATTGTCTCTTCTAATTGCTTGCGGAAGACTTAGGCTTTTTTTAATTGCTCTTTTGAATGCTCTGAGTGTTCTCTCGTGCGTTTGACATCGTTCGTGCTCGTGAGCTTCAATTTGATTTATCCCTCTATTTATAGAGCAGAGATTAGGATAGATCCGTTGGAGACGACGATCCTTTGTCTCTCTCTTTTGGGTAGCTAACGGCTCTTTCGAAGTATTGTAGCAGTGTCATTTCCCTCCTTTTCTGGAAAGTCGTTGACTTGCAGCTTTAATAGATATAGGACAGGTGGCTGCTTGTCATTGGTCGAGGTTCAGAAAGTGGTTGAGACGTAATGTACTTCAAGGAGATTTGTTGGTCCCGATAAGCACGTTCGGTGTGTAGAGGGGGGGTGAATATACCGAAAACCGATTTTCACAACTTAAACACGAACACCCTTTTCGAGGATGATGTCGCATCGAACAAGTTCGGCCAGACCGTATAAGCCGCTCCCGAATCGTGTGGCAGAGTGATTGAGTCTATTGAGATCTGCTAGCTGACTGAGAGTCAGAATTCAGTATCTTGCAGATAGAGTTCAGTAGTGCGGAATATTGTAGGCCTAATTCAGTTGAGTTAGGAAAACGTTTTTTTTTTAAAACAGTTCCAGTTGATTAGTGCAGTCTGTTAAGTTTGCTGAAACTCGCTTGAATGATTTAAAGAAAGTTTTCAGTATGAACAAGAAATCAATGCAATGCTTAAAAAACGTAACACAAGACACGAGAGATTTTTAAAGTGGTTCGGACACAAAAATCCTACGTCCACTGTCCCGAAAGATCAGGAAGCTATTTATTATACTGAGATAGTCTCAGTCGGTTTATACGCTGGACAAACACTGGTCTTGAGATTTATACTGAGCAAGTCTCCGTTTACAAGGTTATCAAACTGAGTGTTTGAAAAACTCTCCAACTGTGAAGGAGTCCTTTACAATAAGGATCAGTTCAGAAGTGAACTCCTTCGTCTAAGCTATGGATTTAGTCTATTGAGCTTAGGTTAGAGGGATAGGGAACAAGGAGGTGGCATCTAGAACGACGAACAACTGAATATAGTTTTGGGTTCGTGTAACGTCGTTTGGATACTAGAGGCTGTATAAAGCAATTCAGCTTGGTTCCCTAAGAGCTAGAATGTAGTCTTTCGCCGGAGATAGATTCTTCGAACTTCTTGCGGAAGACTTAGACTTTTCGAATTTGCTCGCTTGAATGCTCCCGTGAGTTCTCTCGTGTCTCGCGAAGGTTCGATGAGCTTCAAATTTGATTTATCCCTCTATTTATAGAGAAGAGATTAGGATAGATCCGTTGGAGATGACGATCCTTTGTCTCTCTCTTTTGGGGTAGCTAACGGCTCTTTTTAAGTATGGGTGGCAAAGTGTCATTTCCCTCCATTTCGGGAAAGTTGTTGACCCGCAGCCTTTAGTAGATATAGGGTACGTGTTCGCTTGTCATTGGCCGAGGTTCGTAAAGTGGTTGAGAGACGTAACGCACTTCAAGGAGATCTCGAAGCCGACTTCTCTCTTCCTCGTATTAACTCGCAGTAAAAGTGACTTCAAAGATTCTCGGCGCCGAAGACCGTCCGGCCGTTGCCGAGTCCCGATCTCCGATTCCCGTAGCATGCTCCCGCCGAGTTGGCTCTATCGAAGATCAGCTCGAGTATAGTGAACTACTCCCGCCGAGTTCGGGCCCATCGACTCCATTCCGCATACCGCTCCCGCCGAGTCAAGTATCACTGAGTCTTCTACTTCTGGTGCTGAGGCGGATAATCTACTGAGTGCCTGAACCAGAGCAGAGGGTTTGCTGAGTCTGAAACCTCAGAGACAAAAACATATTACAACGTAATGGTTCACCAATCAATATAGGGTTTTGGGATCTTCAAATCTTGACGCATTCATTCGTGAGCACAAAGGCTAATGAAGTGTATGACAAACACGTAAGACTGAATCATTTCCCATTATTTACCAACACTGTTGAGGATAGAATCATCACCCAACAAGATCTGAAGCTGACTTCTCTTTTCCTGGTATTGACTCTGCTGATATGACTTTAAAGAATCCGACCACTGGAAGACCGTCCGGCCATTGCCGACTCGATCTCGATTCCGCAGCATGCTCATGCTGAGTCGGCTCTACTGATGATCGCCCGAGTTCGCCTCTACCGACTCCTTTCGCATATCTTGCTCTTGTTGAGTCCAGTATCACTAAGTCTTCTACTTCTGGTGCTGAGGCATGTAATCTACTGAGCGCCTGAACCAGATGCAGAGTGTCTACTGAGTCTGAAATCTCAGAGACAACACCAAAACAGATTACAACTGAATGGTTCACCAATCAGGATAGGGTTTTGAGATCTTCAAATCTTCAGTAAGTCTTCAGAGCACAGGGCTACTGAGTTACTTATCAACGGAGAAGACTGAATCATTTCCCACATTTGCGCTGTTGCTGGGGACTGAATCATCACCCAACACACACTGTCATTTGGATAAAGAGTACTTTATAGTTGCCAGTCATTTTATTTTTGGCATTAGATTTAGAACATAATTGTTAAGCCTGTTTTTTAAAGTAAGTTCCTTTTAAATTGCAACTCATTAATATTTCAAATTGTTTAGCATTTCTTGAATTAGTTTAATTTATAAAGCATAAGAAAAATAAAGTGAAGTCTGAGTTTAATTTATAAAGCATAAGAAAAGGAAAGTGAGTCTGCTTGATTGTTTCAGTTTGCCTAGCCAACATTATCTTCTTTAATAGTTCTCTATTAGTTTGATTTGAACTACTCTTGTCATTTGGATAAAGAGTACTTTAAGGTTGCATGCCATTTTATTTCAAGTTTGCCACGAAACTCAAGTTGAATTCATAAAGCATCAATTTGTATCATTGTTGCTTGTATATCTGACTCTAATTCATAGAGCATCAGAAGTTGATGCATTTCGTGAAGCTCCTCATCAAGCTGAATTAATGAGTCAAAAGAGGAGAAAAGGAAAGGCGGTATGTATAAATTGACAGAATATTTTATTTTATCTAATTATAGTGTTGATGTTAACAGAATATGATATGACTAACACACTGTCATTTGGATAAAGAGTACTTTATTTTTGCATGTCATTTTATTTTTGGCATCATATTTAGAACATAATAGTTAAGGCAGTTTTTTAAAGTATGTTCCTTTTAAATTGCAACTCATTAATATTTCAAATTGTTTAGTATTTCTTGAATTAGTTTAATTTAAAAAACATAAGAAAAATAAAGTGAAATCTGAGTTTAATTTATAAACGATAAGAAAAAGAAAGTGAGTCTACTTGATTGTTTCAGTTTGCCTAGCCAACATATTCTTCTTTGATAGTTCTCTATTTGTTTGATTTGAACTGCTCTGTCATTTGGATAAAGAGTACTTTAAGGTTGCATGTCATTTTATTTACGAAACTCAAGTTGAATTCATAAAGCATCAATTTGTATCACTACTGTTTGTATAAATTTATATCTGACTCTAATTTTTGTATTGATAAAGGCAGTAGAGGCATCAATTTCATCAGGAATTGATGCAATTCGTGAAGCTTCTCATGAAGCTTAATTAATGAGTCAAAAGAGGAGACAATGAAAGACGATATGTATAAACTGACATAATATGACTACACACTTTCATTTGGATAAACAGCACTTTATGGTTTCCTGTCATTTTATTTTAGCATTAGATTATGAGTCAAAAGAGGCGAAAATGAAAGGCAGTATGTATAAATTTGCACAATTTAGTAGATACTGACTTTAGCATTTAAATAGAAATTTGCACTCAGGTGTATTCAAACCCCCCCACCCCCTCTACACTTGAAGGCTCATCTCTGCACCAACAATTGATATCAAAATTGTGTTCTTCTGAGAATCGTTTTCTGAATAAAGTGGTCTACTCGAACAAATCCTAAAAACCATTTTCTCTGCACTTGCATAACTTTCATAGGATCCTATACCATATCTTCACTATGACTGACATGTCAGGTATAAGGACAGTACCCATGTTTTCAATAGAAAACTACGCGGTATGGCGTGTAAGAATGAATACATACTTAACGTCGCTGCATGACAGGAAGACGGATGTCCTGGAGAAAGGGCCGATTGTTCTCATGGTCGACAGCGTCGAATATGCAGCTGTGGCAACAATAGGTGCCAGAACTGGTGAGAAAGTTCCCAAATACAAGAACATCTTTACACCAGAAGAGATAAAGTTGCACAACCTTGACCGAGTCGCACGCAATGCAATACTGTCTACACTTAATGATTCATACCTCGGAAGAGTGCACGACTACAAAACTGCAAAGGAGCTCTGGGATGCTCTCGCCGTACTGAGTCAAGGAACTCCACGGATTAATGAGAACAAGCTGGAGCTACATAAGCTCGAAACCTTTGCAATGATTCCTGGAGAGTCAATTGATGATTTTAGCGTCAGATTCACAAATCAAATCAACATCATCAATAGACTCGGGAAAACCTTCGGCAATAAGGAGACAAATACCAAAATTTTAAGGGCTCTTATTAGGCCTAAGTGGTACTCCTTTGCTACATGTTTGCGGAGAACTGACTTAAGTTCTGTTACTCGTGACTATATTTTTTCAGAATTAAAAGTTGAGGAGTTTGAGTTCAATCTTCCGCATACTCCCAGTACTGACATTGATATGCCAATGGATCACACCTATAAAGCAACGGTCAGCACACTGGAGCTAGTCCCTCAATCACTAGTCAATCAGTTGGAAGCTCAATGACAATCCCAACTGCTGATAATCTTGCTGAGAAGTATGCCCTCCTTGCAGTAAAGTATCAAAAGGAGAAGGACAAGCACAAGAAGATGAAAAGAGTTTCGAAAAACTACCAAGCTAAGAGAGAAAATAATTACTCAAAAGGTGAATCTAATTATCTACCTGAATGCAGGAACACTGAGACTGCTTCCACTGGAAACAATGAGACACCATTAAAGGAACGCAAGAGCTCAATGTGTTACAACTGCAAAAAGACGGGACATTACCAATATGAATGTCTAGAGCTTTCGGCTGCTGAAAGAGCTGAAAGGCAAGCCCGAAGGAAAAAACTCATTAGTAAAAGGCAAGTCTATATAGCCGGAGAACTATCCGATTGCACGAGCGATGAAGAACTGTTCATGGAATCATCAGATAATGAAGCCACATTCATGGCAATCAAAGCTGAAGAAGAGACTGAACTGTGTCTCATGGCTGGAGAACTGTTCATGGAATCATCAGATTAATTGTTCATACTGCATACAACTGATGTTTAAAAACCACACTCAGCATAAAACGTGTTTTTAAACTGAGACGAAAATTCTTTTGGGCGTACACTTCTAGACTCTATCTTATACTGAATTATTGTTCACTGACTGAAGTCAGTAAATAGGACTCAGTAGAGATACCCGCTGCCCACGCGATCGAGAAACCTTATTTAGCTAACTGACTTGTTCAGTAGCACAGTTCAGTAGATACTGACTTTCACATTTTTGTTGAAATTTGCACTTAGGTTTATTCGTCCCCCCCCTTAAGGTTCATCTTTGGACCAACATGCTTGAATGTTTAAGTTTGCCTTAGCAGCCTAATCTTCTTTGACAATTCTCTATTTGTTTGATTTGAACTACTATATCATTTGGATAAAGAGTACTTTAAGGTTGTACGTCATTTGATTTTAAGGTTGCCACGAAACTCAAATTGAATTCATGAAGCATCAATTGTATCACTACTGTTTGTATCTGACTCTAATTATTGTATTGATGAAGGCAGTAGAGACATCATTTTCATCACAAATTGATGCAATTCGTAAAGCTTCTCATCAAGCTGAATTAAGGAGGAAAAAGAAGGGCGACGTCCCTCAAGATAGGAAAAGAGAAGGAAAGGTGGTATGCATAAACTCACATAATTTTTTTTTTTATTTAAATATAGTGTTGATGTTAAAAGATTATGATATGACGAACTTAATTTATTGCATAGATTGCCCAAAACACTCATAATGCAAGTTATGGTGAGTCTAAATCATCCGTCTACACAAGCAAAGCTTTGGACATCTTCCTATCTCTGAAAAACGCGACTCTAAATCATCCGTTTACACAAGCGAAGCTTTAGGACATCTTCCTATCTCTGAAAAGCTAAAGAACATTTTTTCAGAGGTGTGAATTTGTTTCTTGTTGCTTGGATTTTTCTTATGTTTTTCTTTGATTGATTAACATGATTATCAAAACCCAAGCTCTGAGACTTCTCATTCCTGTGAGCTGCCGTCTTGGGACCCGCTTTCGATGTACAGTTGAATTTGAATTTTAAAACTATTTCTGAATTTTAATTTTGAAACTGTTTATTTTGTCTGCTGGTGGATTATATTTTCTTAATTTATTGTTAAGTTGGTGATTTTTTATTACTAGTGATGGGTTTTTGCATTTTCTTAATTTTTACTGGCAACTTAATTACGAGTGATAATGTTTAAGCTTATTTCCATTAGTGTGAATCGAAAATCTGATATGTTTTGTTACATTTAGGCTTTTATAAGAAGTACATTTGGACCGGAGCATAAAAAACATAATATTAAATAATGATAATTTTCTCCTTCAAAAATACTAGAGAATTTTAATTGCAGAATATTGTCAGGTAGCTAATTGCTTCATCTTGATTAGCTTTAACAAAACAAACCGCTTAATCAGACTCTTCAGAATATATCTATCTCAATTTCTCTCCTGGCTAAATAATAGAATCAAAGAAGCCCAGAATCTGGGGCTTGCAAAGAATTAGATGTATTCTTATTTTATAAAATAATTTAGTGAACCATTATCCATATCAGTTTTAAGCTTAGCTTTGAGACGTCACTCTTTGATTCGCTGGAAGTAGAGCAACTGAGTCGACCACTAGTAACCGAATAACTATAATAACTGAGCCTAATAAGATGACAATTGAGTTGACCACTAGAACTACCAGGCTTAATAAATAGGCTTTTTTTTTTACTTCAATCAGAATTCCAATTCGTACCCAAGAGAGCTAGCAAAGAGCCATTTTGCTGGAGTTGAGTAAATAGACTTGTTTTTTGTTCACTTCAATCATAATTCCAATTCGATCAGCTAGGCAATATTTAAGTACCTAAGAGGGCTATTACAACCATTTTGCTGGAGATTCACCCTAAACTCTAAATCCTAAACTCTTAGACCAATTTAACCAAAGCATGCTAATAAGAGTAGGGGTGTTACGGTATACCAAAAAAATTGGTATACCGCACATACCGTACCGAAAAAATATCGAAAATACCGAAAATTTGGTATATCGTAATTTTCGGTACGGTATGATACCGTACCAAAGTTTTTCGGTATGGCAACGGTATGAGATTTCTCATACCGCGGTATACCGTTGCATACCGAAATTTTGGTATGCAACGGTACACCGAACATACCGATTCATATCGAACCTTGGTACATACCGTGTACCGATATACCGCGGTACATACGGTATACCGAAGTAAACCGATTCATACCGAATCTCAGTATATACCGTATACTGATATACCGTGGTACATACCGTTTATCGAAATATATCAATTCATACCAAATGTCGGTATATACTGTATACCGATATACCGAACTATACCGATTCGAACCGAACTATACCAATTCATACCAAACTTTTTAACTTTTTTGGTGATCGCTGTTTTCACCAAATAAATCCTGCAAAATTGCTAGAACTTAAATCAATATAGCAAACAGGTATCGAACACAGGGAACGGATATTTTTAAACTTAAATTTCCTATTAATCAAGGTTTGGTTAGCAACCACGCAAGTTTGGGAATTTTCTAAAGTAAAACAAAAGAAAGTAAATAGCAGGAATTAAACAAGAAATTTACTAATGCAAATAAAAGCGGGTCCAGCAAGATGATTCACACACACACACAATCGATCACTGACACTAATAATTAATTAATCCGCTTAAATCAATTGGTTGTAGGATACCGTAATTAAACTAACATACCCCCTATTTTCCCTTAATTATTCGGTAATCGCCATGGTGGGCATTGAAACGACAACTTCTCTAAATTAGATGCAACCTACGTTGGTGGGCAATCAATAGATTTAACACCTAATCAGCTTTAAGAACTAAGGGAACCCAATTTAGGAGCCCACTCGTATGGTGGGCATCTAATAGTCTCCTACCAAATTAATCCAATTGTCCTAAGAACAATTTGCTACTTATTTAGCCTAATCCCACGAGAAACGATGGAAGTACTAAATTAGCTATGAATTAAACTAACCTAGGGTGATCAAGCCTAAATTAATTAATCCAATTAATTAAACCTAGACTAATTCAGAACCTAAGTGATTAATTTTAAGCCCTAGTCTCACGAAATTAAAGTGGTGTGTCTTTCACATCTTGCCGGCCCCTGAAAAGACTTAGCTACGCGTATCGGCCGGACTAGCCAGACAGATCGAACTGCAGAACATAACATAAATCATGCTGAAATGCAGAAAATAAATAAATACGAAAATTCAATTAATTACCAGAATTCAGAATACCAAGAAATACGAAATATGGTCCTAGAAATTATAACTTCATAAATTAAAGACTACGAATCAATCCACAGGAAAATAAAAACGGAGACAATTCAAATTCGGGAATGCAAAACGAAAGTGATAACATGTTGTTTCTTCCAAATCAAACTACAATTCATAAATCAAAAGTAAGAAATGCGAACTTTGAAATTGATCAACCCTTCGATCGGAACTCCTCGGCTTCGGTGATTCTCCCTTGGATGATCTCGATGTCGGCTTCTCGGATTCTCTCTCGGTAATTGGTGGCGGATGAATTGGTGCAGACGGATGATGATAATGAATGTTACGGTGTGTAGCGTGCGTGTGTATGGGCGTCAGATCTCATTTTCGTTCGTCTCCTCTCCTATATATAAGGCGGCCCCTTTTCCTTGTAGAAGTAGGGTTTTTATATCCAATATGGAAAGATATTAATTAGATAAATCATATCCAATTCTTTCCATATCATCTCTTCCCTTATCCTCCACCTTCCTTCTCTACAATTTTGTCCAAAATTCCATCTTTTAGACCCCAAATCGAGCCTGCCACCTCAGCCACTCATCACCGCCACATCAGCACGAAAAATCTGCAAGACAGCAGAGAAATACGGTCCAACTGGCCAGGTGGGCCCCAAAACAGACAGAATTTGTGTAGTACGAATTAGACTCATCATTTTTCTTAGTTTGTCTGATTTTTAAGAAACATAAACTAATTCATGTATTATGATATTACCATACAACTTAACATTCACTAATCACTATGAATCAAATATCTATGGTTGAGAGAATAAAAAGTCCTCGAAGATGTTGCCTTAAGAATGAGCACTTAGATGCCCTACATAGTTGAATTTATTGTATTATGTTATCATTGTTCCAAGTGAAACACTAATTTAATCAAGAAAAGAAAAATCAAATGCAAATACAAATCAAATATTTTAGTTATATTAATAAGTGTTACTTTATATGGATTATTATGAAAATTACTTTATGATTTACATTTTCCAAATGAAATACGAATTCAATCAAGAAAAGAAACATCAAAGACAAATGTAAATCAAATATTCTATTTTGGGCAAACTTATATTCTTAATTTCTTTCTATATTTTTTCGATATATATTCTATTTATTAATTTCTAAATATTAAATGAAGTAGAATTAACTTTTCCTTTGTATTAAATATTAAGACAAAGTTTGTTGTTTTATTTTTATTTGACATTTGAATAGTTTTTTGAGATGTTGGATGGAATTTGCCCCTTGTCGGGCCGTATTTTATTTTCTCGTATTAGCATGTTCTATTGATTATTGTAGACACTTTTGTTGGATGAGATTTGTGTTTTCTACATCGGCATATTCTATTTCATAGCAGATTGTTTTTCGGTATATCGTGTGATTTGGTATAATGTTATATTTTCGGTATACCGTCCGTTTTGGTATATCGTTTGCCGAAGCTTTCGGTATACCGAAGTACGGTACGATATACCGAAAGAGCGGTATGGCAACGGTATGAAGATACCGAACTTTCGGTATACCGAATTATGGTATGCCGAAGTTATCGGTACGGTAACGGTATGCATTTTTCCATATCGAATCTTTTCGGTACGGTAAGCGGTATGGGAAAAATGTTACGATATACCGTACCGAACACCCCTAAAGAAGAGTTTCCGTAGCCAAAAAATCGTCATAAAAGGTGTTTTGGGGGGGGGGGGGTTTAAAGTTGCACTACAGTTAGGGGAGTCTAAACGAGATCGATATTCGGGATATACCGAATACCGAACTGAAAAAGTCGGTATTGGGATACCGAAATACCATTATTCGAGATTCGGTATTGTTATCGGTATTTTATTTCTCCGTATACCGGGATTTGGGATTACCGATCCCGAATTCGGTAAATATCGAAATACCGAAAAATAAAAACTTCAAATATGAAATTTTTATTCAAATTTTGAATGATGGACTTATTCAAATTTGAAATTTTTATTCAAAGAATAAGAGATAACTTATTCAAACTTATTAATTATTTTTTATGCTTATGTTATGTTACAAAATACAAATAAGTTGAATTTTAATTTTAAAATATGTCGAGCAAGCTTGTGAGTTGTGACTTGCAGAGAAAGTCAAGAAATATATGCTTAGGAAATTAGGAAGTTAGGATTTAGGATTTATGATTAGGAATTTAGGAATTAGTAACAATTGTGTTGTTTCGACTTTCGACCTTCGAGTTTCTTAATTTAATATATTTTTGTGATCTATTAATTGTATATCTATATTTGATATATTTTTTTCTTTTTACTTTTTTACTACAAAAGTCGGAGGACAGCAGGTGCACGATTGATGATTCTATATTTCTATTTATTTCTCAACTTAAGTTACATAACAATAACATATTACATATATTTGAATTTAATATTAAAAGGTAAGACTAGTAAACTACTTTATCTCTATGTATTAAACAATTTAAAGATAATTAACAAGAATTTAATGTACCATAATGGTTAATATCTTGCAAATAAGAAACTGTTTGTAGTATTGGCTCGTGTTCAGAACCATGCATAAGTAGTTTAATTTTTTTTTTAAATTACGGGATCCAATACCGAAATTCCGTACCGAATCCCGAAGTACCGAATCCCAAAATGGAATCGGTATCGGGATGCCATTTCTTCTATTTTTGGAATCGGGATCCCGAAATTCGGTATTGAGATTTCCGATCCCGTCCCGATCAACACCCCTAACTACAGTCTACTTAAGGTCCAATGCACAAAAATATAAAATAAATGCTAATACATTCTTATAGAAATGCAAACTTGAAATAAAATTAATTCTTCCACTTCCAATTATTAGTGCATTTCAATTCAAAATGTTACATATTAGGTGAACTGGAACAACAGTAATCTAGGAAGAGTATCATAACAAGTTTTGGGACAATAGCTTAAATTTACATAAAACTTACTTGCGAAACCTCTCTTGATCTGTGAGAACAAAACCACAGTTCCTCAATTCAACGTAATTTCCATTACAACTCAGCATTGTGGAGTCAGCTCTGTATACAAACAAGAGTGCTAAGGTTCGTAAAAGCATTTCAACAACATGAAGAAGAAGGCTAGTTTTTCTCTTACTTGTTCCTAGAGGCTTTACTAGCCCACTACAACAACATGTAAATCATGGAGTTTATCTTTGTAGAGTTGAATGTTTGCCAGTCACTGACATTTCGAACCGTAAAGAGCAGTTCTTCGCGGGATCCTTGGGGATTATTTCCAAATTATCAAGGAATTATTACAAAATCACCAAAAAATATAGTTACCGGGGCAAAATGGATTACGGTTTTCCCCAAAACTGCTCTAAATGTGGTTCCAAGGCAAAGGGAATTCCAAAGTTTCAAGGTATGATAACCACATCGACCTTAATCTCGAGAACTACTTTGTCTTGAATATTGTCACTCCCACGTCCAGTTTTGGTAGAAACACGACCTTGAAAGACCTACTTAATTATCTTCTCAATCTGCTCTCGTTCATTCGTGTGCTTGCAACGTACCTGATAGGTCATCGACTGTCAATTTCGACAAGTCATGGGACTCCTGTATTGCCACCATAATATGAAATCTATATGTTAGTGTGCGCATAATTTCTTCAACCTTCAATTGTTCAGAACATTCATCGCTATTGGTTTTCATTTGTTTCGTCCGACCAAGAACTCGACTTACATAATCAGAAGCATTTTCATTAGACTCCATTTGTAACAGTTCATATTGACGTCTTAAAGTTTTTTGAGTCTTACCTTGATAACTTTCTCCGCACCTTTAAACGAAGTTGCCAAGCTATCCCATGCTCTCTTTGATGTTGTTGCATCTGCAATATTCTCAAAGACCTCATCAATCACCCTTGATGAAAGAAATATAGTGCCTTCTTTTCCTTTTTCAATTCACGATTAGCATTCTTTTGTGCATCAGTTGTTGTTTGAGCATGCTTCGGAACTCCTTCTACAATATTCAGCAAATTATGGTAGCCAAAAAATATTTTTATTTGAACACTCCACCTAGATAATTTTTCCCCGTCAAGATGGGAACAAAAACTTGTGTTGAACCGTTCATTATTTTTGTGTTTGCTAGTAGCTCTAATACCACCATTAAGAGAAACTCTCCCTTCTCTCACTAGAAAGAAGCTCTCCCTTCTCTTTAGACTTCACCCCTTCCAAGCTCTCTCTCCCTTCAAATATTCCGGCCTAATCGAAAGTATTCATCGGCAGTCTCCAGCCCTTGAAGCTTGAAGATATTCTGCGGTTCTTTGTCAAACCCCGTTCTGGAAGGAATGGGTATGGAAAAGGAATGATTGCTCCGAGTGATAAAATCGGCATCGGATAGGAATATTTTCGGACTACGGAGCGGGAAAGTGGGAAAGTGTGGATTCACTTCTTTTAATTATTATGTTTTCCTTAATTATTATGTTTTATATTTAAATATGTTTATGGTAATATGTGTAGCCTATAAAAGGCATGTTGCATAAGGTTATGATATCAATCAATCAAGAAATCAATCTCTCAACTTATTCTCTCGATACTCTCAATCTTCTCTCTCCAATTACTTTTCCTTTCTCAATCTCTCGCTCAACTCTCTCCCTCAATCAATACTCTCAATCAACTATCACATGTTCATCTTCTTCTACAATCAAGGATCTGCAATCAATTATGTTTAACAATCCGGCGAATTCGCACCGGTTTGTTACAGTGGTATCAGAGCAACGTTCCTGTGACTATAGGCTACTCCGACAGAAGGCGATTAGAGCTAGATATTCGGATCGTCAACTGACGGCGATCGAACAATCGATTGTGGCGGCCTTCGAGCGAGAAACTGCTCGCTGTGTTAAGGAGATGAATAGAGTGTTTGATTATTACACTCGTAGATCGGAGGCTCGCCGACGAGCATACTGTGGCTGGTATTCTGAAACTCCAGCTCAAGCTGAGGAGCCATCTGTCGCTGTTCCGATCTCCACTCCAGCAGCTGCCCCCGTTGCAACCCCTCGTGCCGCTGTTCCGATTTTAACTCCCCCGGCAGCCGTCCCTGTGTCAACCCCTCCGGCAGCTGCTCCCGTCACAAACCCTCCTGCCGCTGCTCCGGTCTCAACTACGCCACCTGCAGCTAATGCCGTTGTTCCGGTCTCAACTACGCCACCTGCAGCTACTGCCGTTGTTCCGGTCTCAACTCCGCCAGCTGCAACTCCTGTTGCAACGCCTCCGGTTTCGGCCCCACCGATGGCAGTCAGCAAACCATCGACAGCTGCCGCCCCAGTTCCGTCGCCGCCAACTTTCCCTCTCACTGTTGCAGAAAATAAGGGAATCATCTTAAAAGGCAATACAATCCTCGCGTCCTCAAACAGCCGAGTCTTGAGGACAAGACTCCCTAAAGAGGGGAGTATTGTCACACCTCGTTCTGGAAGGAATGGGTATGGAAAAGGAATGATTGCTCCGAGTGATAAAATCGGCATCGGATAGGAATATTTTCGGACTACGGAGCGGGAAAGTGGGAAAGTGTGGATTCACTTCTTTAATTATTATGTTTTCCTTAATTATTATGTTTTATATTTAAATATGTTTATGGTAATATGTGTAGCCTATAAAAGGCATGTTGCATAAGATTATGATATCAATCAATCAAGAAATCAATCTCTCAACTTATTCTCTCGATACTCTCAATCTTCTCTCTCCAATTACTTTTCCTTTCTCAATCTCTCGCTCAACTCTCTCCCTCAATCAATACTCTCAATCAACTATCACATGTTCATCTTCTATTACAATCAAGGATCTGCAATCAATTATGTTTAACAATCCGGCGAATTCGCACCGATTTGTTACATTCTTAGAGGTAGCTTTCTCGGTGGTTGGAAGTTCCGACTAGCGCCTTTGAGACTTCGACCTCTCTTACAAACAACCCATTTCTCTTGCAAACTGCATTATGGGTTAGTTACTATTCAAACTGGGTGAGAAGGAAGGCTCCCAATTGTAGGCCAATTGCCAATGAGTTTTTGACGACACGGTAAGTTCTTGAACCCTCCACCGAGCTGTTATTTGTGTTACTCATGCTATTGCTATCCCTCACAAGTGAACGGGCATCGAAGCCGGGTTGTGAGGTGATCTTCTCTACCCATCTGGTCGGGTATTCGATAGAATACGATCTACTCTAAATGGCCAGTTTTCTCACCCTTTCGGACTTCTCGAGAGTTTAATCCATTCTCAATTTTATGGGTTTCTAAGATGTGTTCTATCTGATCTGGAGTTCTGTTTAGTAGCCTTTTGAGCTTCTAGACTTCGTGGTATTCTATTGCAAGGTTTCTGCTTTCTTCTCGTTATTCCGTTGACAAAAAGTTGCAGGTCTATTTACAGGCTCTAGTTCTTTCACATTCATTGGTTTGCCCTTCAACCACCGGCGAGTTCCATCAACCACCGGAGTATAGGTCCTGCTCTGCTATTGCTGGAATCGTGGAACTCATAGCCGGAACACGGCACCGCTCCATAGCATTAGGGTTCCCGTGCCTGCATCTCGACATTGCCTACATGTAGAGTCACAAATGAGGTTGTTGACTTTAAGTAAAAGGCGCGTGAACCTGAACAAGAATATGCAGCTAAACAATGATGTATACCCTATATCTGTACTCTTCTTTGTGCATATATTCAAAGGGCGTCCTATTTTATCGCCTCTTGGTTGTGGTAAAAAAAATTGCCTAGGCAATTGCGACCGACTGTCAGGTGAAGTTTACAAGTGTAAAAGGGCCTAAATTGGTTACTAAGTTGATTGGCCAGAGTGAAGAAAATATTCATAAAAAAATTGAGGAGGCGAAAAAATGTGCTTCATGTCTCATCTTCTTTGATGAGATAGACTCAATCGTTGCCCAGGTATAAAATTCACATTTATAAGTAATTAATACATCTAGTACTACTTTAGTAGTCTTTGATTGTTTTCATTTGATGTAGAGAGCAAGGGATTTAGGAGATCTTGGTACAGATAAGGTGCTAAACCAAATACTAAATGAAATGGATGGGTTAAACACGGACGATAACGTTTTTGTTATTGGGGCGACATACAATCCAGTAGTAATTTCGCTTATCTACTTCTCTCTTCCAGATGAGGAATCTCGCTTTTAGATATTTCGAGCGTGCCTCCGGAATCTCGCTTAGGAATTCTTGCCAGATTACTGAAGGACTTAGTGGAGCGGATATCTCATGGATCATGTGAGCGGGTTTATCGATTTGCAATTAGAGAGGTAGTCTAAAAAGCCATCTGGAAATAGAAGATGGTTTCGAGGAAGCCTTCACATTTTGAGGAAGCCTTGTCACTACTTCGCAAAAGTGTGATAGATGCGGACGTACGCAGGTACCATACTTTTGCATATTCCTGACCTTCATGGCCCAACCATTTGCTTCTGCAACCTCCGAAGTTGAAGCTCATGATGATTAGTATGATTTGAAAAGCTTCCATCAATGGGTGGTGACTGGTAAGACCGTATTTGAACTCTGAACTAGGAATACTTTTTTTAATTTAGAAAAATACTTCTTAAGTGTATCTAGCACTGCTAAAATTTCTTTGAAGATTTGTGAGTCTTGACGTATATCTCGTGGGTGGCAATTTCAAAGATCTGTGGGGATTCGATACCTCGAAGAAGACTAACATTATGTGATATACTCGGTTAGTTTGCTTGTATGCGGAATCAAAATCGAATATAAGGAAGTTTCAACTGCTTGTACACTGAGCTATATAAGTTGTACATCTCCGATTGATTTGATTTTGACCAAGTCCAAGTCAACACCTAAAACTCGGTCAAAATTATGGACAAATTTTGAAATTCATAGTTGTTCACATTTTTTGTGTGTCAAACCAATTATCTCGAGTTGTACTCTTCGATAGTGAAGAAATATCTAAGTACTCAATTTCCAACAATCAAGTTGTATTTGCGCGATTTGATACAAGGACCTTGCGCCTGGGATACTTGTACTCTGTGTTGTTAGTTTGGTACCTTGGGTCAAAATTGTTGACCGCGTATATTTCAGGCTCCCTTCAACTCGAAATTCCTAGTTGTTGCTCTAAAGGGGATTCGAACCTAGTCTTACTCATATTCTCTTGCAATCTTGAGTTGTACTCGCCCGCTACTGAGGTGTACCTTCGGTCAAACTGTTGACTCCCCTTTTGCCATGAAGAAGGGTTTTGGACCCATTGATGCACATTGTTTCACCAATCACCTTTCAGTATTCCCTCTCCTAGACTTCGTCAGTTGAATACTCACATGGAAGGGCATGACCCCAATGTTAGATTACAACTATCAAAATTATGGACGGTAGTGTGCATGTCGATGTTATTATCACAAATAGTGAACCACCAATCACTAATGACATTGGCGATGATAATATTCAACCACCCTATGATCACTCTTCTCCCTGGATAGGAAAGTCGAGTGATTACATCGCTCATCCGTCCTTGGAAGCGTCTAATCTAAAATTGCAACATATACCGAATTTTGATGATCCGACGTGCCTCACTTTCACGGATGATGGCGTTTTATCACAGTCCAATAATTTAGGAGCTTACCTTTTGGGGTTTTTCACTGTACATTTCCCATGCAAGGAGAATGTTGAAAAGCTTAGTAAGATATAGATACATCCTGTGATGATCTCATATCATAATAATGGTTGGTTTGTATTCTCCTTCAAATCAAAGATGGAAAAACAAGAAGAATAGAAGAGGGGGCCATGCACATTCTTCTGCAATCAGTTGATACTAGATGAGCTTCAACTAAAATTCCGATTTGATTCGAAGCCTCTTCTGTAGCTTGTACTCTGGGTAAGTTTACCTGACTTACAGATTGAATTTTGGCATGCTAAGTGTTGGTCCCGAGTGTACGGTCAGGTGTAGAAGGGGGGGGGGGGTGAATACACCTGACTCCGATTTTCTCAACTTCGAACACAAACAGTCCTGTTCAGGAAAGTGCCGATCTTGAAATAATTCAGGCAGACCAAATAGCCGTTTCGAATCATGTGTGGCAAAGAGTCTGACTCTACTGAGATCTGCTAGCTGACTGAGTCAGAATTCAGTATCAAACAGGTAGAGTTCAGCGGTGCGGAAAAGTGTAGGCCCAAATCAGTTGAGTGGAAAAAACCGTTTTAGCAAGTCTCAGTTCAGCAAATAGACAGTTCAGTATGCTGAGACAGTTGTATGATTTTAAAGTAGGTTTTCAGTATGAACAGTAAAATCAACGCAACAGTAATTAGAAAGCAATAACAAGACACAGATTTTTAAAGTGGTTCGGATATAAATCGATCCTACGTCCACTGTCCCGAAAAGTTCAGGAGGCTATTTATTATACTGAGTTAGTCTCAGTCAGCTTGTGCACAGGACAAAGCCGTGGCTTAGGGATTATACTGAGCAAGTCCCAGTTTACAAAGGCATCAAACTAAAGTGTTTGACAAACTTCTCCAACTATGAAGGAGTCCTTTTACAATAAGGATTGGGTTCAAATATGAACTCCTTCGTCTAAGCTATAAGTATATTCTGTTGAGCTTAGGGTTAGAGGGATAGGGAATGAGAGAGTGGCTTCTAGATCGACGAACAGCTGAAATAAGCTTTAGGTTCGTGTATCGTCGATTTGGATACTAGAGGCTCTTCTAATAGTTTAGCTTGGTTCCCTATGAGCTGAGAAGGTAGTCTTTCGCCGGAGATAGATCTTCAAATTCTTGCGGAAGACTTAGGATTTTCTGGTTCTAGCTCGTTTGAATGCTTGTGTTTGTTTTCGTCGTTAAGCTTATGCGCATTCGTCTCTCTCTCTTGTGCTCTCTTTTTCAAGGCTTGAAATGTCGCTCTATATATAGAGCAGAGATTGGAAAAGATCCGTTGGAGACGATCTTCCTTTCTCTCTCTTTTGGTAGCTAACGGCTCTTTTTGAAGGATGTAACAGTGTCCTTTCCCTCCTTTTCTGGAAATATGTTGACTTGCAGCTTTAGTAGGTAGAGACACGTGTATACTTGTCATTTGTCGAGGATTATGGAGTGGTTGAGACGGAACAGACTTCGAGGCATACTGAAGCTGACTTCTCTTTTCCTCGTACTTGACAATACTGATTGTATATTCAAAAAAGTGTCCGACGGTTCGTAAGACTGCTGCCGTTCGTTGCTGAGTCTGATCTTTATTCAGTAGAGAGATAGCTGAGGGTACTCTACTGATGGTCAGCTCTGAGTTCAGTGAACTACTCCTGCTGAGTTCAATTCTACTGACTCCTTCGGTATCTTTGCTCCCGCCTGAGTCCAGTAAATACTGAGTCTTCTACTTCTGGTGCTGAGGCTGATAAGCTACTAACCGCCTTAACCAGAGCAGAGTGTCTACTGAGTCTGAAACCTCAGAGACAACAATTACACAGGAATGGTTCATCAATCAAGATAGGGTTTTGGGATCTTCAAATCTTCAGATAGGTACAGAGCACGAGGCTACTGAGCTTACGGTCGCTGCCGAAGACGTAATCATTTCCCACTAAGTATAACAGTGCTGAGGATAAAATCATCACCCAACAATTTCCCCCTATTTGATGATGCCAAAACCTATCATCTATGCTAACACTAAACTATGAGAAACAGAGCTCCTTACATTATTACAAGTAGGATCAGTGGAGTTTGTTCTTCAAGTTCTAGTCTACTGAGGGGAGCAGGGCAAAACAATTTCCCTCTATCTAAACAATTCCCCCGAAACACAACAACTAGACTATCAGATCTAGAGAAGCAATAAGCTGACAAGTAAGATAAAGTGAGTGTGTGAGTCAGCAATCACTTCAGTGATTCTGAGTGTTTAAGCATAAAACAAACACGGTTGTTTAGACAATAAGATATTGTCTGAGCCAAAAGAGAATGTATATATAAGATATGAAAGTTCATTACATTACATCTCTTTCTAAGCTAGGAAGATAAAGAAATCTAATACTAAGAACGCTTGTACTGCTTGATCCTGTCCATAAAGTTTTGCGATTCTGACTCAGGCAGGGGCAAGCCATACATTCTGTATGAGTTCTTCCTCGCCTTCAGTATTCGACGAAGTCTCGCCGGCTCATCTTCTTCAAGTCCTCTCGTTTGCGGCAAAGCATTCTTCACTTGTTTTTCTATTACTCCATGATGGACTGAGTCATCATTTCTTCTTGGCGGAGATATGATTCTGGGCTCAGGAACACTGACTTCTATACCTTCAGACACGGCTTTATGCAAGTATACGTATAGATCCGGTTCTGTTATCATCATCCATTCTGTGTAAGCATCGGTCTTAGCCTTGTCCGGCCGTAACCTCCGGTAAATAATTGCGCTTGATAAACTCTATCTTTGCAGCATTCCCATCTCTCGAGTAAACCGAGCGAGGCATCCAATCGTCCGTCCTTGGCCATCTATGCGATTTCAGATCAGCTGGCTTCCTGAACCTTCTGTATCGATAAGGAATATCAGCTTTTGAAGGTACTCTCAGCTTGGCCTCTTGTTCAGTACGAATTCTCAGTGCCTCAAGGTCTTCCATATGTATTCTCTGTCTGGCAGCTTCTATCTGTCTGGCTTCCTCTCCTCTGTAGAGATACCTATCCATCTGAGCGAAAATGGCTTCGATCTCAAGCATCTTGTTCTTTGGATCTCATATAGGAAGGTTGGTGAGGAGAGTCTTCTGAGTCAGCAGGGGTACTGGATTTCTCTTTGGATGTACCCTGCTTCCCCGGATTCTTCTGTTGTTGCTCCTTTTCCTTTTCTCTATCTTCATCATCATGAATCTTGAGCTTCCTTGGAGGCAACCTAGCGTTTTCTTTCCGCCTTGAGCTGGTGCCTTAGTTTTGCCTTGAGAGGTCTTTTTCTTTAAGGCTTGTTGGCGGCCTCGGCTTTGGCTATCTCCCTAGCAAGCTTCTCGTCACCGCTATCCGAGCCTCCTCTTCAACGAAATGTATCTCTTTGATTTCTTTGCTTTGGAGGGGTCGGGAGTTTCAAGTACTTTCTTCCCTTTGCCTCGGAACGAGCGGTGGTAGAGGGGCTTCTTCCTCTTCGAATCATCATGTTCAAGATACTCAAGCAACCTCCTTAACAATATCGGTAGGAGTCTCGGGTTGCGTGAGTAGCTGTTCCCGAGCCACTTGGGCCGGTCTCGCCGTGCTCGCAGCGGAGACACCCCGGGTCTCTTCGGTGGTTCGAGCAGCAATAGTCCGAACTTCGCCAGGTTGCGCTACGACTTGGTTTTCTTGGCGGGCTTAAGTGGAGCTTCCCCCTTAGTGAATTTGGCCGGGGGTTTAGTCGGGGGTCGACTTGGGGGTTGACTTGTCCCCTTTTTTCTTGTCTTTCTTTTCTTCCCTTTTATCCTTTCCTTCCCCCTTTTTGGCATCATCAATTATTACCGGAGTCGGAGTGGATACCTTTAGGTCTAGGCTTTTGTAAGAGGTTGACAGAGAGTCGAGTTTGTCTTTGATTTTTGTCAGTGCCTCATGCAGCTCATTCCTCTCGAAGCAAGATCTTCACTCGTATTTCTTGTGGGAGAGTTCACAGGCAGCCTTAAATTCCGTCGCCTTCTCGTACACCTTATCCTCCGTGAGCTTGTTGAATATTGTTGAGTCCGAACTCGGTGGCCCGGGATAGGTTTGAGATTGATTCAAGTATTAGTGGATCGAGAGGCCTTGAATTCTTCAAGCGGTTTGGCTCTGTCCCTCCCGAATCACTCGAGCTGATCTTCAAAGTCCCTGTCTCTGCTTTGCCGGCGCATTTGAGACAATGGAAAAGACATCGGGGGCAAATGAGTCGGATAGAGAGGTTTTACGCCCCCGAAGCTCGCCGCTAGTGGCTTCAAAGCAGCTTTCTTCCATACTTTATGGACGGCTTTGGCTAGAGCTGCTTCCGAGCTCCTTGGCTTTTCGGTGCCTTGGCCATGGACTTTGAGCGTCGGCCTTTGGGGCCGGGCGCTACTTCAAACCGAGATGTTAGCAAGAGCCGAGCGAGCTCGCAGACGTTGAAGTACCCGGCCTCCGACTTCACAGGCCCAAGGATACCGAGCGGTAGATCGAAGTTTCAGCAGTTGTACCACTTGTCCGGGGTACTCCCTCATCGAGCTTCCTGTGGCTCGAATCATGGGGTGGGTCTCGACCGTCGTGGTCAGACCCAACTGAGGGGGCTGAGCCTGAAGTCTGCTGCCTATCGTGCAGCAAGGCCAGCATCGCGGCCCTCAGATCATCGAAGTTACCTAGGTCAGCAGGCCTGGAGTAGCCTATCTGCTGCCTTAGGTGCTGCTCCTCCTGATGTAATTGGTCACAGGAGTAGTGAAGGATGAGGCGAAGCTGTGGGTGCCACTCCTGGAACCTTAGGAGCATGTGGAGCCTGGCCTGTCTAGCAATTAACACCAAGTCTTGGTGGCCAGTGATCTGCGGTATTTGGTCAGCTATCTCTCGGAATGCTTGAGATCTGAGCGCTGAGGCTTCCATTCCGATTGATTCTTACTCAGACGCCGTTTCTAAGTCGTCAAGATCTATGGCGGACGTCTGTTTTTCAGCAGATGGCAAAGTGCTGAGTGGTGGAATATCAAGTGGGCTTTCCAAAGTTTGTATATCAGCACTCTGGCTAGGTTCAGCTAGAACCCCTTGATCCATTTCTTGAGTCTGTTCAATGGAGACGGCCTTCTGCACCGAATGAGTCTCCTCGGAGGACTCTGACTCATCTATTAGCTGCATAGGCTGAGTAGGCTGTTCAGTAGCATGTTCCGGTGCTTTGTTCAGGCAGCTTGGTTGTTCAGTAGTTTCCTCTGGTACAGCCTCGGATTCAGTAGGGACATCAGCGATGGCTTTCTTCGGACGTTTAGCCAATGTCTTAGAAATTTTCGCTAGAGGAGACCTCTTCTTGGTAGGCGTGGTTTGCTGAAGCGACGGTCCTGAACCGATCTGCTGAAGAGCAGCTGTTCTGTTGTGGAACCTGATCTTCTTTACATTAAAGTGTACCTTGTCTTCAAAGGTGGTCTGGTCATCTCCACAGATATCTTGTATCATGATGGACAGCTTCAGTCCATACAGCAGCTTGCCTTTTACTGTCAGGTTGCACGTTGCCTTATCAAATTTGGCAGCTTGAACCATGAACTCTCGAAGAAAGAACTCTGTCCAGTTGATTTTTGCTTTGTCATATATTGCCATCATGAGCTGGATCTTGGGTCTCTATACTTGATCGAATGAACCCGCTTGGCTTGTCAGTAGCTGCGTGACTATATAAGCTAGTGCACGGAACTGGGGCAGTATACTGTTCTTTGGGAAGGCCGCTCTGAATGTGGTAGGCTATCCGCAGAATATAGATAGATAGTCATCTATCCTGTCATCGTTGTAGCCAACATGGCTAACTCCTTCAGCAGGCAAAGTGAAGCTTCTCCTCAGTGCTTCTTTAATTGAGATCCGCTTCAGTTGCATAGAGGCATCGCCTATGGAGTGGAAGGCAAAACGTCCAATGATGTCTCCAGATATCGAATCTGAGTTGAGGTATATCTGAGACACCTGTCGAGGAAGGAAGAAGGTAGGCTTCCTTGAGAGGAATTGCTCCAATCCAGACGCTCTCAGATACGAGAAAATCTTGTCCATGAAGTCAAGGTCGCAGGCGTCAAACTCCATGACTGGTTCGCACCAGACACGGTCTTTGTCTAAGATTTCCTGCATGTTCCCTGGGGAGACGAGAGAAAGATTTGCCATTTTATCTATCACAAGAAAAGATTATCAGTATCGTTTGTTCATAAAACAGTTAGTATAGCGATACTGAAAAGAGATAATGAAGTATAGTAACAGATTTAATAATCATACCGATAAAATTCTGAGAATAGAGAAGATAAGAAGCAAGTAAAGGATTGCTAGAGATCTCAGAATTTACGGAGCAAGAATTTGAAGATATACTAATGGCGGTTTCTAAGATATGATCGAAAATATATATCTAACGTGAAGGTGAACAGTTTTCAATCAAAGGCCAAATTTAAATCTACTTTATGATATGGACGGTAAAGATTGGATATTATAAAGAAGGTAATGATCACAGTAGCCGCCTAAGTCAAAGCCAGTTGTAATTTGCCTAAGTAGTAACTATGAGAGGACATGCATTAAATGCGTGGCAGAATTCAGCATACTTATGCAATGTCGTGCATTAAATGAGAGTCATTTTCATTAAATGACAAACTTTAAGATAATTAATACCATGTTGAATCTGAATTATAAGTGCAGAATACTGTTCTATTAGTTACTACTGAGTAGAGATACGTAAACCCGTCGCTGAACATAGTAGTCACCGATACCTCATGTAGATGGTTGTTGATTCTCTACGCATCGGTTATACTCGCATCGAGAATGAACATTCCCCCCCTTACCGAAATGGTCCTCTCTTGAAGACTCTTACTGACTGGGGTCAGTAGGGTCCAGCAGACCTAGCTCTACTGAAAGTTCTTTGAATCTAGATTCAGCTAGAGGCTTGGTCAGAATATCAGCCCTTTGTTTGTCAGTATGGATCTTTTCCATCCTGATATCCTTCTTTTCGACATGGTCACGAATGAAATGATGCCTAATGTCCACGTGCTTGCATCTCGTGTGAAGTGCAGGGTTCTGAGTGATTGCAATAGCACTGGTACTGTCGCAGAATATCGGCACTTCATTCTGAATGACGTCATAGTCTCTTAGCTGTTGTCTCAGCCAAAGGATTTGGGCGCAACAACTTCCGGCAGCCATGTATTCAGCTTCAGTAGTTGACGTAGCTACTGAGTGCTGCTTCTTTGAAAACCATGAGATCAGCTTACTGCCTAGGAACTGACAAGTTCCTGAGGTTGATTTTCGATCAATTCTACATCCTGCATAGTCAGCATCAGAATAGCCAGTTAGTTCAATATTATCATCAGCTGGATACCATAAACCTATGTCAGGTGTGCCTCTGAGTTAGCGGAGAATCTTCTTTGCTAAGTCCATGTGGCTCTGCTTAGGATTCGCCTGAAATCGAGCGCAGACACCTACAGCATAAGTTATGTCAGGACGAGTAGCTGTTAGATATAATAAGGAACGAATTATTGCACGAAATTCAGTTTGGTCTACTGATACTCCCTCTTTATCAAGATCGATTTTCATATTCGTGTTCATCGGGATCTTGATAAGTTTGCCGGATGTGCAACCAAATCTTTTGATGAGGTCTCGAGTGTATTTGCCTTGGTTAATGAACGTTCCCTTTTCAAATTGTTTGACTTGAAAGCCGAGGAAATAGTTCATTTCACCCATCATTGACATCTCGAACTTGTCCCTCATCATTTTCTCAAACTGCTGACACATGACAACGTTCTTTGATCTGAAGATAATCTCGTCCACATAGATCTGCACGAGTAATAAGTCGTGTTCCAGTCGAATGCTGAACAGCGTGCGATCTACTGTGCCTTTCTGAAAACCTTTCTGAAGAAGAAACTCTGACAGGGTATCGTACCAAGCCCTGGGTGCTTGTTTTAACCCATATAGAGCCTTTCTGAGTCTATAAACCCGATGTCCCCTGTCGAAAGCCGGGCGGTTGTTCTACATAGACTTCTTCTTTCGACGCGCCGTTCGAGAACGCAGACTTCACATCCATTTGATAGACTCTGAATCTTTGATGTGTTGCGTAGGCTAGGAATAGTCTGATTGCCTCCAATCTTGCAACTGGAGCGAATGTCTCATCGAAATCTATTCCCTCAGCTTGACAGTAGCCTTTCGCCACGAGCCTTGCTTTGTTCCTTACTATAACGTTGTTTTCATCTCGCTTGTTCTTGAAGACCCATTTTGTTCCAATGACGTGTTGATGCCGGGGTCTATCAACAAGCTCCCAAACTTCATTTCTCGTGAACTGATTCAGCTCCTCCTGCATAGCTATGATCCAGCCAACATCTTTAAGTGCATCCTCAATCGTCTGAGGCTCTTCAGTAGACAAGAAGCAGGAATATAATGCGCTTTCTCCTTGACAGAATCTGGATCTTGTCTTGACTTTTGCTGAAGGATCTCCAATGATTAGATCAGGAGTGTGAGCATCTAGCCACGATCTACGATGTTTCAGCTCTTCATCTGGAATTTGATCAACACAGATAGTAGGTGAGTTAGGCATTTCAGTTGTACTATTCTGAGATTGAACCAATTTAGTAATGAGAGTGTGATCTATTGAGTTTCCAAGTTCAGGGGCATTCAGCTCAGGAACATTAATAGATGTTCCCCCTGAGTTGTTATTCTCAGTAGTGGTCTCAGTTACCTCTAAGGTTTCTTCATCGACCTGAGTTACCTGGGATTGACTCTGTTCAGAGAGTCAATTCTGTTCAGCTACTTGCGTTGCTGGTTCAGATTCAGTAGGCTTATCCTCAGTTTCTTCATCTGAATCATCATCCCAACAAAGTTGGATCCTTTCAAGTTTTGTCTTTTAGTTTAGATCCTGTAGCTGCGTACTGATGTCCTCAGATTCAGACTTAGAGTTATTGCTCCTGTCTTCAGTAGCAAACTCATTAAAAACAACATGAGGGCTTTCTTCCACGCAAAGGGTCTGATAGTTGAATACTCTGAAAGCTTTGTTGACTCGAGAGTATCCTAAGAATACTCCCTGATCTGACTTGCTATCAAAAGTTTTCAGCTGATCTTTCCCATTATTGTGAGTAAAGCACGAACAACCAAAGATATGGAAATAAGATAAAGAAGGCTTCCTGCCGTTCCATAGTTCATATGGTGTTCTCTTATGCTGCTTTGTCAGTAGAGATCGGTTCTGAGTATAACATGCAGTGTCAGTTGCTTCTGCCCAGAATTTGGTTGGGAGTCCTGAGTCTACGAATAGAGTTCTTGCTGCTTCTTTGAGTGTGCGATTCTTTCGTTCAGCAACCCCGTTCTGCTGAGGGGTGTGCGCAACAGATATCTCATGCTCAATCCCTTCGGTTTTGCAGAACTCCTCTACCATGGAATTAAGGAACTCAGTTCCTCTGTCAGAACGAATTTTGATTATCTTGGTGTTCTTCTCGACACTGAGCTTTTTTAGAAGCATTGGTAACTCTGTTTTGACGTCAGACTTGTTGGCAATAAATGTGACCCATGTGTAGCGCGAGTAGTCATCGATAACCACTAAAGCATACGTCTTGCCTCAGATCGTCACTGGAGAGACTGGACCGAACAAATCCATATGTAGCAGCTGAAGGATTCCATCAGTGGAAGGAGATGGAACAGGTGGATTTTGATTCTTTGTTTGCTTTCCCTTCAGACATGCTTCACACTGAGTGTCTTTGCTGAATACTTCATTCGGCAGTCCTCTTGCTAGAGTGTTCCTTGCTAGTTTGTTGAGCATTTTGAAGTTGAGGTGGCTAAGTCTCCTATGCCAAAGCCATCCCGTACGGTTGTCGTTCTTCGCCAACAGACAAGCTTCAGGTTCTGCTGAGTTCCAGTCAGCTACATATATATTATTTTTACGCGAACCTGATAACACTATTTTCCCTATGGATTTATCAATGACATCACAGAAACCAGCGTCAAAAATCACTCTATTCGAGTTATCACAGAATTGACTAACAGAGAGAAGATTATGCTGAAGTCCTTTAACATATGATACTCTAGGAACTGTGGCAATTCCAATGCTGAGTGCTCCATATCCTCTTGTGTAGCCTTTTACATTGTCTCCAAACTCGATTCTGGGTCCTTCTTCAGCTATATAATTCTTCAGTAGGTTCCTTTGGTACGTCATATGTCTTGAGCATCCACTGTCCACATACCAAGGATCTTTGTGCACCCGCAAAAACGAATTATATTCGGTACCCTTTATTTTGCTTTTGGGTCCTTAGATGTTAATTTTAGTAACCCAAACTGTCTAACAACCCCGGTTGTTTCGGCAAGTTTCTTTCCACTTGAGTCAACATACTTGACCACCGGATCGGTCAAAGCCGACTTCTTAGGTCGTTCGAGGTTCGGGAGTCCGCATCTTCCGAGCGGTGGACTCGCCGACCTTTGCCTTTTGTGCGATTTTCTTCTTTTTTCGACTCCCGGAACCTCTTCTGACTATAGGATCATAGTAATATGACCCATACTGAGCTGGATGTGTCAACTGAGGTGGTCCATACTGATCAGCCCACTTAACTCTGCTAGTTCCCCCTTGACTGAACTGGGGTGTCTTGGTACTGATCTTCTGGTCAGAATACTGATGCGTAGGATGAGGTGCTTTCATCTTTTGTTTGTTCTTTGCTGAGGGGTTCAGAACATTTGTATTGATTGTTTCCCCTCGAACAAACCTATCAGTTAGACGCACTTCGAGTGTACGGGGGCCAGATGAGGAAGCTTCCTGGTTGAAACCAAGTCCTTCCTTACAGTGCTTGGGCTTGTTGCTTGCAAGCATAGCCTCCAGCTTCTTTTCAGCGCCCATGTAACGCTCAGTCATCAGGCTCTTCCAGACATCATCACTCTTTTTCAGTGTGTCGTACTTGGTCTGAAGTCCTGACAGTTCTTGTTTCAGTAGACTCAGTTCAGTATCTTTCTGAGTTAAGTCATTGGTCAAAACTGAAATTCGATCTTCTTGATGCTGAGACTTGGCCATCAGAGAGTTTATCTCCTCCCTGAGTCTCAACACAAGTCCTTCGGCTTCAGTAGCGGCCTGACTCTCCTGAGAAAGTCTCTGATTCTCCACTTTTAGGGTATCCAATTCCTGAAGAATCTGACTGAGCTGCAGACTCATCTGAATTTGTTCGTCTAACAGTTCTTCATAAGTGGTAGCAACGTCCAAATTCTCATCTGCACCAGAAATAGTGTCGTGTGTGCAGTGTGAAGAGGAGTTAAGTGGTTCATGAGAATTTACCTCATCCTCTTCTCCCCGCCATTAGGCACTTTTCAGTAGCTTCTTCAGCTTCAAGCTCTAAGGCCATAAAAGCTGCTTCATCATCCGATGAATCCATGAAGGAGTCGACTTCTTCTGAGTCGTCTGAGATTTTGCCTGCAATATAAGATTGTCTCTTTTTGGCGAATTTATCTCTCCTTGCCTTGCGTGGTGCGCGTTCAGCACTACTGAGCTCAGGACAGTCATATTGATAATGTCCTGGCTTTTTGCAGTTGTAGCAAGCGATGACTCTTTCTTCTTTGTTTTCACTATCCTTTGATGGTGTTGAGTCATCCTTCTTCCTGCATTCAGAGGATTGTGAGTCAGGAGTGCGTTTTGGCGTATAATCTGACTTACCTTTTGTGTCTCAGTATGCTTTAGTCAGTTTTCTGCGCCTCTCCTTCTCCTTCTGATACTTCACGGCGAGCAGCGCGTACTTCTGAGCGAGACTTCCTTCTTGTAAGTCGTTGAGTGAAGGTTCAGTCTTACTCGTTGTCTTGCTCGTCGCGGGAGATGCTGCGCTGACTGATGCTTTGAAGGCATGGTCAATTTTTTTGTCAGCTTCAGCTCTTTGCTTTCGTTGAGGTCTGTCGAACTCAAACTCTTCTGCCTGAAGTTCTGAAAAGATATGGTCAGGAGAGACAACATCTAAATCAGAATGGCGCAATAAAGTGGCAAAAGGTATCCAGTGTCCGTCCGGCAGTGCCCTCAGTATCTTGAGATTCATCTCTCGGTTCTTGAATGTCTTTCCCGACCGTTGATGGAGTTCATCGATTCGTGAATCGACATTTAGATCTTCTATTTTGTCACCAGGCATGAGAGACAAATTTTCCAGCTTTTGGAGTTCCAGCGCTAGTTTGTTAGCTTTTATCTTCTGAGTCCCCCGACTCAGTAGCGCTAGAGCGTCCCAGAGTTCCTTTGGAGTTTTGCATTCCAGAACCCTGCCAAGATATGAATCACTTAAGGTGGTTAGTATAGCGTTTCTGGCGACACGGTCTAAGTTATGAAGTTTCTTCACTCAGGAGTGAAGAGACTTCTGTCTTTGGGAATCTTCTTCCCGGTCACCATTCCTCCTCCAGCAGCTGTATCCTGAGTCACGACGCTGTCGATCATAGGAACGATAGGCCCTTCCTCAAGTACTTCAGTCATACTATCGTGGAGGGAGGTCAGATGTGCTTCAATCCTGACCCGCCATACCCCATAGTTCTCTACTAAGAACATAGGTACCATCCTTATACCTGACATATCAGCTATGAAGAATAATGATATGAATGTAGAGTGATATGCAGTGAAAACGATTTTCCGGATCCGTTCAAGTAGACCAGTTTCAGAACGACGAGAGTCTTATAGAACTCAGGTGGTTAGTTGAACAACGTGCGCTCTGATACCAATTATTGGTCCCGAGTGTACGGTCAGGTGTAGAGGGGGGGGGGTGAATACACCTAACTCCGATTTTCTCAACTTCGAACACAAACAGTCCTGTTCAGGAAAGTGCCGTACTGAAATAATTCAGCAGACCAAATAGTTGTTCTGAATCGTGTGTGGCAAAGAGTCTGACTCTACTGAGATCTGCTAGCTGACTGAGTCACAATTCAGTATCAAACAGGTAGAGTTCAGCGGTGCGGAAAAGTGTAGGCCCAAATCAGTTGAGTGGAAAAAACCATTTTAGCAAGTCTCAGTTCAGCAGATAGACAGTTCAGTATGATGAGACATTTGTATGATTTTAAAGTAGGTTTTCAGTATGAACAGTAAAATCAATGCAACAGTAATCAGAAAGCAATAACAAGACACAGATTTTTAAAGTGGTTCGGATATCAATCGATCCTACGTCCACTGTCCCGAAAAGTTCAGGAGGCTATTTATTATACTGAGTTAGTCTCAGTCAGCTTGTGCACAGGACAAAGCCGTGGCTTAGGGATTATACTGAGCAAGTCCCAGTTTACAAAGGCATCAAACTAAAGTGTTTGACAAACTTCTCCAACTATGAAGGAGTCCTTTTACAATAAGGATTGGGTTCAAATATGAACTCCTTCGTCTAAGCTATAAGTATATTCTGTTGAGCTTAGGGTTAGAGGGATAGGGAATGAGAGAGTGGCTTCTAGATCGACGAACAGCTGAAATAAGCTTTAGGTTCGTGTATCGTCGATTTGGATACTAGAGGCTCTTCTAATAGTTTAGCTTGGTTCCCTATGAGCTGAGAAGGTAGTCTTTCGCCGGAGATAGATCTTCAAATTCTTGTGGAAGACTTAGGATTTTCTGGTTCTAGCTCGTTTGAATGCTTGTGTTTGTTTTCGTCGTTAAGCTTATGCGCAAGGCTTCAAATGTCCCTCTATATATAGAGCAGAGATTGGAAAAGATCCGCTGGGGACGATCTTCCTTTCTCTCTCTTTTGGTAGCTAACGGCTCTTTTTGAAGGATGTAACAGTGTCCTTTCCCTCCTTTTCTGGAAATATGTTGACTTGCAGCTTTAGTAGGTAGAGACACGTGTATACTTGTCATTTGTCGAGGATTATGGAGTGGTTGAGACGGAACAGACTTCGAGGCATACTGAAGCTGATTTCTCTTTTCCTCGTACTTGACAATACTGATTGTATATTCAAAAATTGTCTGACAGTTCAGAAGACTGTCTACCGTTGCTGAGTCTGATCTTCATTCAGTAGAGACAATGAGGGTACTCTCTATCGATGGTCGGCTACGAGTTCGATGAACTACTCCTGCTGAGTTCAGTTCTACTGACTCCTTCACTATACTGCTCCTGTTGAGTCCAGTAAATACTGAGTCTTCTACTTCTGGTGCTGAGGCTGATAAGCTACTAACCGCCTTAACCATAGCAGAGTGTCTACTGAGTCTGAAACCTCAGTGACAAAACAATTACACGGGAATGGTTCATCAATCAAGATAGGGTTTTGGGATCTTCAAATCTTCAGATAGGTACAGAGCACGAGGCTACTGAGCTTACGGTCAGTGCTGAAGACAGAATCATTTCCCACTAAGTATAACAGTGCTGAGGATAAAATCATCACCCAACACTAAGGCACTCAACTAAATGGGTTCATGCCTTGGGAAACCATTGGGGACCGACCCTAACACCCTCCACAAATTTATTCTTGACAGATCAAGAATTCGGGTGTCTCTCGATGCATCCAAAAACCATCTACAGGAGATCCGACCATACTTTTGTTCAGAAAATCATGTATGACTACTTGCCAAAGTATTGTAAGAAATGTGACTCATTTTGCTACCATCTCGATGTTTGCCCATGCCTTAAACCTAACAAAACTTCAAATCGGGGGATAACTGGAGAAATAGAAAGTTGGAGTCGGAAAGGAGGAAAAACGTGACACCTCTAGACTACCATCCTAAGTACAAGAAAACTTTCGGCGGATCTTGCTGGCAAGCCACCGTACCCATGAGGTGCAATTATTCCCTAAATATGTGCCAAAAATTATTCAAAATATGCCTTCAACAATCAAGTACGTGAAGGAGAGACAATGAGACACCGATCCTTAAGACGAGGGCTTCGGGGAAAATCTTTGGAGCCGAAGCCGACAGATATCCGCTTTGATTCACCACCACCTCAAGTGAATGCTCAAGTTCTAGATGACCCGAGAGTTGGTAGATCCCCACAACCGCCAAACCCTATCGATAAGGATAAGACGGTAATACGTGACCAATTAGAAGATTGTCCTTCAATGGTCCATGTTCAGTTGTATCCGTACGCAGTCAGAATGGATGTCGAGCAAATGATTAATGGCAAATATAATATTCCGCACCTCCGTCCATTATATAAACTGGAGAATACTATCTCAATTTATCTGAGATAGAATTTGAAGTAGGATCTCCTTCACCTCTTAGATCCTCGAAACCACAAAGGTGACACCTCTTTACTTATGTCTGATATGTCTAATCTCTTAAGTGCATCTTGGGTATATATGATTCTAACATGCCTTGCGAGCTTGGAAGTTCCAACCTCATGGAAAGAACGCTACGTAGGACAAATGACGTTTTTCATGACGACGCCACACATAATGGTTCTAACGCCATGCATGGGACTGCAGTCATCGTCGTGCATGTGAGCGTCGTCGTGTTGCATGGTGATTATAACATTATGCATAGGACTTCGACCATCATGCATGAGCGCGTTGACGTCTTACATGGTGATTCTAACATTCAACATGTTCAAGAGGACGTTAAGATTGTTCGAAATAACGGGAAATTCCACTTTGATAAACCAGAGGATGAACCTACTTCTTTAATACATCCTACAAAAAAAAAGCAGAAGAATAATAATCGCAAGGGTCGTCGCCCTTGTGGGAGAAAATAACTTTCGTTCCATGATCGTTGTATCATGAAATGTGCGGGGGCTGCATCACCACTAAAACAAGCAGCACTAAAGGACTATGTTCACAAGAACAAGGTTGATGTACTAGCTATCGTGGAATTCAAATTGGAAGAGGCATATATGGACATCTTTCTAACGAATTCTTTCGAATATTGCTCCCACATTTATAATTCTCATATTGTCCAAGATGGTCGGATCATTGTACTATAGAATCCGCATTGATCCTATAATAATCAGGGATCAAGTGATTTACAGTCGGGCGGAGTGCTTGATCACATCTAATAAGTTTCAGCTGTATGTTATCTATGGGCGATGGACGTTGCTGGAATGTCGGTTACTGTGGGATTCTATAATTATCCACGTTCCTCCCCGTGAGCCATCATTGATGTGTGGTGACTTCATTTGTTTACTTTCACCGACGACTGAGTCGGTGGAAATGATCATTTAGAATATCATATAAGGGAATTTTGTCGATAATTATTTTTTCTTGGGCTTTGAAGATATTACATTCACCGATTGTACATTTACTTGGCAATCAAACATTGTCCTCAGCAAACTTGATCGAACAATGTTCAACGAGAAATGGCATGATAGAGATTACCTCTGTTCAGCTCACTTTCCACCGTCTGGATTGGTCTCCAATCATTCGCCAGCTGTAATCACTCTATTAGCACAACTTATCACCAAGTCACGACCATTCAAATTCTTTAATATGTGGCTAAAGCACGGTGGCTTCAAGCAGCTTATTGATGAAGATATGTCATTTCCATTCCAGGACATGTGCAACACCGACTAGCCATTCGGCTAAAAGAATGCCAACAACACTCCGAGACTTCAACTTCACGGAATATAGCTAAATCACGGACCGTGAAAAAATGCATGCTATGAACTCGAGTCGCTACAATTGGCTATTGATCATGATCCGTTTGATATCTCATTTCAAGAAGGCCTACCGAGTATACACCGCAAGGCTCAGTTTATTGCCAAGCTGAAATGGAGTTCTATGCACAAAAGACTCGGAATAAACTTATTCTTAATAATGATAAAGGCACGGCTTTCTCTAGTCTTTGGTGAAACAAAACAATACGAAGAATACCATCTTTTTCCTTCAGAAATTGGATGGAACAATAGCATTCAACCAAGATGAGATCGCCGGTGAATTTGTCAACTTCTATAAGAGCTAATTTGGCACTAAAATGTCATCGGCCGATGTTGATCCAGATATTTTTCAGTTGGGGCCAAGGCTTTCAGAGGCACAATATATGGACATGATTACCCATGTTTCCTGTGAGGAGATAAAACAAGCACTTTTTGCCACGGATGATTCGAAAGTACTGAGATCAGATGGCTACTCGTCGGATTTCTACAAATCAAATTGGGGCACCGTAGGAGAGGACGTCCTCGGATTTGTAGATGAGTTCTTCCGGAATGGGCAGTTGTTAAGCGCCTAAATGCTACGATCATTGCTCTCATTCCAAAGACAAAAGCCAACTCGTTGGCCACGAAAATCCGACCCGATTACAAGTTGTAATGTTGTTTATAAGACCATTACTAAGATTCTAATGCAAGAATGACAGATCACTTGAGCTCACTTGTCGGTCCTTCACAATCGGCATTCATGAAAGGGAGGAAGATCCTCGATAATATATTCTTTGCCCAACAAATCATGTGGAGCTAGGAACGGAAGCGATCGGCGCCTCGTTGTGCTATCAAGATTGATCTACAAAAGACATACGATACCATTTCATGGATATGACTTGAGCAAGTTCTATGTGGTCTTAACTTCAATCCCACATTCATTCAGTGGGTAATGCTTTGTGTATCCAGAATTCATTTCTCTATTGTCGTCAATGGAAGCTTGCATGGTTATTTTAAAGGGGAAAGTGGACTTCGCCCGGGTGATCCAATGTCGCCATCCCTTATTATATTTTGTATTGAATACCTATAGAGGCTGCTTCACTCCCGCACATTTCAAACTAATTTCAACTATCACAAGAGATGTGAGGAGCATTGTATCACTCATCTAACATTCACGTATTCTTTTTGGACAAGGAGATATCATGTCAATGGAGATTCTAGCGGGGCTACGGAGGACTTCTCGACCGTCTCGGGTCTAAAAGTTAATCAAGCGAAGTCTTCCATCTTCCCAATGGGATCAGAGAATAACTCGGACTATGACACTATTGTTGATATCTTTAGATTTCCAGTCGGGAGATTGCCCATTAAATATCTTGCTATCCCACTTGCCTAAAAAATATTGAATATCAATCACTATGTGCCGCTTACAGAGCAGATTGCTAGCCTTGTACGAAGATGAGAAGCTGTCACTCTTTCCCATGCAGCAAGGCTTGAGCTTATTAGGTCAGCCATGCAAGAGGTCTTCTGCTATTGGATTCAAATCTTCCCAATACCGTCTAATTTTATTGATAGAATCTATGGGATCGCTCGACATTTCCTTTGGAGATCGAAAATGTCCCATATTGCTTGGTCCAGTTGTTGTCTACTGTAAGAGGAGGGTGGCCTTGGAATTAGGGACCTCTCGGCATGGAATTCGGCACTACTCTGGTGATCGCTAAATTGCACCAAATAATCCTGCAAATTCTGATAATTAATTCAGTATAGTCAACAGGGTATCGAACACAGGGAACGGAGACTAGACATGTTATTTTCCTACTTATCTTGGGTTTTTGGTTAGCAACCACGCGAGTTTTGGATTTTACTAAACTAAGAATTATTAAAAAAAAGTGAACTTAAATAAAAATGTATTAACTGGTCAGTTGAAAGACAAGTCCAGTAGAATATTCACACACACATATTTTCAATCATCGACACTTAATATTAATTAATCTTGAGAATCAACTAGTTATAGACCGCCGTAATTAAACTGACACGACCCTCATTCCCACTTACTTAATTGGTAGCCGTCATGTTGGGCATCGAAACGACTACTTCCCTAATCTAGTTACAACCTACGTTGTTGGGCAATCAATAGATTTAATAAATAGACAACTTTATCGATCTAAGGGAACCTAGTTTAGGAGCATACTCATATGTTGGACATCTAATAGTCTCCTACAGGTTTTATTCAATCTTCTACGAATAATCTTGCTACTTTCCTAATCTTATTCTACGAGAAACGATGGAAGTACTAAGTTAGCTACAGACTGCGCAACCTACGGTGGTCAATCCTAAATTACTAGTTAGATTAATTAAATCAGAACTAACCCGAAACCCTTTGGATTAATTATAAGCACCTAAGCCTCATGTACTAATCACGTTTGTGTTTCACATCCCGCCCGACCACTAAAAGTTTAGCTACTCATGAAAACATCATGACTGTGCAAGCAAGACACTTTGCAAAATATAACAGTAAATATTCGTAACCCTAGTTCTAGCATGTACAAAAATTAGGAACTAAATAACAGATACGAAACTCAGGCTTTAAAATGAAATACGAACTGAAATTAAAGTACGAAATGAAGGCTTAAAACGAGAGTACCGAATCACGTCCTTGATCTCTCAACACTAACGAAAAACGAAAACTATGAACTGAACTAGGAAAGCAACTTAAAACGTCGAACATTAAAAACTGAAATAAGTTTTTGTTTCTTCCTCTCTTCTCTCGGCATGCATGGAAAAGTAAATGAAATGGATCTTGATCTCTTCTTCTCGGCGGAACAGAATTGAACGGCACGGAATTATGAAGTATCAGGTATGAGAAGGTATGAATTTCTGCGCCTCTTCTCCTTTATAGATGATGCAATCTTGATCAAGAATGTATCTAGGGAAAATCTTCGGATAAGGAAAGATTTTCTAAGATAAGGAAATATCTTATCCTTTCCTTAACCACCAAGTTATGCGCCCCTTTTCTTTCTTCTTCTTTTTTCGGCTAATTCTTGATCAAAAACGAGTTATTTGAAAAATAGTTTGCCACCTTGTGACCACGTCATACGCCAACTCAGCCCAAATTCCTAAAAAACTGCCAACAAAAGTGTCTCGTCTACGCAGTTAAGTGACATTTCGGGCAGAAATAATAAGGTACGAAAATGACTCATCATACTCACTAGAGTGTTATGGGACATTCACTCTATGGAGGATTCCATGTAGATCATATGATTCATGGGGAGTACCTCCCCTCGGGACAACATTGTGAAATTGAAAATGGTGTTCGGATATGTCGCCGCTATTCAAGAAACTTCTAGATTTACGCAACCGTACTCTTCTTGGTGCTAGCTTGGATTTTCATGAATGGCCCAAATGCCACATACGCATATAATTGGTCATGTCGAAGGGGTGAAAGAAAATTTTGGCATAGGCGTATCTAGAAGACATATATCCTGCCGAAATCTTCTTTCCCTATGTGGTAAGCCATTCAAGGAAGGCTCACTTCCCTTGATCGTTTATCATTTCTTAATATTGATAACACCTGCCTACTATGTGATGCATCTAATGAGACTAATGCGTACTTGTTCTTTGCATGTTCGGATCAAACAAGTTTGGGAAGAGATCAAACAATGGCTACGCGTTACTAGAGCTTTGACTAAGGTACCTAGTGCCATCAATTGAGTCCATCAAGTGAGAGGCGGTTCCCAAGTTGAGCACAGGGCCAAGTGGGTGGTTCTTACAGCAATGGTGTTCACCATTTGGAGATCCCAAAACGTGCTTGTCTTCGAAAGAGCGTCATTTATCTACAACCAGCTTATATGGAAGATCAAGCAAGATGTATATACCATACTCTTCTCTCCATTTTCTTCAGAAACGGTGATGGAGAGATTGTCGAACTAGACATTCAATTGGCCCCTTTCACCATCGGTACTCTTTTCCCTTTCATAGTGCTTTTTTCCACGTGGTTTTTGACTAGGAAATATTTTGATAAGGCTCTAACCTTATATAGGAGACATCATCTAAGGGCTGCTTGGATCGTGTGGGATGATGGGAGTTGATCACGTTAACAATTCATATTAGGTGGAATTGTACCGCCTAGTCCGATGATTGTTATATCTTGGTAGCTAAGTACTTAGACTTATTGAGTGGTAGTTAATGTAGCTTTGTGGCCTCCTGATCTTTGGGAGATGAATCCCGTGGGTATGCCCCAGAACATCTGTTATTACGGGTGTGTCGAAATGACGATTATAACGTTAGCTGAGGCAAGAGTTGGACTCTTTCTCCGCAAGACGATAATGCTCTGCTACTCGGTGCAAGCGGTCTATCACACTCATTTCCAAGATACAACGGCTTCTCAATTACGAGTAGTTGCACTACTTCTCGTAATTCCGACGAACTACTTGATATTTGGGACTAAGGAAATGAAACTAATTTAGAAGTATGTGATGAAAGAAACATAAATAAAAATTGGAGAAAATGAATTGATTGTATATTCTCGGTTGGTATGACTATTTATAGGCATGAGATGCCTTTTGTAAATAGTTGCAACTTTTCATGTTACCATCAAGTAACCAACTTGTATTCTTTCATCATTTCATGCAACAACATGCGTTGCATGCTTTCACATGCATGTGCCCATTCAAGAAAGAATAACATGCAACGTTTCGTTCATGTAACAACAAGGAACATTTCGAATGTGTCCATTCAAGAGAGAACAACATGCAACGTGGCTCTTTATGTATACAACTCATGCATGAAACCATGCATCTTCATTTTCCAACCGACGTGTTTCATGCAATCATTCAAGCATGAATTCGTGTCTCTTTATTGTTTCGTGAATCAATTAACTAATTTAATAATCTAAAATCTAACAATTCCCCACATTAGATTATTAAATGCAAATGCAAAATGTTATGCAAACCAAAGTCCCAATGACCTATTATTGCATCAGGATAGGTAGTTTTTTGCTTTGAACCTTCCTTAGTATAATGTTATCGGATTTACTCGCTGCTCGGTGAAAGCGATGTCTTGAACCGGTCAGCTTTCGTGTAAACCAAGACAATAACATATACACAGTAATAGATACAATATCTTTCGTTCTCACGTTGTGTCCATTTTGGCCTTGGACCATATCTTAGATTCATAAGTGTTTTTCTAATTGAAGCGACCACACTTCTCACTTATATAGGTGATCTCCTATAAAGAGTATCCTGCCATACTCCACCAATAAGGCTATAAGAATCATTAAAAGCTTATAAGCTTACCCTTTTACCACAAGCTACAGGTTTGCACTTGGGGCAGCTTCGAAAATGGATTTTTAGTTGTGTTTCCAAGTGCACAACTTGAACATTCTTAACTTAGTTGTCTCTTTGAACCATGTTCATGGGATCTCCAATTATCATGGTAGAGTTACCATTAAGAGCGTTCTTTTAGTGTGGATTTTAATCTCATTCCCCTAACTGCATTGTACAATTGATCACGGTTAATACCTTTAGTAAACGGATCCGCAATATTGTCTTTTGACTTCACATAGTCAATACATATTATTCCACTAGTGATCAATTGTCTAATGGTATTGTGTCTTCGACGAATATGTCGAGACTTACCATTATACATACTACTTTGTGCTCTCCCTATTGCAGACATACTATCACAATGTATTAAGACGGGAGGCACGGGTTTTTCCCAACACGGAATATCTTCTAAGAAGTTTCGTAGCCATTCGGCTTCTTCGCCAGCTTTGTCTAGAGCAATGAATTCCGATTCCATTGTAGACCGAGCTATACAAGTCTGCTTAGAGGATTTCCATGAAATTGCTCCTCCACCTATGGTAAACACAAAACCACTTGTGGACTTGGAATCTTTTGTGTCGGATATCCAATTTGCATCACTATATCTTTCTAACACAGCGGGATATCTTGTGTAATGCAGACTATGAGTTAAAGTATGCTTTAAATACCTTAGAACTCTAGTTAGTGCGGTCCAATGATCCTTTCCGGGATTACTTGTGAACCGACTTAGCTTGCTTATAGAATATGCTATGTCGGGACTTGTACAATTTGCTAAGTACATTAGGCTTCCAATAACCCTAGCATAGTCCAATTGGTAAATTGGATCTCCTCGATTTTTGGCTAAGTGTAGGCTTAAGTCTACATGAGTCTTAGCCGGAGGTAGATCAAAAGCATTGAATTTCTTAAGCACATTCTCTACATAGTGAGATTGTGATAAAGTAATTCATTCGGATGTTCTTGAGATCTTAATCCCTAGAATTACATCAGCTATTCCCATATCTTTCATGTCGAACATTCTTTTCAACATTTCTTTAGTATTCATAATTATATTATGATTACTTCCCATAATAAGCATGTCATCAACATACAGACATATAATGACAAAATTGTTAGGTGTGCCTTTAATGTACACACACTTGTCACACTCGTTTATTTTAAAATTATTTGATAACATAACATGATCAAATTTCTCATGCCATTGTTTGGGAGCTTGTTTAAGTCCATATAATGACTTAACAAGTTTACAAACTTTCTTTTCTTGTCCGGGAATCACAAACCCTTCAGGTTGTTCCATGTATATTTCATCTTCTAAATCTCCATTTAGAAATGCCGTTTTAACATCCATTTGATGTATCTCAAGGTTATGTAAAGCAGCAATGCCAATTAGCGTTCTTATGGAGGTTATCCTCGTTACGGGAGAGTATGTATCAAAATAATCATACCCTTCCTTTTGCTTGTAACCCTTGGCTACTAGTCGTGTTTTATACTTGTCAATAGACCCATCGGCCTTATATTTCTTCTTTAGAATCCATTTACATCCTAAAGGTTTACAACCGGGAGGAAGGTCAACAATCTCCCAAGTGTGATTGTTCATAATTGACTCGATTTCACTATTAATCGCTTCTCTCCATAGAGGAGCATCAGGACTTGACAATGCAGCCTTGATTGTTTGCGGTTCATCTTCTAATGAATAGACTACAAAGTCTGGACCAAAAGACTTTGCTATTTTTCCTCGTTTTCCTTGTCTTGATTCTGGTATTGACCCATCACTTTGGTCAATCTTTTCTAGTGAGCTTTCTTCTTGAGTTCGTTTCTTAGAACTCATATCACTCTTTTCTTTCTTAGGGAATATAGATTCGAAAAAGATAGCTGTTGGGTGATGATTCTATCCTCAGCACTGTTTCACTCAGTGGGAAATGATTCTATCTTCTATACTGAACCAAGCTCAGTAGCCTATGTACTCTGAACTGTTGAGAAGATTTGAAGATCCCAAAACCCTATCTGATTGGTGAACCATTCCGTTGTATATGTTGTTTGTCTCTGAGGTTTCAGACTCAGTAGACACTCTGCTCTGGTCAAGGTGCTCAGTAGCTTATTTGCCTCAGCACCAGTGTAGAAGACTCAGTGATACTGGACTCAGCAGGAGCCGTATACTAAGAGAGTCAGTCGAACTGAACTCAGCAGGAGTAGTTCACTGGACTCAGAGCTGATCTTCAGTAGACTTATCTCAGCTGTCTATCTACTGAATACAAGGTCAGACTCAGCATCAGCTAATAGTCTTCAGGACTATCAGAATCTTTTGAAAGACAATCAGCATTGTCATATACGAGGATGAGAGAAGTCAGCTTCAGCTTGTGTCGAAGTCTGTACTATCTCAACCGCTCTATCCGCCTCGACAAATGACAAACATACACGTGTCATCCTACCTACTAAAGCTGCAAGTCAACACTTTCCGAAAAAGGAGGAAAAGGCACTGTTACCTACGCCAAAAGAGCCGTTTCCTACCAAAAAGAGAGAGAGAGAAGAAGATCGTCTCCAACGGATCTTTCTCAATCTCTTCTCTATAAATAGAGGGATCATTCAAGATTTGAAGAAGACGAGTTCACGAGCTAACAAAGAAATGAACACACACACGAACATTCAAACGAGCGAATTCCAAAAGCCTAAGTCTTCCGCAAGAATCGAAAGAGTTATCTCCGGCGAAAGACTACCTCTACGCTCAAAAGGGAACCAAGCTGAACCGACAATAAAGCATCTAGTATCCAAGCGACGTGACACGAACTTATAGCTAAACCTCAGCTGTTCGTCGCTCTAGAAGCTACATTCTTGTTCCCATCCCTCTAACCCTAAGCTCAACCGATATATCCATAGCTTAGACGAAGGAGTTCACTTTTGAACCCAAACCTTATTGTATAAGGACTCCTTCACTTTTGGAGAAGTTTGTCAAACACTTTAAGTTTGATAGAAGTGTAAACTGGGACTTGCTCAGTATAATCCCCAAGCCACGGCTTTGTCCTGTGCACAAGCTGACTGAGACTAACTCAGTATAATAAATAGCCTCCTGATCTATCGGGATAGTGGACGTAGGATTGTTGATATCCGAACCACTTTAAAAATCTCTGTGTCGTTTACTTACGTTCTTTTACTGTTACATTGATTTTACTGTGCATACTGAACATCTTATTTAAAATCAATTAACTGTCTCAGTATACTGAACTTCTTATCTACTGAACTGAGACTTAAAACGTTTTCTCATAAAAACTGATTTGGGCCTACACTATTCCGCGCACTGAACTCTTGCTGATCGATACTGAATTCTGACCTAGTCAGTTAGCAGATCTCAGCCGAGTCAGACTTTTAGCCTTTAACACGATTCAGAACAGTTGTCTGGTCTGCTGAATCATTTCAGTACGGCATCTTCCTGAATAGGACTGTTCGTGTTCGAAGTTGAGAAATTTGGATTCAGGTGTATTCACCCCCCCCCCTCTACACCTGAACTCACTCTCGGGACCAACAATAGCATTTCTAGATTCTATAATCATTCCCTCATTTATGTCGGGTATTTCCGACTTATGTACCAAAAACCTATATGTGCTACTATTGCTTGCATATCCTATTAAGATGCAATCAATAGTTTTAGGTCCTAGCTTTACTTGTTTTGGTTTAGGTACTTCAACTTTTGCTAGACACCCCCACACTTTAGTGTATTTGTAGGATGGTTTCCTACCTTTCCATAGTTCATATGGAGTTTGATCTTCTTTCTTTGAGGGAAACTTATTTAAAATTTTATTAGCCAAAAGATTAGCTTCCCCCCACATATTATGTGGTAAGCCCGAGCTTATCAGCATAGCATTCATCATTTCTTTTAATGTTCTATTCTTTCGTTCAGCAACACCATTTGATTGTGGTGAATAAGGTGCAGTTGTTTGATGGATAATGCCATTTTCACGACAAAAGTCCGCAAAAGGTGCAACATACTCACCGCCTCGATCACTTCGGATCATTTTGATCTTGGTGTTAAGTTGATTTTCAACTTCATTTTTATAGCTTTTGAAAGCATCAAAAGCTTCGTCTTTGCTTCTCAAAAGATATACATAACAAAATCTTGTGCAATCATCTATAAATGTTATGAAATAATTCTTTCCACCTCTAGTTTGCACAAGTTTTAAGTCGCATAAATCGGTGTGAATTAATTCAAGAGGTGTAGTCGATCTTTCCACCGAATGGAAAGGCTGTTTAGCCATTTTTGCTTCAACGCAAATTTCACATCTTGAATGTTTGTCAAATAACATTTTCGGCAACATTTCTAAATTCACTAATTTTCTTAGTGTATTTAGATTTACATGTCCTAATCTATCATGCCATAAATTAGGAGACTCAGTCAAGTAAACAACGAGGGTCTTTTTATTATCACGGATAGCATTTACATTGATACAATTCAGCTTGAAAAGGCCGCTATCTACATAGCCTTTTCCTATAAATTGTCCATTCTTGGACAATACAACCTTATCCCCCTCAATTACTATTCTAAATCCGGCCTTGCTAAGAATAGAGCCGGAGACCAAATTCTTGCGAATGTCGGGAACATGCATCACGTTTTGGAGAGTCAAATTCAATCCCGACGTCATCTTGAGTACAACTTTTCCAATTCCATAGACCTTGGAAGTAGAGGAATTTCCCATGTATAGCATTTTCTCCTCCTTGACAACTTCATAAGTTGAAAACATTGATTTATCCACACATACGTGCTTGGTAGCGCCGGTATCAATCCACCATCCTATCGGATTACCGACCATGTTTACTTCATCTACGACCGCATATAGGTCGAGTCCAAACATGTTGACGGGCACGTAATTTTCTTCCGCCATATTTGCTTGTGGACGACCTTTGTATTCCTTCTTTGGCTTGAGGCAATCCTTTGCCATGTGGCCAGTTTTTCCACAATTGTAGCAATTCCCTTTGATCTTTTTATTCCTTTTAGAATCTTGCTTCTTTTCAAAGAACTTGCATTTCTTTGGGTTAGTGCTAGTGCTGCACTCGGCTAGATTAGCCCTTGCCTCTATAGACGGCTTGTTGGTCTTTCGATCTGCCTTGCGATTGTCCTCTTCAATTCTGAGACGGACTATCAGATCTTCGAGACTCATCTCTTTACGTTTATGCTTGAGATAGTTCTTAAAATCCTTCCACATAGGTGGTAGTTTCTCGATCACAGTTGCAACTTGAAATGATTCAGAAAGGACCATACCTTCATCAAGTATATTATGTATGATCAATTGAATCTCTTGCACTTGTTCGACTACAGTTTTGGCATCCACCATCTTGTAGTCTAAGAATCGTCCAACGACGAACTTCTTTAGACCGGCATCTTCGGTCTTGTATTTTATCTCCAAAGAGTCCCACAATTCTTTCGACGTCTTTGCAGTCGAGTAGACACTATAGAGAGTGTCGTCAAGTCCATTTAGGACATAGTTGCGACATATGTAGTCGCTATGATACCATGCATCAGACGCTATGCGTTTTTGCTCATCAGTTTCATTTTCCCCCACAATTGGAGGTGACTCTTTCAAGAATCGAGATAAATTTAAAGTAGTTAAATAAAACAGCATTTTAGATTGCCAACGCTTAAATTCAGAACCTGAGAATTTTTCCGGCCTTTCCGCATGAACAGGGGCGCTTGGAATTTGGTTGTTCGTTGCTGTTGTAAAATTCGGCGGCATGTTACTACTGCTTGTCGTTACTTAGACAAGGGGATCGGGTACATCACTGCTATTTGTAGTCATTTCTTCAACACATTATCGTCTTGCGATTGTTATTACGGGTGTGTCGAAATGACGATTATAACGTTAACCGAGGCAAGAGTTGGACTCTTTCTCCGCAAAATGGTAATGCTCCGCTACTCGGTGCAAGCGGTCTATAGCACTCGTCTCCAAGATACAACGGCTTTTCAATTACGAGTAGTTGCACTACTTCTCGTAATTCCGACGAACTACTTGATATTTGGGACTAAGGAAATGAAACTAATTTAGAAGTATGTGATGAAAGAAACATAAATAAAAATTGGAGAAAATGAATTGATTGTATATTCTCGGTTGGTATGACTATTTATAATTGATTCTAACAATTATATAAATCTCATGTCGTAATGACTATTTATTCCTTTAAAGATTTCTTCACACCTAATTTTTAATAAAATTGTTATTACGGGTGTGTCGAAATAACGATTATAACATTAGCCGAGGCAAGAGTTGGACTTTTTCTCCGCAAGACGATAATGCTCCGCTACTCGGTGCAAGCGGTGTATAGCACTCGTCTCCAAGATATAACGGCTTATCAATTACGAGTAGTTGCACTACTTCTCGTAATTCCGGCGAACTACTTGATATTTTGGGACTAAGGAAATATGAACTAATTTATATGTATGTAATGAAAGGGACATAAAAGAAAGTTGAAAGAAGAATATTATGTTGGTGGTGTTGTTGTAGTGTTTTTCTTTGGCAAGAGAACATCTTATTTATAGACTCCACGAACCCATTCGTAATGGACACAACTATTGATGAAACCATGCATCTCGTGTCCATTAGCATGAAATCATTTGACAACCAACGTGTCTCCTCAATGTTTCATGAATCAAATCATGCCAACCAACATGTCCCTTCCAACATGAATCTATGCCACGTTTCATGATTTAATTATGTATTAACTAATTTATTAATATAAAATCTAACAATCCCCAACATGTCCCTTCCAACATGAATCTATGCCACGTTTCATCACATACTACTAATTTAGAAGTATGTGATGAAAGAAACATAAATAAAAATTGGAGAAAATGAATTGATTGTATATTCTCGGTTGGTATGACTATTTATAGGCATGAGATGCCTTTTGTAAATAGTTGCAACTTTTCACGTTACCATCAAGTAACCAACTTGTATTCTTTCATCATTTCATGCAACAACATGCGTTGCATGCTTTCACATGCATGTGCCCATTCAAGAAAGAATAACATGCAACGTTTCGTTCATGTAACAACAAGCAACGTTTCGAATGTGTCCATTCAAGAGAGAACAACATGCAACGTGGCTCTTTATGTATACAACTCATGCATGAAACCATGCATATTCATTTTCCAACCGACGTGTTTCATGCAATCATTCAAGCATGAATTCGTGTCTGTTTATTGTTTCATGAATCAATTAACTAATTTAATAATCTAAAATCTAACAAACATCTTCGGATTTTAATATTTAAAAAAAAAAAGAGAAATTCAAGAAGAAAGATAACCAAGAACAGGCCTAAATTATTTCTGATAAAACTCAAAAATATTTCTACCCTACAATCTCTTAACAGAAACGACTACATTACCAAATACTTCTTATTTTCTAGGCACTACTAATACCACTGCTATCTAACCAAGAACCTTGGACTAGGTAAAATAATAAATAAGAATTTTGATTTGATAAAAATAAATAATTGACTAGCTAAATAGAAAAATATGGATTATTTCAACACGTGGGGGTGCCTCTCTAAGTGTTTAAGTACATACTTCTTGGTTGTGAGAGAGAATATATGACTTGTGATATATAATGTTTGCTTCGTTGAAACAATTAAATTTTTTTGATAAACAATATAGGTTGCATATAAATTTGTCAAATTCTAATATTTTCAGTGACGAGAAAAATGGATAATCACTACTTGATTAAGGGATAAACCACACTAGATTAGTAGCCATGTGTGGTAGCTAGACAATATCTAATAAGGACATTAATGTCATTCTTTCTAGTAGGGCACTGGATTGATCCATTTTATCTTCTCTTGATTCAATTATTATGTAATAGGAGTATAGGACTAAGTGTTTGTTGAATTCTTGTATACTTCTTGTTAGTCTTAAATTCACCCAAGTGACAAAATACAGTTCCAACACACCCATGTACAATATAATAAATACATCGGAATTTGACATGAAAAAAATAAAAACAAAAAAAACAAATCAGTGATCCATGAAGTAAGTAACTTGAGGATCAGTTGACAAAAGGCTAAAAATGAGAGCATCTCTAGGCTTCCCTTTCAACAAATAGTACTTCCTCAAAACCCCTTCCTTCACAAACCCCGCTTTCTCCATCACCCGCTGCGACGCCGTATTCTCCATGTCCACCACCGCCTCCAGCCGCTCAAGGTGGCCCCATTCCACAAAAACCGCGTTCGCCGCAAGTTTCACCGCCCGCGTCGCGATCCCCTTCCCCCAGTACTCCGACCCCACCACGTAACCCAGCTCGGCCCGGCATCGGTCGTTTCCTCCCAAAGGGCTAACGGTTATCGAGCCCACGGCTCGGCCCGACAAGCAAATGGCTCTGTTCCACGGATGGAGCAGATCGGTCTTCAGAAAGTAGTCAACGGCTGATTCTCTGGAGGCGAAGGCTTCCCACGAGCAGAATTTGCTCACGTTTTCGTCCAAATACCTTAAAAACAATAGTAATTTAGTAGAGTCGCAGAAATTATAGAACGGTCTATTGGTCGAGGAAAGTACCATAGCGCGGCGTCGTCTGCATCGGAGATGTCCAGTGGCCGGAGAGTGATCTCGGGATCGGAATAGTTTTCCATTCGCTAACGCCTTTGGTCTGAATTGAATATAATCATCTACCAAAATATCACATATTTTATAGAGATCTGGCGTTGGCAGTTCTTGCAAGAATGACTGAAGACATGTGAAGCTTGAGGGTAAAAGCGACTTTTTAATTTCGTTGTAGATTGATGTTTTTGCCAAAATCCATCCAAAGCCGTCCGTGAACATACCTAGAAATTACTCTCGTCTCAGTGTAGCAGCCGTCAAAGTTGACTTTGATTTTGAGATCTGAATTAGGAAGGAAATTACAAGATTTGTAACTGAAGAATCCAAGTAGTATCCTCTGTTATTGGAGAGTTCGTGAACATAGGAATTAGTCAAGTCAATAAGGTCTCCTCTGTTCTTAAATGTATAGTCTTCGCTCTGCTCCATCAGATATCAAACAATGGATTCATCAACAATCTCACTCCGACCGTTCAAACTTTCCGATGCCGATGATTTTCTGGCGTGGGCGAGCGACGACAAGGTCACTCGTTACCTAAGATGGAAAACAATCAAATCGAAAGAAGAAGCTTTAGCACACATCCAGCAAGTTGCCATTCCTCATCCATGGCGCCAATCCATCTGCCTCAACGATCGATCCGTCGGCTACATCTCCGTGAGGCCGGAGTCCGAGGAAGATGGACACCGAGCCCGTATGGGGTACGCTGTTGGAAGCGATGACTGGGGGCTAGGCATCGTCACTGCAGCTCTGAAGATGGCGATCCCTCGTGTTTTCGAGGCGTTCCCGTTTGTGGTGAGGTTGGAGGCCTTGGTTGAGAAGGAGAATGTTGGGTCTCGGAGGGTGCTGGAGAAGGTTGGTTTTGTGAGGGAAGGGTTTTTGAGGAAATATGGTTTTAATAAAGGGGAGATCAGAGATATGTTTATGTATAGTTTCTTGAGGACTGATGAGATTGCCTAATTTGTAAGTTTAGCTGCTGCTACTTAATTAGTTCAAGTATATTGTATATTGTTATCGAGTTTTTCTTAACCGGACCCAAAATCCTTTTTGCACTAGGAAAACAATACCCATTCGAACCAAAATCCAACAGCAAAATTGTCCGTCCCAATTCCCGAGGGAAGGCAAATGGGCCAGAGCGCGACTGGGGAGGGGTGAAAGAAGCGGAAAGAAATGGGAAGAAATTGAGACATCTGAAATGACAATAACACTTGTATTTATATAATCTAACTACCTCAGTAGAAACAAGAGAGGTAGAGTTTAAGGTAGATAGCGGAAATGTCTTAAAATAGACGAGTATTTGTACAATAACATTTCAGACCAACTCAGCATCGTCACCTTCACACTGCCATCTTCAACCTGCAAAATTATTTTTGAAAATATTTGGGCTGAGCACTAATGTACTCAGTGGGTAATGCAGCTGATAATAAACCTCCGAAAAATCCTTTTCAAAACCATGAAATGTTCATGCATTACTGGTATCACATAGACAGTTTTAAAATCGAAAGCAGTCTATGTATACCAAAACTTTCACTTGGCCAAACTTTTCTTCCTCAGCTATTGGTGCATTCTATACTTCTCGTTAAACTCAGAGAAACAAATTCAGCTGAGAGTAACCTCGTTCCCTTCATTAGGCTTGGGAAAAACAGATTCTCCCAAGGCTAACTTCGTGACGTTTGGTGTACACTAACCCTGGCTACTTCTAGCTCAGGATCCGATCGTATTCAATACTTATGGGCAGAGCCCATTTTCATTGAAGTAGATGCACAATTCCAATAGTGAGCGAAGCAATTTTCATGAACATTCATAAACTTTAACTTGCATAAATATCAGAGCTTAATAACTCAAGCATAGATTTCGTAAGTAAAATATAACCCACCTTGTTTTACTCTGCTGAATTTCTTCGATCCTCTTTTCAATTTTCAGCTGAACCTTCTTCTTAATTCTTCCAAAGTTTACCTTATTTCGTAGTCTTCCGAATTTTCGTATGAAATGTGAAGGAAATCGGCAGGAGTATCTACTATTTATAGGACCATTAAGCTCGCGAGTCACAAAGCTAGGTAAGGCTTCGAGTCACAAAGCTAGGTATAGGTATAGCTTTGCATAGTCATACTATGCTGCATATGTGAAACCCACGCAGAAGAGGAGTTCAATTTCATTTTTTCTTCCTTTAGCATGAGGTGGAATAAATATCAGCCCCTATTTCTTTTCCAATTCTCGTGTGAAATTACACACTGGATAAAATAATCCTTTCCTTATAATTATTTCAGCAACTAAATAAATTTTGCTAAGGAACTGGATTATCGAAACCTGGGATATCACATCCCTTCCTCCTTAAAAAAAAATTTTGTCCCGAAATTTACGTACTTTTGTAAGATAATTTAGGATATTGGGACGTGATCTTATCTTCCAGTTCCCATGTAGCTTCTTCTTCTCCATGATGATTCCATAGAACCTTTACTAATGGAATTTGTTTGTTCCTCAAGACTTGGATTTTACGGTCAAGAATTTGAGCTGGTCGTTCTTCATAGCTCATATCAGGATCTAGAATCACCTCTTCATACTTTATTACGTGCTTATGATCATACACGTACTTTCTAAGTTGAGACACATGGAAAACATCATACACATTCCCCACATTAGGTGGTAGGGCTAACTGGTATGCCACAGGGCTTTTCCGCTTTAGGATTTCAAAAGGTCCTATGTATCTAGGACGTAACTTGCCCTTTTTACCAAATCGTATAATTCCTTTAGAAGGAGTTACTTTGAGGAAAACATGATTGCCTTCATTAAATTGTAACTCCGCTCGTCTCGTATCAGCATAAGATTTCTGTCTATCTTGGGCTTCTTTGATTCTTTGCTTAATCTGATTAACTTTATCGACCATTTGTTGAATTATTTCTGGTCCCAAAAGTTTTCTTTCACCAACTTCATCCCAATAAAGTGGTGATCTGCACTTCTTGCCGTATAATGCCTCGTATGGTGCCATTCCAATCGTTGCTTGATAACTATTGTTATAAGCAAATTCTATAAGAGGCAATAAGTCTTCCCAGTGTCCACCTCTATCTATAATTACGGCACGTAACATATCTTCTAAGATTTGTATCGTTCTTTCAGATTGTCCGTCGGTTTGGGGATGGAAAGTTGTGCTGAATTTCAGCTTGGTGCCCAAAGCTTCTTGAAAGCTAGTCCAGAATTTTGACGTGAATCTAGGTTCACGATCAGATGTAATTGACACTGGTATTCCATGCAATCGCACTATTTCTTTTATATAAAGTTTTGCAAATTTCTCCAACCCAAATGTCATCTGGACCGGTAAGAAGTGTGCAGATTTGGTTAAACGATCTACTATAACCCAAATAACAGTATTTCCACGCACAGACTTTGGTATACTGACTACAAAATCCATATTAATGTGTTCCCATTTCCACTCAGGGATTGGTAGTGGTTGTAATAGTCCATACGGTCTTTGATGCATAGCCTTCACTTGTTGACATGCAAGACATCGTTCTACAAAGGATGCTATGTCTTTCTTCATTCCGTTCCACCAGAAGTTTTGTTTCAGATCTCTATACATTTTTGTACTTCCAGGGTGAGCAGTATATGGAGTGTCATGAGCCTCTCTCATGATAATATCTTTTAATTCTTCGTTTTGAGGCACACATAGTCTTCCATTGAATAGGAGAGCATTATCCTTAACCTCAGTATACGCTTGATGTTTATCTGACTTTGCTGCTATGCGCATCTTTTTCAAAAATTCATCCTCCTTTGGTGCATTGACAATTCTTGTCCTTAAATCGATGTAGCTACAAGTTTAGCTACATATCCGGATATTCTATCCGAAGGGAAAATTACTTCCAAACTAAGGTTATCAAAATCACGAATCAGCTTCTCCTGTTGAGTAATTAAGTACCCTAGTTTAGATTGAGTTTTTCAGCTTAAGGCATCATCTACCACGTTTGCCTTACCCGGATGATAGTTGATGGTGCAATCATAGTCTTTTACTAATTCGAGCCATCTTCTTTGTCGCATGTTTAGGTCCTTTTGCTCGAAAATGTACTTCAGACTTTTGTGGTCTGTGAATATATCGCACTTAACTCCGTATAAATAGTGCCTCCAAATTTTCAACGCATGAACGACTGCAGCTAGTTCCAAGTCGTGAGTGGGGTAGTTTAGTTCATGAGGCTTTAGCTGGCTAGACTCATATGCTATTACCCTTTAGTTTTGCATGAGGACACATCCAAGTCCTAATTTTGATGCATCTGTGTATACCACGAATCCTTTATTCCCTTCGGGAATAGCTAATACAGGTGCTGTAGTTAGCTTCCTTTTTAGCTCTTGGAAACTTATTTCAGACTCAGTTGTCCAAACAAATTTTGATCCTTTCTTGAGTAATTGCGTTATCGGTCTAGTTATTTTTGAAAATCCTTCAATAAATCTTCTATAATATCCTGCTAGGCCAAGAAAACTTCGGATCTCGTTAGTGTTAATTGGGGATTTCCAACTATTCACTGCTTCCACCTTAGCAGGATCAACTTTAATTCCTTCGGCAGATACAATATATCCAAGAAACATTACCTCCTTGAGCCAAAATTCACATTTGCTGAATTTGGCATAAAGTTTCTCTACACGAAGTGTTTCCAAGATGGTTCTTAGATGTTCTTCATGTTTCTGTTTAGTCTTTGAATAGATGAGTATATCATCTATAAATACCAAGACAAAATTGTCTAAGTATGGGTGGAAAACTCGATTCATCAAGTCCATAAAGACTGCATGGGCATTTGTTAGTCCAAAAGGCATTACAGTGAATTCGTAATGACCATACCGTGTTCTGAAGGTAGTTTTAGGAATATCTTCTTTTCGTACTTTCAATTGATGATATCCGGATCGTAGATCAATCTTTGAAAACACGCTGGCGCCCTTAAGCTAGTCGAACAAATCATCTATCCTTGGTAAGGGGTATCTGTTCTTGATAGTTAATTTGTTTAGCTCTCTGTAGTCTATACACATCCTCAATGTGCCATCTTTCTTTTTCACAAAAAGAATTGGTGCTCCCCAAGGGGATACACTAGGTCGGATGAAACCCATGTCCAAAAGTCCTTGTAATTGCAATTTAAGTTCTTGCAATTCTTTAGGAGCCATTCTATACGGTGTCTTAGATACTGGAGCAGCTCCAGGTTCTAAGTCTATAGTGAATTCCACTTGTCTATCCGGAGGTAAGCCTGGTAAGTCTTTTGGAAATACATCCTCAAATTCACGAACCACTGGCACCTCTTCAATTTTCTATTGTGACTTCAGTTCTCCAGTGAAGTTGACTAGGAAAGCCTTGCAATATTTTCTCCTTAGTATCTTAGCAGCTTCCAGTGCAGAAATTATTGCTACTTCTTTCCCTATTTTTACGCCATAAAAGCTTGTTTCTTCTTTCCCAGGAGGCTGGAAAGTAAGTTTCCTTTCGTGGCAAATTATTGTTGCGAAAGACGTTTCTAACCAGTTCATTCCTAGGATTATATCAAAGTCCTTCATAGGGAGGGTATATAGATTTGCCTTAAACTTCTCATTCCCTATGTTAAGCTCTAGGTTCGAGCACATATGTCCTGAAGTCATTATATTTTGTGAAGCAGTGCTAATTTCTAAGGCATGATTCGCTATTTCTGGTATCAATTTCAACTTTTCGCATGCCAGATTAGAAATGAAGGAATGAGATTCTCCCGTATCAAACAATGTTATGACAGGTATGTTAGAGACATTAATCATACCCGCCAAGTTTCAGGAGCATGTGCGACTGCTCGCTGATTAAGGGCATATGCCCTAGCTCTTTGAGGTGGCCTTTGACCTTGATTTTGTTGGGGATTCCTGTGATCGATTCTCGATTTTATCTCGGAGGACCCCCTTGGTTGGGTCTAACTGGTGCTCCTTGTCGATTCCCGGACAGCCTTTAATATAGTGACCCATCTGACCGCATCTAAAACAAGTATTAGTGCCGGCCTTGCATACTCCAAAGTGATTCTTGCCGCACTCGCAAAACGGCTTTTGTTGTTGATCCTGTTGTCTTTGCCGGAAATTCTCCCCGCCCTTGTCTCCTTCCATTGTTGTTGTTATAACCTCTATTTACGTCATCCCACCTACGCTTATTATCAAAGGTTTGGATAGGTACTATCACGGTACTTTCTTCTCTTCTGGCATCATTGCCTCGATGTCCAGTGCTCTACTCAAAGATTGAGCATATGTCAATGGTCCTGAACTGGCCAATGACATACCTATTTCAGGTCGTAGACCTCTCCTAAATTTTTCAGACCTCTTCTCTTCTGTGTCTGTCAAGTCTGGAGCGTATTGAGATAGTTGATTAAACAACCTATCATATTCTCGTAACCGTTCTTTTTCCTTGTTGCGGATTCCGTAACTCGATTGCTTCCTAATACAAGTAACTCGAGGTATATATTTACCGTTGAATTCCTCCTTAAAATCTTCCCATTTAAATGCTTCCCATTTGTGGTGGTGACGTTCTTCTTGTTGATTCCCACCAATAACCAGCCTCCTCTGTCAATTGGTATAGCGCACATGTTATTTTATCCTTATCTGAACAACCCATATAGTCGAATATTCGTTCTAAAGACCTGATCCATTTTTCTGCCTCTACAGGATCTCCCATTCCACTAAAAGTAGGTGGATTTTGCCTTAAGAAGTCATCTCCTGCTCTAGGTCGCGGTATATCCTCTGCTCCATGCCGTATTGGAATCTCTTGACGGCCTTCTCTTGCATTATGGGCTTCGTGTTCTCTAACAATTTGAACTTCGAGGTTGCAACATTCTGATGATTATAATATTATTAGAACAAGGTTTGAAAATGATCCATAAAATTTAGAGCGCAACCATAGAACACTTGTATCACTCAACGAAAATTTTTATTTCATTAAACATAATTTACAACATTCAACTACAGTACTATTATACGGGCAATATATATACAACAAAAATGATGTCCGACTACATAACAAGAAAGGCAAAAAGGTCCCCGATTATCTACATATCGGGATTTTCCTCCACCACTTCCTTCCCTTTTCCCCGACTGACGGCGTTGTGCGTGCCTTTCCTCGCCATTTCCCGGGTTCTAGGAGTCTGAATTTGTTCCTCAGCGGGTAAGCCTTGTTGTGGCAACATGGATGGTCCTGCCTCGTATACTTTCTCGCCCATCGTAAACAGCAAGAGGGTGTTGTTGTCATTGGGATAGTACCCGTCATACTGGAACTGGATATTATGGCCGGAGAATCCCGTTGGGATCGCACAACAAGATCCAGTTTCTGACATAGAGAGTTTGTCACCCATGACCCATTTGTCAAATACAAGGAGACTAAGGCCGGAAAACTGCAGGCAGGTTGATAGGTAACCGGGTCCCTATAGACACTAATATCTAGTTGATATTGTGTCCAAGCATGCCACTCCGAGGGTAGTTGTTCAATGAGGCGATTAGAAGCCTCAAAGTCTTTGACTTCCATCTTGGCATCCTGCCAAAGTTCGAAGTATTTGGTGACGAATTCACCAATGGAGAGAGCTGGGTCTCTGAAGTAGTTCCTAAACCGACGTACGGGATCTGGTCGGCGAGTAGGGATGCTCTTCCTAGCGGTGACTTTTCCCGCGGCCATCTACAAATCTTGATTGGCTCAATATGGTTTAAAAAGAACAGTATTAAAATTAAGGAAAATAGCATCTGCTGTAAAGCTGAAGGAGGAAAGATAATAAGGTTATTGGTTCAGTAGAAATCATTGGCTTAGTCGTATGTTTAGCAGAGAGGTTCAATAGAGAGATTCAGTAGGAAGAAGTTCAGGAGAGAATTTCAATAGAAAAATTTAATAGGGAAATTCAATAGCAAAATTCAGTAGGACAATTCAGTAGGAAGGTTAATAGAAAAGTTTAGTAGGAAAAATTCAGGTTTAGTAGCATTTTCGGGTTCAGTAGCTAGTTCAAGTTCAGTAATGGCACAGTCGGAGAAACCGTCGAACAGTTAGCGCTAATTCCGACTCCACCGAGAATTGAAAAAAATTCTTGAAATTGATATTAGGGTAAAAACTTGCGGCTGAAGTCTTACAAATACGTATAAATACTGTTAGCAAAGACCAAATGGCAAAACGTAAGTAAACTGAAAATTCGAAAAATATTGAAATGCTGATTTGGGGCCTTAGATGATCTCAAACGCTGTTCCGAGCCCATACATCACAGCAAAGCTGTGAGTTGAGTCCGGAACGCGATTCCCTTCTCGAAAAGGTATTATGGAGCCGATACGGACACCGGACGCCCATTCTGCGTTTGCGTCTGCGCTACTCCTGCATCATGTAGCGAGTTCAGATGCAGTAGTAGGTTCAGTAGAGGGATTCAGTGGAGATGTTCAGTAGAGAGATTCAGGAGATAAGCTCAGTAGAAAGTTTAGTGGGAAAGTTCAGTAGAAAAGTTCAGTAGGAGAGCTCAGTAGAAAAGTTCAGTAGGAGGAAAAGTTCAGTAGGAGAGCTCAGTAGAAAAGTTCAGTAGGAGAGCTTAGTAGAAAAGTTCAGTAGGAGAGCTCAGTAGAATAGTTCAGTAGGAGAGCTCAGTAGAAAAGTTCAGTAGGAGAGCTCCGTAGAAAAGTTCAGTAGGAGAGCTCAGTAGAAAAGTTCAGTAGGAGAGCTCCGTGGAAAAGTTCAGTAGGAGAGCTCAGTAGAAAAGTTCAGTAGAGTGGTTCATAAATACTCAGTAGCAGTTCAGTAGCATACTCAGTAGCAGTTCAGTAACACGTTCAGTAGGTAAATACATGATAAATCGTAGGAGTATGTAACGTAGTATTTCTACAAACTCCAGCTTCGTCTCAGCGTTATTACTCTTATAGCGCGCATCTACTGAGTTTGTGTGAAACTCGGGTTCAGTAGAGAACTTCAGTAGAGGAGTTTAGTATGGTTCAGTAGATAGGCAATTCAGTAGGGTTTAGTTCAATAGTGTCCAGTAACAGTTCAGTAACATCCAGTAGCGTCCAGTATTAGTAGGCAGCTTAGTAACGTTCAGTAATCAGTTCAATATCGATTCAGTAGCGTTCCATTTTGGTTCCATAGTACCCAAATCCACATTCCAGTGTACTCTACACCTAAAAGCTCGCCTCCTCAGAGGTCCAACAGTCCTTTACTACATCTAAAGGACTTAAAAATTGAAATAATTCACCTTTCAAACTTTAATCATGCGGACACACAAGTCCCGTAAAAATCACACCCTCAACAAGCTATTTCCCATATCATTCTTTATTACATCGTATGGGCTTTATTACGTCGTAAGGGCTCACAGGTCCCTAACACGACCAGTAATTTCACATTTCAGATTTACATTCTTTTCAATTCCTCATTTATTCTCTATTTTCAACTTGAAAATCCCTTTTTGAATTTCAATGGCAGCGGAGAGGGTGCTGAGAGTCACTGAATAACATCGGAATCTAGATTTTCTTTGAATAATAATTTGCATTTGAAACATTGAAGTCTAGCGAATCAAATCTAGACTTCCTTGAATGATAATGCATATCCTGGAAACAATCTCCGGATTCGTCTACTGAACTCAGTAGACAAGTTCAGTAGCTTGCTGAACTCAGTAGAATAAAAAGTTCAGTAGCATGTTCAGCTGAACTCAGTAGAATAGAAAGTTCAAGAAGCATGTTCATTGAACTCGCAGCGTAAAATGCACGACAAAATATAACAAAGACCTTAAGTCAAAAGACCAAGAACTTCAGCTCTGATAGAGACCTTAAAGAATCAAGAAATTCAGCTCGGTTACAACTCTTCACCGCCCCAATTCCCGAGGGAAGGCAAATGGGCCGGAGCGCGACTGGGGAGGGGTGAAAGAAGCGGGAAAGAAAGGGGAAGAAATTGAGACATCTGAAATGGCAATAACACTTGTATTTATATAATCTAACTACCTTAGTAGAAACAAGAGAGGTAGAGTTTAAGGTACATAGCGGAAATGTCTTAAAATAGACGAGTATTTGTACAATAACATTTCAGACCAACTCAGTACCGTCACCTTCACACTGCCATCTTCAGCTTGCAAAATCATTTTTGAAAATATTTGGGTTGAGCACTAATGTACTCAGTGGGTAATGCAGCTGATAATAAACCTCCGAAAAATCCTTTTCAAAACCATGAAATGTTCATGCATTACTGGTATCACATAGACAGTTTTAAAATCGAAAGCAGTCTATGTATACCAAAACTTTCACTTGGCCAAACTTTTCTTCCTCAGCTATTGGTGCATTCTATACTTCTCGTTAAACTCAGGTAAACAAATTCAGCTGAGAGTAACCTCGTTCCCTTCATTAGGCTTGGGAAAAACAGATTCTCCCAAGGCTAACTTCGTGACGTTTGGTGTACACTAACCCTGGCTACTTCTAGCTCGAGATCCGATCGTATTCAATACTTATGGGCGAGCCCATTTTCATTGAAGTAGATGCAGAATTCCAATAGTGAGCGAAGCAATTTTCATGAACATTCATAAACTTTAACTTGCATAAATATCAGAGCTTAATAACTCAAGCATAGATTTCGTAAGTAAAATATAACCCACCTTGTTTTACTCTGCTGAATTTCTTCGATCCTCTTTTCAATTTTTCAGCTGAACCTTCTTCTTAATTCTTCCAAAGTTTACCTTATTTCAGAGTCTGCTGAATTTTCGTATGAAATGCTGAAGGAAATCAGCAGGAGTATCTACTATTTATAGGACCATTAAGCTGCTGAGTCACAAAGCTAGGTAAGCTGCTGAGTCACAAAGCTAGGAATAGGTATAGCTTCGCATGGTCATACTATGCTGCTATGTGAAACCCACGCAGAAGAGGAGTTCAATTTCATTTTTTCTTCCTTTAGCATGAGGTGGAATAAATATCAACCCCTATTTCTTTTTCAATTCTCGTGTGAAATTACACACTGGATAAAATAATCATTTCTTTATAATTATTTCAGCAACTAATTAAATTGTGCTAAGGAACTGGATTATCGAAATTTGGGATATCACAAAAATGGTTAGGACATTATTAAATTAAACAGAACAAGTAAGCATACTAAATTATAAAAAATATCGATCATATAAAATTAAAAACACTGCCTTAACCCTAGTGCTCAAATGGCAATACAACCAAACTCAGCCGTGTAACGCAGACTCAGGTTACCCGAGTTGGACCGAGATGACGCAATCACCGGTTCCGATGACTCTCCTTTTAGTTTTTGGTAAATATGGTGTGTAAAAGGGAGAGATTGGTCCCTTTCCAAATTAAAGAAAGCTAAACTTATAGTTATCATAATGGTGAACATTGACATTAATCTTAAGTATCAAATTGAATAATTATATAGCCATGAACTCTATTTCCACTCTTACCTGCATGAACTCCACGTGTTCCCTTAGTACCATTGCCACATTGACATCCCAAAACACACGCACACACTATGTATATCCATTAATTTCTCCCATTACAAGCACCAAATTGAAATCTTAGCAACCTAAAATAGAGAAAAATGTCAACAATTTTGTCTTCAATCTCATCAAGTTTCTTTAAGAAAAGCATCCTTCCATCCATCTCCATCAACCATCTACAGTCCACTGTAGTTCCCCAGAAAAATATAGTCATAGCCCAATATGGTAACCGGAAACCTTCAAACCGGGTAGTTAGCCTGGCCCATGACCCGACATATGTACCCGGGAATTCACCTCCTGAAGTTCCAACAGCACCGCCGTCACACAATCCCGGCCTCCCCCCGGAGGTGCCACGGAGGCACAACGTGCCGGAATTCGACCCAATTCCTCCTGGATTTCCACCGGATCCCGAAGCACCGCCGCCACCGGAGATAGTTCCCCCTCATGAGCCTGAAATCACACCTCCGAAGCCGCCGGAACCCGGTCTGCCACAACCGTCGCAGCCGGATATGCCACCTCCCATCATGGGCTCAAATGGTCTTGTTTTTTATTAATAAGAAGTTTATATTTAATGAGTTTTGATTTGTAGATGTAGTATGCACTTAAGATTTTTTAACATTTTGATGCTATTTATAATATTTACATAGAAAAAATATAAAAGATTTTGCATTTGCGTATTCAAGTGAATCTCAAGCATAGTAAAAAATACAAGCTTTAATGAAATACTCCCTCCGTTTCAATATTCGTGGTTCAATTGGTTTCAACATGGTAATGGTATTACACGTAGATTGTTTAATGCGGGATTTTTTGCAGTTAATTGAAGATAGCGTAATTTGACGTAGTTGCAGTACTGAATATGAATAATAGTTTATCCTCTTATTGTAGGAAGTGTTGTAATTAAATAATAGTTTATCCTCTTATTGTAGGAAGTGTTGTAATTAAAGAATCTGACATGAAAAGTCCATAATCAGAATCTCCTCTGTTTATACCAGAATTCATCCATTTTGTAACTAAGCTTTCTGTTGCCAATGAGTTGGATTGTTGGCAAATCGTGAAAATAAATCAGCAGCTGAGTTGATACGCTGAAGCCTGAAAGCAGTCAGTTTTGATCTAAATTGACTGATTTCAAACCTCTAAACGTATTAAGTTTTTCGAAAATAAATCAGCAGCTGAGTAGAGGATTATAGTTTGTTTAATTTTTCGGGATTATAGTTTGTTTAATTTTTTAATGATTTTTGATGAGTAAGAAATAGTGACTCATAGTTTATCGCACAAATTCAATTAATTATGAAACTTTCTCATTTTAGGTTTTTAGAGTGTTGATGTAATAATCAAAGTCCTGCATTGATTATTATATTTAACATGTTAATATGGTATTTGAGTCTATACTTATGAGATAACAAAGTGACTTGTGGTAGGCTTAACCTATACATACTTATTTGCGGGAGCTTTTTCGCCAACTGTACGAATCTTATTTTTTGGAATCTACTAGCATTTACTGCTTTAACACCCCTTAACCTGGGTGGAAGAAGCCTATTATTAATAGACAATCCTGCATTGCATTTCATTGCACCTTCATTGTTGCTGCACTCGTAGCATATACATAGTTATCCAGCAAGCTTTTGTCATCGCCTTGGTCCAGTTCGTCAGAGCTCGATGATTTGCAGTGCTGCTTTTTTCGAGATATTATTGTTTCATCTTTGGAGATAATATAGCATATCACAGAACACTATCTGTGGCGTATTTCATTTTGCCGAGAGAGGGCATCCGACGTTTGATCATCTCTTCTCTGTTTCATTTTGTTTTAAAAATGTTGAGATCAGAGAAATGTTTATCTAAAGTTTGCCTTGTGAATTTATTTGCTGCTGCGTAATTAGCCTTGAGACTAGTATGAAGAAGCATTTTACATATTCTATAGAAGATCAAACTTTATTACAATATGAGATGGTATCAGAGGAAAGAAGGCTGAACACCACCATATCTCTAGATTTCCCCTTGACAACCATATGCTTCCTTAAAAGGCCTTCTCTCACAAACCCGGCTTTCTCAAGAACCCTCTGCGACCCTCTATTATCCACATCCACAAACGCTTCCACCCTCTCCAGCAGCGGCCACTCGCCGAAAATGCTTGACGCCACAATCTTCACTGCTTCCGTGGCAATCCCTTTACCCCACTGCTCAAATGCCAGCACATAACCAAGCTCAGCCGTGCGACACCGGTTGCCGGAGTTGGGCGTGACCGAGATTGAGCCGACGGCGCGACCACCGGTGCAGATGACTCGATACCACGGGTGGGGAATGGCGTTGTCGTTGAAGAATTGGAGGGCTTCATCTTGCGAACTGTATGCCTCCCAAATGCAGAATTGGGTCACTCTGTCATCCGCTGCCCACACCATGAAATCGGGTATGTCTGATAATTTTATAGGCCTAAGAGTGATGGTTTTATCTTGTAATTTCGTACTAGTTTCAGCCATCTTGAGATAATTTTTCACTGCTATTAGAATGGTAGCATGTTATATACTGAGCAAATGTTTGATTTACATTAATTAAAGTTTTGTGCATGTGAATTGCGAGGAAGCTAGAGTCGAAGACAAGTCAAATATGAAGTCATGTGACTTGGAGTAGTGGGCAAGGATAAAATCTTTTAGCGAACGAAAGTTCGATGTTGGTTAGTTTTTGTCGTGATGACTAGGTGCTTTTAAGTAGTAATGGTTATTAATAATATTTTTTTAAGAGAAATTTTAGGGGTCATTGTATTTACATTAAAACCCTCCTCATATAATAAAACCTTCATATAGTATAAAAAATAATGGTTCCAATTCGGGATTAATTATTTTCGAGACAAGCATGCTATTTTTTATGAAGATAGTTAAACTTGTGTTGCACATATTAGTGTAGACCTTAAAGATAACTTTGAAGAATGTTATCTTGAGGGGAAGAAAAAAATTGTAAATAATCATGAAGATTAGACTGACTCCTAAAAGTCAAATGACGCTGAAGGTCAAATGGTTGTACTCTTTTTTCCTTTCTAACTTTTTTTTCAAAGGGATTTCTTAGTTAAGGTTTTTTTACGAGGCATCTAATGCAACACGCGAGTAAATGAGTCATTGAGATTGATTCATAAAGAGTCAATACAACACATGATCTCCAAAAGAGTGGCGATATCAACATCTAGCAAATTCACTCAAGTGACAATCTAGCGAATTTTTTTACAAATGTATTACCAACATCAACATTCAAAAAATTGGTACACAAGATCGATATGCGTCGACTCAAGGATCAAGAATGACTATATTGAGGTGGAGCAGTTGTACTCTTTTTCCTTCAACCAGTTTTTATCCCATTGAGTTTTTCTGGCAAGGTTTTAACGAGGCAGCAATTTCTGTTTAGGGATGGTCCATCAAGGGGGAGTGTTGTAGATAAGATTTACTATATATATGATGATCATATCTAAATCCTAGCAGCCTATCTTGTACTCTATAAATAGAGGTTTCCACTCTCATAATAATACACATATATTTCTCGTTCTCTCTATTATTCTCTCGTTCTATTTAGTTTATAACAACATTGTGATTTTTAATATTTTTTTAGATACATCTTAAGAAATTAATGTACATTTAGGAAAATGCATGAAATTTCTAACATATTTATTCATTTATATAAAATATGTATAGTTATATAACTAAAGGTTATGTATTCGCTAGGAAGACAAAGTTATATATTTATTGCATATTTCTTATATATTTATTGAATATTTCTTATTCCCTCCATCCCGCTATTACTGTCTTATTTGGTTTTGGCACGGAGATTAAGAAATTTGTTTTAAGTATGTATTTTATGAGTTTTAATTGTATTAAGAAATAGACACAATTTTCGAGTGGTTGGTGGAAGAAATGAGATTCCAACAATTCTTTTGTGATGCAGAGTTGAGGCAATCGATTTTTTTTGTTTCATATTGAATTTTAAGAAATAATCTAAAGTTTCCAAAAAATTAAAATCTTAAATATCTAAGATAGATTTTTAGAGAGAGAGAGTATGATATGCGTACTAAGTAGGAGGGGGCCACTTCATTTTTTGTTTAAGAGTATTTTTTTTGTTATTTTAGGAAAGATGACGGTAATAGTGGGGCAACCCAATTAGAAAAGTCGAAGAGTAATAGCAAGACGAAGGGAGATTTTTTAGGCAAATCGACACAAATAATCCCTAATAGTTGTTAGTTTGGATGAATTGATCCTTAATCTTTTTTTTAAAAAAAGTGTATTGATCGTTGCTAGTTTGTATAAATTAGTCATTCCGTTAAAATTTTCATTATTTAACCGTAAGTCAACGATTTTATAAAATTAATAATAAAATAATTTGATGATATTATTGGAATAAAATATTTCCAGTTCAATACTTTGTATAGATTTTTTAAATTACCCACTTAAGATTAAAAGTTACAAAATCAGAATTTACTAAGTAAAAATCCTACCCCCTCCCCTTCACGGACTCCCTCTACAGTAAGGATGAGGTGTCAAACGACGACATTTTGAAGAGGGCTTCCAACCCCTACGGCTCCGCCGCCTACAACTTCATCCTAATGTCGGCGTAGCGCGGCAGCCCAAACACCTTCGCCGTCGTCGGTTTGTCTTCGGAACCCCTCCACCTCTTCGGCAAACCCTTGTACAAATGCGAATGGCAGCCAAACAACAATCCTAATCTTCCTCCTCTCAATTCTACCACCACAATCGGAGAGAAAATCCTTCCCGATTGGGGTTACGGCCGCGTCTACACCATGGTCGTCGTGAACTGCACTTCCCCTCCTCCGCCGGCGGAGACGGCGGCGGAAAGCTACTCCTCCACGCCGCCACCGACATTTCAACTGGCACAATCCTCGCTGTTGTAAATCAGACTATGGATTTGGGTAAACAAGAACAAATGAATTCAGATCTGAAAAAGAAGTTTCTAGAACTCGCAAATCTAGTGATTAAGCATCGCAAAAATTACCAAATGTAGAGATACTATCAGCTACAGTACTATGCGAAATGAAATAACTGCCTACTTAACCGACTACAAAAACGTAAAACTCTATAACACGTTTCTATTAGTAACGCGCTGAGCCATCACCATCCGATCTTACAGCACAGATTTTGATCCAACGACCATGGAAATAACATCCAACCACTTCATAACCGCCCCATCATCAACCAACTCCACCAACTAATTCATAACCGCCATAACCGCCACTTTCATTCTTCTTGGAACAATCCAGAAAACCTGAAATCTCAACACCCCCGCAAAATGGAGGCCGTGGAGATCCACAAGCCCCATCTTGCAGAGAAGAAATCGAAACTGAGGCCCAGGTAACACCTTGGTAAACACATCAGCCAACTGCTGACTGGTATGAATGGACTTAGGAATAATGAGACCGTTCTTGTATTGATCTCGAACTATATAATAGTCAAGCTCCAAATGTTTAGTGTGTTCATGGAACACTTGATTCCGAGTTATATGTATAGCAGCTGCATTATCACAATGCAGAGGAATTGGAGTAGAAATTGTAGTGTGTAGAAATTGAAGCATAAATGTGACCCACAAAAGTTCTCTGACAGCAGCCCCAAGTGCTCGGTATTCTGCCTTAGCTCTAGAGGCAGAAAGAGTGTCTTGCTTCTTACATCGCCAGGAAATCAAAGACCCACCTAAGAAAACACAAAACCCAGTTAAAGACCTTCGGGTAGTGGGGCATGAACCCCAGTCTGCATCAGCATAGGCTTGCAGAGTATTAGGACCATTGGATGGAAAGAATAACCCCAGAGATGGGCAACCCTTCAAATATCGAAGAATATGTAAAGCAGCAGCCCAATGATTCTCACAAGGTAAGGCAACAAACTGACTTAATTGTTGTGTGGCATGAGTGAGATCCGGCCTGGTAAGGTTAATATACAAAAGCTGACCTACAAGCCTCCTATATTTGTCAGGTTCAGCTAGTAATGGAGTAGAAGTATTAGACAAATCCACTCCCTGTGGGAAAGGAGTAGATGCAGGATTACAACCAAGGAGACCAGCACGGTCCACCACATCCAGAACATACTTTCTTTGGTTCAGATATAACCCTTGATCTCCTATAGCCAACTCCATTCCCAACAAATAACGAGCCTCTCCCAGATCTTTAATGGAAAATTTCTTGTGTAGAAAATGTTTCAATGCAGTTACTAGCTGCAAGTCTGGACTCACAACCAAAATATCATCTACATATATTAATAAACTCAGAAATGTAGAGCCATGCCCCAAAGTGAAAAGACAGTGATCATGTGGACATTGAGTGAAACCGTAGGAAGAAAGAGCCTTACTCAATTTAGCATTCCATTCACGAGAAGCTTGCTTAAGCCCATACAAGGTCTTAATCAACCTGCAAACTTTACCAGTAGGGGCTTTAGTGTAGCCCTCCAGAGGTAGCATATATATCTCATCTGTAAGAATGCCATGGAGAAAAGCATTATTGATGTCTATTTGATGAAGATGCCAATTATTAGAAGCTGCTAATGCAAGCAAAAGTTTAATGGTAACATGCTTAGCCACATGGGAAAATACTTCATCATAATCAATCCCATACTCCTGTTTGTACCCTTTAGCTACTAGTTGTGCCTTAAACCTTTCTATAGATCCATCAGGCTGTAGCTTAACTTTATAAACCAATTTAGATCCAATGGCATGCTTACCAGGTGGTAGATCAACCAAAGTACATGTTTCATTTTGCTCTAAGGCAGAAAGCTCTGCCTGCATAGCAGACTGCCACTCGGCAAATTGACTAGCTTCTCTGTAACTACTAGGCTCCTTTGATTAGTAACTTTAGCAAGAAATGAGGTGTAGTCTGTACTGAAAACTAATGAACAAAGAAAGGGAAATGTAGGAGGAGTCAGAGTAGTAGAAGGCTGGCTGGGAAGATTTAACTCCACTTGACTCACAAAGTCACTGAGCCAAGAAGGAAGTTTAGTAGATCGCTTTGGTCTTGTAATCCTTTCAATAAAGGGCTCTCTATGTTCAGAAGGTGAAGTTGTAGTAGGAGACTGTACAGTATCAAGGTGTGATGTAGGGGAGGAAGGTATGGATGCAGACTCTGTATCAGTAGCAACAATTGTCAAGGGTTTAGAATTAATGGAAGGAATGTAATGGCATGTGGTATCTTACGCCTCAACATAAACTTGTGAATCTGAATCAGCAAAAGGAAATGTATGAGGGAAAAATTTAACATCCCTAGAAATTATAATCTCTTGGCTATCCAAATTAAATAGAGTATAACCTCTGTGATCTGCTGCAATCCCAATTAGCACGCATTTAACTCCTCTAGCATCAAACTTCCTTTTATGAGGATTAGTATTTGCTGCATAAGCCAAGCAACCAAACGGTTTTAGCATAGTCAGATCAGCTACTGAATTAGTTAAGACAGAAATTGGAGATTTCTAGCCGAGTATCCTACTTGGCAATCTGTTTAAGATCCAAGTTGTTGTTAAGATTGAAAAGGGCTAGAAAGACTGGCATACAACTTTGAAACATCAAGGCACGGGCTATTTCCAGCAAGGACCGATGCTTTCTTCCTACTATACCATTCTGCTGTGGTGTGTAAGCACATGTCTTCAGATGCACAATTCCAAGTGAATGGAATGGTTGTTGGACTTGCAAATTCACAAATTTTGTTCCATTATCAGTTTTAACTTTCTTAACCCTTCTTGTATACTGGGTATCCACCATCTTCAGATAACTTTCCAACACCTTATGCACTTGTTTCTTGGACTGCAAAAGATATGTCCAAGTACTTCTACTGCAGTCCTCAACAATAGTCAATATGTAGGATGAATTAGCTACATTTTCAACATTGTATGGCCCCCAAATATCCACATGAATAAGATCAAACAATTCTGTTCTTTTATTTTCCAAAGTAGGAAACGGGTTCCTACATTGTTTAGCTCTATGGCATACTTCACAAGAACTGATACTTGACTGTGCTGAAGCCTCACATTAATGCCCCAACTCTGGAACGTGTTGGAGAGTAGTATAAGAAGCATGTCCAAGTAGAATGTGCCAATCTTGCAAGGATTCCAGTTTAGGATCAGATATTTGATTAATTCTTTCATGTTTCTGTTCTGGATCAACTATGTACAGCCTCCCTTGAGCTTGTCCCATGACCAAAACATGATCATTAGACAATCTATGTACAATGCAGTAAGTAGGGAAGAATATGCACTTCAGTTGAAGACTATTTTTCAACTGATGCGTAGAGATCAGATTATGTGTGAACTGTGGAACATACAATACATCATGCAATATCAATTCTTCAGTCAGCTCTACTGTACCAATCTCATGTATAGTTTGCATATCTCCATTAGGAAGGCAGACACCTTGAGGATTACTCAATGTATGAACATCAACCATAAGATCTTTATTGCAACAAATATGGCTACTTGCACCTGAGTCTATAATCCAAATCTTTTCCTTCCTTAGTCCCTCAAGTAAACTAAATGAATAACATTTTTCCATCACATTCAAGGGAGTATAAGTCTCAACATTATTAACACTGCATGTGTTCCCAAGTCCTCTAAGCTGACTTAGTGCCTTTTCTACACTTGAAATCAATTCTCCAACATTTTGACCACCATCACTTGTTCTTCATCCTATAACAACATAGCACATGTTCTACTGGCTGTAGGTAATGGTTCAATTAATAGTATTTGACTCCTCACTGCATCATATGTGTCATTCAACCCTAATAGAAAATGCATTAACTTGTCTGTTTCTACACAGTTTCTAAGATTTCCTACAGCTCCACAAACACACGCAGCTGTAACAGCACAACCACATATGGTGTTGGGCTGCAACAACCTCAGTTCATCCCACATCACATTTAGGCTATTGTAGTACTTCATTATGGATTGATTTCCTTGAATAAAGGCAGATAAATCCTTCTTCAACTTAAATTTTTTTGCACCATTACTTTGGTCAAACCTCAATTTTAGTTCATTCCACAATTGGTGAGAAGTTTCCATTAACAAAAATGATTCCGAATACTCTGGAGCTATGCAGTTTATAATCCAAGATGTAACCATAAAATCGACTTGGATCCAAGAGTTGTAATTAGCGTGAGTTTCAAGAGGCTTAGGAATGTTACCTTCGATGAAACCAAGCTTATTTCATCCAGCAAGCGCTCTCCTTATAGCACGGCTCCAGGCATAATAGTTGTGACCATTAAACATAGCATTCACGATCTTTAGACCAGGATGTTCATGTGGACTTAGGTAATAGACATCGTTTATCCTTGGATTTTTCTCGGCTCTCTCCATTTCTGGACTTGATGTGCTTATCTGTGGCGATTCACCACCAGATTCACCGCCTCTGTGATTCTGCGATCCTCTTCCTCGCAAATTCGTTCTTCTTCCGCGTCTATTTTTGTATTCTCCTTCCACACTACTTTCTCCAATCTCTTCATCGATTAACACATTCCAATCCGTTCGATGAGATCGCACCATCGCTTTGATACCATGTTGTAAATCATACTATGGATTTGGGTAAACAAGAACAAATGAATTCAGATATGAAAATGAAGTTTCTAGAACTCACAAATCTACTGATTAAGCATCGCAAAAATTACCAAATGTAGAGATACAAACAGTATTTATACTACCATACTATGTGAAATGAAAATAACTGCCTACTTAACCGACTACAAAAACGTAAAACTCTATAACACGTTTCTATTAATAACGCGCTGAGCCATCACCATCCGATCTTACAGCACAGATTTTGATCCAACGACCATGGAAATAACATCCGACCACTTCATAACCGCCCCATCATCAACCAACTCGACCAACTAATTCATAATCGCCATAACCGCCATAACCGCCACCTTCATTCTTCTTGGAACAATCCAGAAAACCTGAAATCTCAACACTCGCCTTAGACGAAATGCCGGAAGCTTTAGCCAATTTCACGGCGGAGTACTCGTCGCCCGGCGGCGTACGATTACCTCTACTGCGGCTCGCCGCTGTCCGGTAATCTGAGCCTGCAGCGCGTGCGTGAGTAGTTAGTGTATCACGTGAGGCTGCTCGGCGCCAAGTCTCATTTTGTGATTCACAGGCTGGGGAGTTGTCGGAGGGAGGTCAGTGAATGGAGAGGGAGAGGGAGGGAAGGGAAGGGGGAAGGGTTTTACTGTAGTAAATTCTGATTTTGTATAATTTCAAAATTTATGCAAAAGATTGGACGAATTGATCCTGAAATATTTTATTTCAATAATGTCTCGAATTATTGTATTATTAGTTTTTTTTTAAAAATATTAACTAATGATTGACTAATGAAAAATTTAAGTGAATGATCAATTTATCCAAACTAATTAATAAAAGGGACCAATAAATCTAAAAAAAATTATTAAACAATTCATTCAAACTAGCAAACATTGGAGAGTGTTTAAGCCAATTTATCTATTTTTATGCATAAAATTCTAAAATTTTACACTTTTACTCTTATACATAAAACACATAAGGAATATGCATAAGAAATTTTATAGACCACATTCAATTCAAATTATCTAATAATTAGATGAAGGGTGTGCTCTATATATCATTCCCTATAACTATAGGTTATAAACTCAAAATACATTTAAATAATTATCAAAAGTTGGTTGTGGCAATACATGATGCATATTTTTTTTTTCTACATTTTCCTAGGTCTAAACATGAATATGTCTTCTAACTTTAAATGTATGTACATTTGTACTTCTAGAATAAACTCAAAATACATTTAAATAATTATCAACAGTTGGTTGTCGCAATACTGATGCATATTTTTCTTTTCTATATTTTCCTAGGTCTAAATATGAATATTTCTTCTAACTTTAAATGTATGTACTTTTGTACTTTTAGAATTCATGAATATTAGTATATATTTTCATAAATACATTTTTATATTTTCTAAATAAATAATGAATGAATATTCTAAATTTAATATATTCATAATTAATTTATATGAATGATGTACCTATATTGTTCGTTTATAATTAATAGATATTATATGTCTTTTAATTTCATATTTTAAAATATAAAAGAATGAACTTTGAACTGTGGAACTATATTTGAAATTGATGTCTCATTATATATATTCATCACCCAAAATAAAAATAAATTACACCATTTGTCAACCTCCACTACTTTTTAACGTTAAACATTTTTTTAATATCTTGGACCTGCTACTTTTTAATTTTATTCCACTTTTCAACCTTCTGAACCCAACACGGTTTACTTTACATTCAATACATTAATCTTCGTACTTATTTCAAAGTGGACATAAATAATACTCCCTCCGTCCCACAATTCTTGCTCCACTTTCCTTTTCGAGTTGTCTCACAATTGTTGTTCCATTTTCTAAAATAATAAATTACTACAAACACTTTATTTGAGGACTCACATCTTTTTACACAACTAACAACTCTCATAAAATACCGTACCGAAAATTTTGGAGCAAGAATTGTGGACCGGAAGGAATAGGATTTTGGCAGTATTTTTTATGTATAAATATTTACTTAATAATAATCTCTCCATATTAATATTTGTCAAATTTTAGGGTATTACGTTATACATATTTTAAAAGGGTGGGATTCTATTACTTTTAGGTAGAGGGGATGATAATTTGCGCGCGACTACTACTCGATCGTATAAAACTAATCTTGCAGCACTAACGGATAAAACATTTTCTTGGTGTAACTAGAATGCCGGCGGACTAACGGTGTTAATTAGTGAAAGTCCGAATATATTTTCATTATTAAAGTTTTTTCCCCTTTTTTTCCTATTTTTGTTTCTTGGTTTGCATATTGTTCATTAAGAGCAAATATACAATTAACAAGCCATAGCCATTTCACATTATTAACTTTATTTAGCCACCAATTCTGAAATATACCACTCCATTACATTCATATTGTTATGTTTGATTATGATATGTAGTTTTATAAACTTGACTTTTTTATGTAAATGGTGTGGATTCGGATGATTTTTTTGTGATTTCTAATATTATTTTATTTTATTTTATAAAAATGAGATAGTATCTGTGAAACAACTCAATGCAATATACAAAACAGTGCGAATGAGACGAAGGGAATAACTATTTTACCCTTTTCACCCAAAATTCGTTGATGATACTAAATCAAAAGTCCATTCATATTAGGTCCCGTTTGGTTGGGGAGGAGGAATGGAATCAGGAATTAAAGGAATGATTTCATTCCTCGTGTTTGGAGAACAAAAACGCACATGGGTATGATTCCTCACACCCCTCTCCAACCCCCCAAATAACACTTTCCCATTCCTATACAATTGGGGACTTTTAAATCTCATTCCTTTTCTTTCTCGCTCGATCCTCTCTCTCCATAATTTATTTTTCATCAAATTTTCCTTCCTCATACTTCTCAGCGGCAAAACGGGAAACTCCAGAGAAAATCCAGAGCCAAAATTCTTTGTCATTGCTCGCCGCCGCCATCTAGAAGAAACGGTGAAGAATTTTGCCCTAATTTGGTAAGCTGTCTCTCACCCATTCCTTTCTGGTTTCTTAGGTTTCTTTGGTGTTGGAGCAGTGGGTTGGTTTCTTGCCCTAGAGTATTTTGGGGAATTTCTTGTGTCCATGGTGAGTATTTTGAATTCCTCCTAAATCGTGGATGGAGGGGTTAACATTTTTACATATGCAGTTAATCCCTTGGTCGAACTCTCTTTCTTTGGACGAAGAAACAGACTTAAAAATCAGATCTTGAAACTGAAGTAGAAATTCAAAATAGTTGAGAAAGCTAATTTGTAATGAATTCGTAGATGGTAACTTGTGCTTATCTAGGCTGCTTTGAAGTTGCAGAGCTCGCAGAGAGAGAGAAAGAGGATTGTCTTACTTTTTGTCTGATGAAGTTGAAATTAGGTGATATGTTTTAGTGAATCTCTTCGATTGACCTTTCTTTATTTATCTAAGTAGAGGACTTGTCTTACTGTTTGGTCTACTGCTTAACAGCTTAAGTTACTTGGAAGTTTTCTTGCTCTTGCCAGAAAGGATGGTTCAGGATAATAAAGTAGCTGTAATATTTCTTGTGCATGTTGAGATCAAAGTGGAACAGTTATGATATTATATGTATCTTTTGCAATCTCCATGTACCTAGCTGTCGCTGATACTAGTAGATGTGAAATAGTTCTGTTTGGCTACAATTATTATGTATCTTATGTTATGTGTGTGTGGTTGGAGAATGGTTTTAAGAATGTTTTTAACTTAAGTGAATCTTTCCTTTTTCCACAGATATGGATAATTTTAGATTGAAAATGATGACGAGAAGGAGGGCTAGACAAATGGAAATGATCCAAACTATAATGACTATTATTAATGTGATCATTATGATGTATTTATTTATGAGAAGAATTAGTTATGATAGTAGAATAAATAGAATAATATATACACAAAGAGATAGGAAACGACAACGGTTAGAAAACTTAAACAAGTTGATTTATGAAAATGACATTACTTGTAAAAATGAGCTTCGCATGAATATGAGAACTTTCTTTGCCTTATATGAGATTGTTAGTGTTGGTCCGGAGACGATAAGTCAGGTGTAGAGGGGGGGGGTGAATACACCTGAGCTCAGTTTCTTTTTCTCAGTGAAGGTCACCGAGGCGATGATTGCAACCGATGAACGGTGCGAAATAAGCCTTCGATCGCGGGACAGAGTGAGTCGGCCATCGAACTCTCTCCCTACCGATCGTTGTCAGTACTTTGAGAATCAGTCGGAGACTGTTGTGCGGAAAGTGTGGGGCCCGGAATTCGTCTCTTTTGAAAACACGTTTTAGCAAATTAAATCTTTTGGCTGTGCGCTTTATAAAATACGTTTTATACAAGCTTATGATTTTTAAGTCAGTTTAATGCTATGCAATAAAACAGTAAAAGAACACAAGCGATTTAACGTGGTTCGGATACCCAAGATCCTACGTCCACGGTCCTGAACAAGGCGAGAGAACTTGTTGATTATTCCGAGCAAGCCTCAGCGGGGATACTTTGCGACCGGGCGTTCCCTCTAAGTTATAGTCCTTAGCGACTTTACAATCCAAACCTAAGTCTGAAAGGGAAGGGAATTTTCTCCAACTGAGAAGGAGTTCTTACAATAAGAACAATTCACTAAATGTGAACTCCTTCGAATCTAAGCTATAAATATGACAATGAGCTTAGTCTAGAGAAGTAAGGGATGTAAGAACTCTAGAGAGAAAAACTAAGAAATCTTCTAAGTATGCAAGTTTTCCTCTGGATGATCTTTGAGTGTTCTAGAGCGTTTATGAACTTGAGTTTGTCCCTTTTGAAATTCCGTTGTTCTTCTCTTCGGAGCTTCAAAAACTTCTCTATTTATAGTTGTGAGTTATGGCATATGTCCGTTGGAGACGACGATGCCACGTGTCACAAGCTTCCAAAGAAAACGGCCATTAATTCGAACTTGTTGCAGCAAGGCAGTTAATGCACTGTTCATGAGAGCAGCTTTACTGTGTAGAGTAGGTAAGCGTTGTCCGCTTCTCATTGGTCGAGGTTTGTAGTTGGTGAAAATGTCAGAGTTGACCGTTCAACAACCTCGTATGTCTTCTGCTGAACTTTTCGAAAAGACTTGAATAGCTGGGTCGCTTTCCGTAGGATACAGTAGACTAAAAGGTCGCTGTCTTCTTCAGCTGAGTCGGCTGACGGGGCATCGACTGAGTAGGTCAGCTGGCGACTGTAAAGGTACTGTGCTTGTTTCTGTTCTTCTGCTGATGACTATCAGCTGGGAGTAGTCTTCTACTGATGATTTGTCAGCTGATGCGCTGTCTTCGACTGAGTGGAAGATCAGCTGCTGACTGAAGAACACAAGCGATTACACTGATGACGTGGGGTTCTGAAAAGCATCTTCGACAGAAGATCAGTTCAACAACTACCCCGTACAGGACTTAGACAAAAAAATATTAATAAATATATCAAGTCTAACCTATACATCAGCTAATCCTAACGACACACTAATCTACTGATATCAGCTAGGTTTTGGGATCTTCAATTCCATAGTACTACTATGATTTCCCCCAATTTTCTTTTAACCGAACAACAGCTGAGTATCATCTACTGACTCATATCCAACAGTTAGGGATGTGGGAGGTTTGAATGGAAGTAACAATATGTCACGAGAGGAAAAAGTGTGTTGGGTGATTATTCTATCCTCAGCACTTTTTCACTCAGTGGGAAATGATTCTATCTTCTATATCGAACCAAGCTCGAAGCCTATGTACTCGAACCGTTGAGAAGATTTGAAGATCCCAAAAACCCTATCTCGATTGGTGAACCATTCCGTTGTATATGTTGTTTGTCTCTCGAGGTTTCGGACTCGGTAGACACTCTGCTCCGGTCAAGGCGCTCGCAGCTTATTTGCCTCAAGCACCGGTGTAGAAGACTCGGTGATCTTGGACTCGGCAGGAGCAAGATATCGAGAGAGTCGATCGAACCGAACTCGGCAGGAGTAGTTCATCGAACTCGGAGCTGATCTTCGATAGACTTATCTCATTGTCTATCTACTGAATACAAGGTCAGACTCAGCATCGGCAGATAGTCTTCAGGACTGTCAGAATCTTTTGAAAGACAATCAGCATTGTCATATACGAGGATGAGAGAAGTCAACTTCAGCTTGTCTCGACGTCTGTGCTGTCTCAACCGCTCTATCCGCCTTGACAAATGACAAACATACACGTGTCATCCTACCTACTAAAGCTGCAAGTCAACACTTTCCGAAAAAGGAGGAAAAGGCACTGTTACCTACGCCAAAAGAGCCGTTTGCTACCAAAAAGAGAGAGAGAGAAGAAGATCGTCTCCAACGGATCTTTCTCAATCTCTTCTCTATAAATAGAGGGATCATTCAAGATTTGAAGAAGACGAGTTCACGAGCTAACAAAGAAACGAACACACACACGAACATTCAAACGAGCGTATTTAAAAGCCTAAGTCTTCCGCAAGAATCGAAAGAGTTATCTCCGGCGAAAGACTACCTCTAAGCTCGACAATAAAGCATCTAGTATCCAAGCGACGTGACACGAACTTATAGCTAAACCTCAGTTGTTCGTCGCTCTAGAAGCTACATTCTTGTTCCCATCCCTCTAACCCTAAGCTCAACCGATATATCCATAGCTTAGACGAAGGAGTTCACTTTTGAACCCAATCCTTATTGTATAAGGACTCCTTCACTGTTGGAGAAGTTTGTCAAACACTTTAAGTTTGATAGAAGTGTAACCGGGACTTGCTCAAGATAATCCCCAAGCCACGGCTTTGTCCTGTGCACAAGGTGACTGAGACTAACTCAGTATAATAAATAGCCTCCTGATCTATCGGGACAGTGGACGTAGGATTGTTGATATCCGAACCACTTTAAAAATCTCTGTGTTGTTTACTTACGTTCTTTTTCTTGTTACATTGATTTTACTCGTGCATACCGAACATCTTATTTAAAATCAATTAACCGTCTCGATATCTTGAACTTCTTATCTACCGAACCGAGACTTAAAACGTTTTCTCATAAAAACCGATTTGGGCCTACACTATTCTCGCGCACCGAACTCTTGCCGATCGATACCGAATTCGACCTAGTCGGTTAGCGGGATCTCGGCCGAGTCGACTTTTTAGCCTTTAACACGATTCGTAACGGTTGTGCAGTCTGCCGAATCATTTCAAGCACGGCATCTTCCTGAATAGGACTGTTCGTGTTCGATGTTGAGAAATTTGGATTCAGGTGTATTCACCCCCCCCCTCTACACCTGAACTCACTCTCGGGACCAACAATTGGTATCAGAGCGGGAGTTCCATAAGACTCTTGTCACTTTGAGACTGGTCTATTCGAACGGATCCGGAGGAAAACATTTTTCACTGCATATCACTCTACATTCATATCAATATTTTTCATGGCTGATATGTCAGGTATAAGAATGGTACCCATGTTCTCGGTGGAGAATTATGGAGTATGGCGAGTCAGAATGGAAGCACATCTGACATCCCTCCATGACAGTATGACTGAAGTGCTTGAAGATGGACCTATCGTTCCTATGATCGATAGCGTCGTAACTCAAGACCAAGGAGGAGGAATGGTGACTGGGAAGAAGATCCCTAAAGACAGAAGTCTCTTCACTCCTGAAGAGAAGAAGCTTCACAATCTAGACCGAGTCGCCAGGAATGCCATACTAACCACTCTTAGCGATTCTTATCTTGGTAGGGTTCAGGAATGCAAAACCTGCTAAAGAACTCTGGGATGCTCTAGCGCTACTGAGTCGAGGGACTCAGAAGATTAAAGCGAATAAACTAGCGCTGGAACTCCAAAAGCTGGAAAGCTTGTCTCTCATGTCTGGTGACAAAATCGAAGATCTGAACGTCAGATTTACCAATCTGATGAACTCAATCAACGGGCTGGGAAAGACATTCAGCAACCGAGAAATGAATCTAAAGATACTGAGGGCACTGCCGGATGGACACTGGACACCTTTTGCCACTCTATTGTGACATTCTGATTTAGATGTTGTCTCTCCTGACCATATCTTTTCAGAATTACAGGCAGAGGAGTTTGAGTTCGACAGACCTCAACGAAAGCCGAGAGCGAAGGCGACACAAAGATCGACCATGCTTTCAAAGCAATCGGCCAAGACAAAGCATCTCCCGTGACAAGCAAGACGACGAGTAAGACTGAGCCTTCACTCAATGATCTACAAGAAGGAAGTCTCGCTCAGAAGTATGCGCTGCTCGCTGTAAAGTATCAGAAGGAGAAGGAGAGGCGTAGAAAACTGACTAAAGCATACCGAGACACAAAAGGTAAGTCAGAATATACACCAAAATGCTCTCCTGACTCACAATCTTCTGAATGCAGAATGAAAGATGACTTAGCACCCTCAAGGGATAGTGCAACCACAGAAGAAAAAGTCATCACTTGCTACAACTGCAAAAAGCCGGGACATTATCAATATGATTGTCCTGAGCTCAGTAGTGCTGAACGCACAGCACGTAAGGCAAGGAGAGAGAAATTCGCCTAGAAAAGACAATCCTACATAGCTGGCGAAATCTCAGACGACTCAGAAGAGGTCGACTCCTTTATGGATTCATCTCACGATGAAGCAGCTTTCATGGCCCTAGAACATGAAGCAGATGAATCGACTGAAATATGCATGATGGCAGGCGAAGAGGATGAGGTAAATTCTCATGAACCAGTCAACTCCTCTTCACACTGCACACACGACATTGTTTCGGTGCGGATGGGAATTTGGACATCACGACCGCCTATGAAGATCTACTAGATGAACAAATTCAGATGAGTCTACAGCTCAGCAAGACTCTTCAGGAGTTGGATACCCTGAAAGTGGAGAATCAGAGACTTTCTCAGGAGAGTCAGGTTGCTACTGAGGCCGAAGGACTTGTGTTGAGACTCAGGGAGGAGATAAACTCTCTGATGGCCAAGTCTCAGCATCAAGAAGATCGGATTTCAGTTTTGACCAATGACTTGACTCAGAAAGATCTTGAACCGAAGTCGTCAAGCAAAAACTATCGGGACTTCGGACCGAACATGATGCATGAAGAAAAGTGATGATGTCCGGAGGAACCCGATGACCGAGAGGTACATGGGCGCTGAAAAGAAATTGGAGGCTATGCTAGCAAGCAACAAGCCAAAGCACTGCAAGGAAGGACTTGGATTCAGCCAGGGAGCTTCCTCGTCCGCCCCAAGACACTCGGAAGGACGGCTTGCCGATAGGTTTGTTCGAGGAAAGACCATCAATGCCGATATACTCGAACCCCCTCGCAAAGAACAAACAAAAGATGAAAGCACCTCATCCTACTCAAGCAACATTCGACAACAAGATCAAAGCCAAAGTACCCCGGTTCGGCCAAGGGGGGAACCAAAGAAATCAAAATTGGCCGATCAGTATGGACCACCAAAACTGACACATGCAGCTCAGTATGGGTCATATTATTATGAACCTATAGTCAGAAGAGGATCCAAAAGTCCATGGTATGTGGACTGCGGATGCTCAAGACATATGACATACCAAAGGAGTCTACTGAAGAATTATATCACTGAAGAAGGACCCAGAATTGAGTTCGGAGACAATGCAAAAGGCTATACTAGAGGATATGGAACACTCAAGCATTGAACCGCCAAAGTTCCAAGAGTATCATATGTTGAAGGACTTCAGCATAACCTTCTCTCTGTTAGTCAATTTTGTGATAACTCAAATAGAGTGGTATTTGACGCTGGTTTCTGTGATGTTATTGATAAATCTACAGGGAAAACAGTGTTATCAGGTTCGCGCAGAAAGAACATATATGTTGTTGACTGGAACTCAGCTGAACCTGAAGCTTGTATGTTAGCAAAGAATGATAATCGAACGGGGTGGCTATGGCATAGAAGACTCAGTCATCTCAACTTCAAGACGCTCAACAAACTAGCAAGAGACACTCTAGCAAGGGGACTGCCGAATGAAATATTCAGCAAAAACACTCAGTGTAAAGCATGTTTGAAGGGAAAGCAAACAAAGAATCAAAATCCAACAGTTCCATCTCCTTCCACTGATGGAATCCTTCAGCTGCTACATATGGATTTGTTCGGTCCAGTCTCTCCAGTGACGATCAGAGGCAGGAAATATGCATTAGTGGTCATAGATGACTACTCGCGCTACACATGGGTCATATTCATTGCCAACAAGTCTGACGTCAAAACAGAGTTACCAACGCTTCTGAAAAGGCTCAGTGTCGAGAAGAACACCAAGATCAGAAACATACGTTCAGACAGAGGAACTGAGTTCCTTAATTCCATGGTAGAGGAGTTCTGCGAAACGAAGGAATAGAGCATGAGACATTGGTCGCCCGCACACCTCAAAGCAAAATGGAGTTGCCGAACGAAAGAATAGAACTCTCAAAGAAGCAGCTAGAACTCTACTCGCAGATTCAGGACTCCCATCCAAATTCTGGGCAGAAGCAACGGATACTGCGTGTTACACTCAGAATAGATCTCTACTGACAAAGCAACATAAGAGGACACCATATGAACTATGGAATGGCAGGAAGCCTTCTCTATCCTATTTCCATATCTTTGGTTGTTCATGCTTTATCCACAATAATGGGAAAGATCAATGAAGACTTTTGATAGCAAGTCGGATCGTGGAGTGTTCTTAGGATACTCTCGGGTCAAGCAAAGCTTTCGTGAGTATTCAACTATCGGACTCTTTGCGTGGAGGAAAGCCCTCATGTTGTTTTTAACGAGTTTGCTAATCGAAGACAGGAGCAATAACTCAAATTCGAATCTGAGGACATCAGTAGACAGCTACAGGATCTAAACTTAAAGGACAAACCTGAAAAGATCCAGCTATGTTGGGATGATGATTCAGACGAAGAAACTGAAGACAAATCTACTGAATCTCAACCAGCAGAGCAAGTAGCTGAGCAGATTGATTCTCCCGAACAGAATCAATCCCGGTGTAACTCGAGTCGATGAAGAAACCCAAGAGGTAACCGAGACCACTACCGAGAATAACAACTCGGGGGGGAACATCTAGTAATGTTCCCGAGCTGAATGCCCCCGAACACCGGTGACTCAGTAGATCATACTCTTATCACTGAAATTCTTCAATCTCAGAATAGTACAACTGAAATGCCTAACTCACCTACTATCTGTGTTGAACAAATTTCAGATGAAGAGCTGAAACATCGTAGATCGTGGCTCGATGCTCACACTTCTAATCTGATGATTGGAGATCCTTCAGCAAATGTCAAGACAAGATCCAGATTCTGTCAAGGAGAAAGCGCATTATATTCCTGCTTCTTGTCTACTGAAGAGCCTCAGTCAACTGAAGATGCATTAAAGGATGCTGACTTGATCATAGCTATGCAGGAGGAGCTGAATCAGTTTACGAGAAACGAAGTGTGGGAGCTTGTAGACAGACCCCGTCATCAACATGTCATTGGAACCAAATGAGTCTTCAAAAAAAAGCGAGATGAAAACAACGTTCTAGTAAGGAACAAAGCAAGGCTCGTGGCTAAAGGCTACTGTCAAGCTGAAGGAATAGATTTCGATGAAACCTTCGCTCCAGTTGCAAGATTGGAGGTAATTAGACTATTCCTAGCCTACGCAACACATCAAAGATTCAGAGTTTATCAAATGGATGTGAAGTCTGCGTTCCTGAATGGTGTGCTGAAAGAAGAAGTCTATGTGGAACAACCGCCCGGCTTTCAGCAGGGACATCAAGTATATAGACTCAGAAAGGCTCTGTATGGGTTAAAACAAGCACCCAGGGCTTGGTACGATACCCTGTCTGAGTTTCTTCTTCAGAAAGGTTTTCAGAAAGGCACAGTAGACCGCACTCTATTCAGCATTCGACTGGAAGAAGACTTATTACTTGTGCAGATCTACGTGGATGACATCATATTCGGATCAAAGAATGTCATCATGTGTCAACAATTTGAAAAGATGATGAAGGATAAGTTCGAGATGTCAATGATGGGAGAAATGAACTACTTCCTTGGTTTTCAAGTCAAGCAATCTGAAAAGGGAACGTTCATCAACCAAGGCAAATACACTCGAGACCTCATCAAAAGATTCGGCTGCACATCCGACAAATCTATCAAGATCCCGATGAATACAAATATGAAGATAGATCTTGATAAAGAGGGAGTATCAGTAGACCAAACCGAATATCGTGCTATAATTGGTTCTTTATTATATTTAACAGCTACACGTCCTGACATAACTTATGCTGTAGGTGTCTGTGCTCGATTTCGAGCGAATCCCAAGCGAGCCATATGGACTCAAAGCAAAGAAGATTCTCCGCTATCTCCGAGGAACACCGACATGGGTTTATGGTATCCAGTTGATGATAATATTGAACTAATCGGCTATTCGATGCCGACTATGCAGGATGTAGAATTGACCGAAAATCAACTTCTGGAACATGTCAGTTCCTTGGCAGCAAGCTGATCTCATGGTTTTCAAAGAAACACAACTCAGTAGCTACATCGACTACTGAAGCTGAATACATGGCTGCCGGAAGTTGTTGCGCCCAAATCCTTTGGCTGAGACAGCAGCTGAGAGACTATGACGTCATTCAGAATGAAGTGCCGATCTTCTGCGATAGTACCAGTGCCATTGCAATCACTCAGAATCCTGTACTACACACGAGATGCAAGCACGTGGACATCAGACATCACTTCATTCGTGACCATGTCGAAAACAAGGATATCAGGATGGAAAAGATCCATACTGACAAGCAACGGGCTGATATACTGACCAAACCTCTAGCTGAATCCAGATTCAGAGAACTTTCAGTAGAGCTAGGTCTGTTGGACCCTACTGACCCCGGTCAGAAGAAGGTTCCATGAGAGGACCATTTCAGTAAGGGGGAATGTTCACTCTCGCATCGAATGTATTCGCACGTAGAGATTCGTAAACCATCTACACGAGGTATCGCCGACTACTATGTTCGGCTAACAGGTTTGCGTATCTCTACTCAGTAGTAATTTATATAACAGTACCTTGCATTTATGACAAAGATTCAGCATGATATAAATATCTCTTGGTTTGTCTTTATTATTAACGAATATCATTTAATGCACGACATTCCATACATAAGTTTGTTGAACTCGCGCGCATTTAATGCATGTCTTTTCACACGATTACTACTTAGGCTATTTTACAATCCGGCTTTGACTTAGGCGGCAGATGCGATCATTACCTATAATATAACTTCTAATCTTGACCGTCCAATCTAAAGCAGTTTAAACACAACCTTTGATCAAATAACTGTTCATCTTCACGTTTGATATATATATTTGATCATATCTTCTCAAACCGCCATTAGCATACTTCAAAACTTTCAAGTCCGAAAAATCCGAGATTTGCAAAAAGCAATCCCTATTTGTATCTTCTTGCAACTTCATCTTCATATCATATCTCGATTTTTATTGGTATGCTTATTAGAAGCTAGTATCTTGTATTCTCTGTTTCTTCAGTATCAATATATATAAATTGTTGTATCTAAAACTGATACTGATAAGATTCTTATGTAACAGGTACTATGGCGAACATAATTGTCGATGCCCCTCTGAACATGGAGGACATTCTTCAAAAAGGTCGTGTCTGGTGCGAACCAGTCATGGAATTCGATGCGTGCGACCTAGACTACATGGATGAGATCTTCGCATCTCTAAGGGAGTCTGGTCTGGAGAAGTTTCTTTCGAGGAAGCCAACGTTCTTCCTTCCTCGATAGGTGGCTGAGATATACCTCAACTCAGACTCCATCTCTGGAGACATCATTGGGAGGTTCAGAACTTACTCCATCAACAATGCTTCCCAACTGCTGAAACGTATATCTATCAAGGAAGCACTGAAGAACTGCTTTGACTTGCCATCTGAAGGAATCAGCACCGTAGGCTACAATGACGACTCAGTAGACGAGTACCTATCCATATTCTGCGGAAAGCCAACAACCTTCAGAGCTGCTTTTCCCAAGAACGCCATGCTGCCGCAATACAGAGCCTTGGCTTACATTGTCACTCAGCTGTTGACAAGCCAAGCTGGCTCATTTGATCAGGTCTCCCGACCTAAGATTCAATTAATGATGGCGATATACGATGGCGCTAAGATCAACTGGACAGATTTCTTCATCCGAGAATTCATGATCCAAGCGGCCAAGTTTGACAAGTCCACATGCATCCTGAGCGCGAAGGGGAAACTACTGTATGGGCTGAAGCTCTCAGTAATGATTGAAGACCACTGTGGTTCAGACCAAGTCACCTTTGATGATAAAGAGTACTTCAATGTGAAAAAGGTGCGCTTCCACAACCAGTCTGCTGCCCTTCAACAGATAGGGTCAGGTCCCCAAGCTCAACAGACTAAGCCTCAGCAGGCTGCATCTTCAAAGAAGAGAACACCTCCAGCAAAAATATCTGATGCTTATTGCCAAATCTGATTCCGGAGCTTGCTGACTACTCCGATCTGATGCTTATTGCCAAATCAGCAAGACTCCACATGTTGCTGCGACATCAGGAGTGGCCTCGTCTACAACGCCTAGTTCTCCACTTTTCTCGTCGCAGCCTTCATGAAGAAGAACCGAGAATGAGGGAACAAATAAGGCTATTACGAGCCCGAAGACCTCATCTCAATGGAAAATCTCGAGGGCCGCAATGCCGGCAATGGTACATGATCGACAACTTGCCTCGGGCCCAAGACCTCGGATGGGTCGGACCATGATGACCCACCCGGTGATTCGAGCCCCGGAAAGCCCGATGAGGGAAATCCCAGGACAAGGATACACTCACTCGCAGAAGCTCCGCGTCCGCTCAGTATCCTTGGACCTGCGAAGTCGACGGCTGGTACCTCAGCATCCACAGAGCCCGCTCAGCTCTTGTTGGAGTCTGCATTCGAGGTAGCGCCCAGCCCGCATCGTCGACGTTCCAAGTATGTGGCAAGGGCTATCAAAAGCCAAGGCACTCAGAACCGTACCCTCGCCAAGGCAGTCCACAACGTGTGGAAGAAGCTATTTGAAGCCACCGCTACTGAGCTTCAGGGGCTGAATTCCTCTATGTCCCAATCAGCCGCCCCTGATGTCTCTGCCATTGTCACTCAAGCACTGGCTCAGCAGCAGACGAAATTTGATGATCAGCTCAGGATCTTCCAGGAAGGACAAGCTCAGCTTCTTGCACAGTTCAAGGCATCTTTGTCTACTCATTCTGAGTCCTTCGCTGAACAAGCCCAGGCCACAGAAATCAAACTTGAAAACATTCAGTTGGTCGTGGAAGATAAGATCTCTGAAAGGCTGAAAGAGTTCAAGGAAGCGGCTGACCTCTCACACCAGCAGTACAAGGTAGATCTTGCAACTGAGAGGAACGAGCTGCATGAGGCTCTGACTAAGATCAATGATCGTCTTGATGATCTGTCAACCTCTTACAAAAGTCTGGAAAGGTCAGTACTAATCCCTACCCCGGTTGTTATTGATGATGCCAAAAAGGGGGAAGGAAAGATAAAGGATACTGAAGCAGCAAAGAAGAGTACTGAGAAGCTGACCCCCACCAAACCTGCAAAAACTAAGGGTACAGCAACTCAGAAGAAGACTCAGACTCAGACTGAAATGGGTGAGGTCCAGGGTGTCCCAGCTGCGAGCACAGCTAAGACCGGCCCAAGTGGCTCAGGAACCCAAGCTGCTCATGCGACTCAGATTCCCACTGATATCATTAAGGAAGTCGCAGAGTATGCTGAGGAGGCTGCTGAAGATTCAGATGAAGAGGAAACACCTCTCCCTCCACCTGTTCAGGGCAAAGGCAAAAAGGTACTGAAACTCCCGACCCCTCCAAAGAAAGAAAACGAAACGATACATCTCAAGCTGAGGAGGAGGCTCGGTTGCCGCCGATGAAAAGTCGGGCAAGGGAGATTGCTGAAGCAGAAGCTGCAAACAAGCCTAAGCCTAAGCCTGTGAAAGGAAAAACTAAAGCTCCAAGCAGAGGAGGAAGAAAGCCTGCCAGGCTACCTCCAAGGAAGCTCAGGATCGAAGACGATGATGACAGGGAAAAGGAGAAGGAGCGAGTAAAGAGAGACCGAGAAGCGTGGTACATCGAAAGAAAAATCAAGTACCCCTCGCCGACTCGTAAGATGCCTCCCAGAAACCTAAAGAGCTAGATGATGAGACAGAAGCAATATTCGCCCAGATGGACAGATATTTATATAGAGGCGAAGAGGCGAGACAGATCGAGGCTACGAGAAATAGAATCCATTTAGCCGATCTGGAAGCTCTGAGGAAGCGAACTGAGGAAGAAGCCAGGCACAGAACCCCTGCTAAAGCTGACATTCCCTATCGTTACAGGAAGTTCAGAAAGAAGGCCACTGATCTGAAATCTCACAGATGGTCGAGAACAGACGAGTGGATGCCGGCTCAGTTCACTCAGAGATGGGAAAATTCGAAGATTGAGTTCATCAAACGCTATTATTTCTGGAGATTCTGGCCGAACAAGTCTAGAGCTGAAGCTTATGTTGAATGGATGATGCTTACTGAAGCGGATCTCTACATCCACTTGTATAAAGCCATTTCAGAAGGGAAAGAGATTCAGATTCCCGAACCCAGAATCATTCCACCTCCAAGAAGAATGGATGACTCAATTCATGTTGTGACTATTGAAGTTGAAGTGAAGGACGCTGCTGATCAAAGATTCTTACAAGATGATAACCCAGCTGACTTCGCGGAATACTTGAAACTGAGAAAGACCACGTACCGGATGTATGGTGTGCCATTGCCTGAGACACAATCGCAAGGATTCATGGACCGGATTCAGCAGTTTAGGCGCCCATAGTCTTAGTATTCTCTCTTCATAGTCTAGCAAGATTTGTAATGTACTAAACTGAATCACTCTTATATAAACAAATCTTCTTTTGGCTCTGACAACAACTTGTTGTCTAAATAGCCGTGTTTGTCTTATGTTTTAACATTCAGGATCACTAAAGTGATTACTGACACACACTCATTTCTACCTTTATTACTTGTCAGTTTATTGCTTTGTTAGATTCTGCTAGTCTAGTTTCTATGTAATGGGGGAAATTATTTTTGCCCTGTTTCTCAGTAGTCTAGAACTGATGGAACATCTCCACTGATCTTACTTGTAAAATTGTAAGGAGATTTGTTTCTGTCTGTTTAGTGTTAGCATAGATGATAGGTTTTGGCATCATCAAATAGGGGGAAATTGTTGGGTGATGATTCTATCCTCAGCACTGTTTCACTCAGTGGGAAATGATTCTATCTTCTATACTGAACCAAGCTCAGTAGCCTATGTACTCTGAACTGTTGAGAAGATTTGAAGATCCCAAAACCCTATCTTGATTGGTGAACCATTCCGTTGTATATGTTGTTTGTCTCTGAGGTTTCAGACTCGGTAGACACTCTACTCGGTCAAGGCGCTCGGCAGCTTATTTGCCTCAAAGCACCGGTGTAGAAGACTCGGTGATATCTTGGACTCGGCAGAGCAAGCGATATGCGAGAGAGTCGATCGAACCGAACTCAGCAGGAGTAGTTCACTGGACTCAGAGCTGATCTTCAATAGACTTATCTCAGCTGTCTATCTACTGAATACAAGGTCAGACTCAGCATCGGCAGATAGTCTTCAGGACTGTCAGAATCTTTTGAAAGACAATCAGCATTGTCATATACGAGGATGAGAGAAGTCAACTTCAGCTTGTCTCGAAGTCTGTGCTGTCTCAACCGCTCTATCCGCCTCGACAAATGACAAACATACACGTGTCATCCTACCTACTAAAGCTGCAAGTCAACACTTTCCGAAAAAGGAGGAAAAGGCACTGTTACCTACGCCAAAAGAGCCGTTTGCTACCAAAAAGAGAGAGAGAGAAGAAGATCGTCTCCAACGGATCTTTCTCAATCTCTTCTCTATAAATAGAGGGATCATTCAAGATTTGAAGAAGACGAGTTCACGAGCTAACAAAGAAACGAACACACACACGAACATTCAAACGAGCGAATTCTAAAAGCCTAAGTCTTCCGCAAGAATCGAAAGAGTTATCTCCGGCGAAAGACTACCTCTAAGCTCAAAAGGGAACCAAGCTGAACCGACAATAAAGCATCTAGTATCCAAGCGACGTGACACGAACTTATAGCTAAACCTCAGTTGTTCGTCGCTCTAGAAGCTACATTCTTGTTCCCATCCCTCTAACCCTAAGCTCAACCGATATATCCATAGCTTAGACGAAGGAGTTCACTTTTGAACCCAATCCTTATTGTATAAGGACTCCTTCACTGTTGGAGAAGTTTGTCAAACACTTTAAGTTTGATAGAAGTGTAAACTAGGACTTGCTTAGTATAATCCCCAAGCCACGGCTTTGTCCTGTGCACAAGCTGACTGAGACTAACTCAGTATAATAAATAGCCTCCTGATCTATCGGGACAGTGGACGTAGGATTGTTGATATCCGAACCACTTTAAAAATCTCTGTGTCGTTTACTTACGTTCTTTTTTACCGTTACATTGATTTTACCGTGCATACCGAACATCTTATTTAAAATCAATTAAGCTGTCTCGATATCGAACTTCTTATCTACTGAACTGAGACTTAAAACGTTTTCTCATAAAAACTGATTTGGGCCTACACTATTCCGCGCACTGAACTCTTGCTGATCGATACTGAATTCTGACCTAGTCAGTTAGCAGATCTCAGCCGAGTCAGACTTTTAGCCTTTAACACGATTTAGAACAGTTGTCTGGTCTGCTGAATCATTTCAGTACGGCATCTTCCTGAATAGGACTGTTCGTGTTCGAAGTTGAGAAATTTGGATTCATGTGTATTCACCCCCCCCCTCTACACCTGAACTCACTCTCGGGACCAACAAAGTGGCTTCTTTCCTTTACACACTTGCTCATGTGAAGAAAAATAGATATATTGCTAATTATTTCAATAGAAGTGGGGAAACTATTAGTAGGAGCTTCAATGAATGTCTTAATGCGGTTATGAAGTTGCATCCCCGATTGCTCAAAAAACCTATGCCGATAGAGGAAGATTGTGAAGATGGTAGATGGAAACATTTCAAGGTATTATGCAATCTACTTTGTTGTTGTAAATATATATATGCAAATTAAATTAACTATTTTTTATATAGAATTGCCTAGGTGCATTGGATGGTACCTTAATTAATTGTCACGTTCGCAATGAAGATAGAGGGAGGTATCGAACGAGGAAAGGCAATATCGCAATGAATGTGTTGGGTGTTTGCACACCAAATATGGAATTCATACTTATCATGTCTGGTTGGGAAGGATCTGCACATGATGGACGTGTTCTTCGACATGCAATTAACCATTCTAATGGATTAAAAGTACCTCAAGGTAATTATGTTTCAATATTACACAATTTTTTGCCTTTCAATATTGTAATTAGTAAAAGATAGTTATTTTTATTATGTAGGATGTTATTACTTAGGATAGTTATGTTTTAATATTTAAATGTTAAACTAATATTTTTAAAAAAAGAAAAAAAAAATGAGAGCATTTTTTATAATATTTAATTATAATATAGCATAAAAAATAAGAAGTTAAATAAAAATGTATTTAATTAAAAAAATAGTTGATTCAATTCCTTCAATCAAACCAAACAGGTTTTGGAATCAAGTTCATTCCTACTGCAACCAAACAACTGTTTTCAGGAATCATTTCTTCATTCCATACCTCTAGGAATGATTCTTGATTCCGATTCCATTCCTTTCTGTCAACCAAACGGGGTCTTACTGTGTTGAGTCCATATCAAAACCATGAGGCCCAAATCAAAAGTCCTCCTATATAGAGGACTTATATTAATCCACAATTTTCATGATCTTGGCATATAAATATAAAGGGAATTAATTATTTTGATTCAATATGACACAAGTTATTAAGTAGTGTTTTGTGGGGACAATCCCATGCGAGGTTTCCCAATTTAAAGTATTAAGGGTATTTTCAATGGAGGTTTATATTAATTTTTAAGTTTGATTCAATTCCTTCAATCAAACCAAACAGGTTTTGGAATCAAGTTCATTCCTACTGCAACCAAACAACTGTTTTCAGGAATCATTTCTTCATTCCATACCTCTAGGAATGATTCTTGATTCCGATTCCATTCCTTTCTGTCAACCAAACGGGGTCTTACTGTGTTGAGTCCATATCAAAACCATGAGGCCCAAATCAAAAGTCCTCCTATATAGAGGACTTATATTAATCCACAATTTTCATGATCTTGGCATATAAATATAAAGGGAATTAATTATTTTGATTCAATATGACACAAGTTATTAAGTAGTGTTTTGTGGGGACAATCCCATGCGAGGTTTCCCAATTTAAAGTATTAAGGGTATTTTCAATGGAGGTTTATATTAATTTTTAAGTTTGCAAAAAAAATTGTTTTTCCAACTTTTCGCATTGGAACAAAATTTTAAAAATTGGAAAATGTGTTCCGAACTTTTTAATTTAGAAGTTGGTTTTTTGTCATGTGGTGGGACCTCTATATAGAAATTGATATAATTGTGTGTATATTTTAGTTGTTTAGGTTTTAGTGGAACCCATTTAAAAGTTGATTTTGTAGGTTTATGATTAGAATGAAAAATATTAAAAAGTTGATGAGTTTTAAAAACTTACGTGATGACTAAAAAGTTGTATTTTTATTAGTGGATGATAAGGAAACAAGGAAATGAATAAGAAGAATAAGAAAAAAAAAAAAAAGTTTGCCCGTGTGATCAACCAGTTTGATCCATCTAGTTTTTTTTTTTGTGTAATTTATAATAGATGTTTGAAGTACCAAATATGGAAATGTTTCGTTTTGCTGGCTAGATATATGATAATTGTGGATTAGTGATGATGGAGTTTCATTAGTAATTTTGTTAAAAAAAACTTTATGGAAATCAAAATCCTTAATATGAAGTTGGGTTTTACAATTAACTAGAACAACACCCGTGCTACGCACGAAATTGTAATAGTTTTATGTGCATGCTTGTGCTACTCTAATGTTATGTATAAATATTACTATTATATTTTCATAAACCACTATAATCTAATTTGGCATAATCAGAAAATATTTTATATAAATATAAACATTGGATATCATGTTGATATTATCATATTACAAACCAAATGAACCAGTTAGGCTCATGACAACAAAATCTCTTGGTATCCATACATTGAAAGAAAAATGCTTACTTATTACTAAATGAGTGAAACTTACTTCCAGATTCTCTATAGTTAACCACCAATTTTATCATTGATCAATATCTTATATGTACTTGTGGTGATTTTGTGTGTCCTACTATCATGCACAACTTTAAAGTTTTTTACACCATATATCTGACCCTCCTCAAGTTGTGGTTTCAATATGCGAACCAAATTTTTTGGTATTGTTGCTTCAATTCTCTCCTCCTAAAACATTTGAATATGAATTCAATGCAATATAGGTTACTTGAAAATTAAACTAATACAACTACTGAATGAGACATACCTATGTATCGTGAAAAACACACTCTATACTTGATACATCTTTTTTGTTGAATGAAGGGATCTCGTATGCACGGATCAGTCAAAGTTTCATCGCAAATGACTCATTGAATTCATCTAACTCCTCAATGATGGACCAAATATTAGGCATTTTGTCCTTCCAAGTTTTTTTTTCTTTCAAATATGTGAGAGTTTTGAAATGGCGTGAAAAGATTTTAGAACTATGACTTATTATATATTTGAGGATAAATATATAAGATATAAAAATATAATCTAATTTGTTCCTTAAAATTATTAATATATAATTGACCTTTTTTAACATCATTATGCGTAAATTGAGGAGTAGTTATTTAACATAAAACTTTTAAAAAATCCTTGTATTATAGATTCGAGATTGATTAATCTTATAAAGTTGTGATTTGAATTTCTTTAATTATATTTTATAAAATGTTATATTTTGCATGATTAGGCGATATTATCTAGTCTAATTTGTTGCTTAAAATTATTATCATATAATTTTAATATATAATTAACCTTTTTAATATCATTATACGTAAAATGAGGAGCAGTTATTCAACATAAAATTTTTAAAAATTAATAAATTTGAAATTGATTTATCTTATAAAGTTGTGCTTTGAATTTCTTTAATTATATTTAATAAAATATTAGATTTAGCATGTTTGGGCGTAAATTGAGGAATATTTTCAAAATATTAACATTAACAATTAATGAGCGTAATTTGAGAAAGATTCTAAAATTATTTCATGATTGAGCATAAATTGAGGGACATAATCTTATATATCTTATATATTTACTCCTCAATTTAATGAAATTCCAATTGAGTTTAATTGAATTGAAATTGAAATTGATTTGGAATTGAAATCATTTAGTTTTTATATATATAAGATTATATTTTATAAAATGTTATATTTAGCATGATTGGGCGATATTATCTAGTCTAATTTTTTTCTTAAAATTATTAACATATAATTTTAATATATAATTAACATTTTTTAACATCATTATGCGCAAATTGAGGAGTAGTTATTCAATATAAAACTTTTAATTAATAGAATTTGAAATTGATTTATCTTATAAAGTTGTGTTTTGAATTTCTTTAATTATATTTAATAAAATATTAGCTTTAGCATGATTGGGCATAAATTGAGGGATATTTTCAAAATATTAATATTAACAATTAATGGACGTAATTTGAGAAACATTCTAAAATTATTTCATGATTGAGCATAAATAAATGGACATAATCTTATATATTTACCCCTCAATTTAATGAAATTTCAATTGAGTTCAATTGAATTGAAATTGAAATTGATTTGGAATTGAAATCATTCGGTTTTTATATATATAAGATACGCTCAAATTTCTCAAATGAATTTACCTCTTTAGAATAAATCGTCACAGATCTTTTCATTAGAACTTGAGAGTCAGATTAACTGAAAATTTCTCCCTTGAGACTTTCTACCCTTAGGACAAGGAAAACTAACTTTTTTTTTTCATTTTTTTCCTCATTATGTTATTTGTTCCCTTATTTTCCGTCAAGCTCCTCTCCGTGAGAAGAATTGGTCAAACTCTTGTATATAATTAAATAAAAGTATGACTTAAATTCATTTTTAAATTAATTATCTTACAAATCTAGAACTGTCCATATAAATTATTGTTTTTACTATAATTGAACTACTAAAATATACCATATATGTCATAGGGGATTTATCAAAAACTATATTATATATAAAATATATTTTCGTGAAATTATTTTAAACTTATTCAAGATAATTAATTATTACTTCAAAAATTTATTTATGTATGCTATTGATAATTGATGGATTATGTGGATTCCAAAATAGAGTTATCATAAGTAATTTCAAGATTAATTAATCAAATTGTTATTTCTCGATTTTCTAACAAAATGAATAATTTAAATTGTATTTAATTGACTAATCAACATCCTAATTTATACACTACAATACAATGATATCGCTTTTACTCTCGCAATTGTCTCATAAAAAATTAAATAAATTAATGTATGTTAATTGGCGTGGCCTTTATTGGAAAGCAGCCACTTTCATCGCGGTGAGTATCTTCTATCTTATTTTTTGTATCCTATATCATAAACTACTTATGAAATGATGATGTATATTTCTTCTACAGTTATATATTTAGTCTATAATTTTTAATCCTAAAGATAAGAATTATTTTATTTAAATAAAAACATGTCTCAATATTTTATTATTCATAAATTGGGACAAAGAAAATGAGATTAAAAAAATCCACGATATAGTCACCGAGGGCGAGTTTTTTTATTTGAATTGGTGTATCTTTGACTTTTAGTAGAAGTATTAAATGTTACTTACTCCAAGACTTGTAGAAGTTCAAATACGTCATTCGTGACGATCCTAGGTGTATAATTTCGTTCAACAACATCGTGATAATATTATGTATTTATGTTATTCACACTTTACATGATTTATTTTAAACAAATTAACAAATATAGTTCTCAATCTCCACGATTTTGCGACTTTTGTCCTTTATCTTTTATTTTTTATCTTTTTTACCTCAAACTATTTATTTTTTTGATTTTAGTCCCACAGTTAATTTTTTCGTCAATTTGACAATTAATTAAATTTAATGAAGAATAAATAAAAATAGAAAAAGTATACTTGGAATTTTGAAATGGTAAATTGATAAATATCGTCCTCAAACTTTCCGTTTTTGTGTAATTAGTCCCCAATCTTTCTTTTTTTTTTGTTTTTTTGTCATAATCTTTTATTTTTTGAGATTTTCGTCTCGCCCTTTAATTTTCTTTGAAATCGAGCATTAATCAAACTTTTATTAAATTAAAAATATATATGTAAGGGTAAAATTGGGATATTAATCCAACTTCCATCTTCTCGGCAATTTTCTTTCTACATCTCCTCTGCCTTTGCCCAAACACAGAGAACTCTACCGCTTATCTCAACAACTCTATATGAAAATCCAAGCTTGGATGAAATCATACGGAATAGAGCGGATTAAGTGTTATTTCCGTGCTAGCATATTGCGTTTTCCTATTGATGAAATCATGATAGAAAATTTTTGGGACCTATTATTCAGAATGAGGGGCACCAAATTATTCCTCATTGATAACAACGATCTACTCAACATTATCTTCATCACTATACTAATCCTCGTAGCACTTTTTCTCTCATCGCCAAAGGCAGCGGAAGCGCAATATGCTAGCGCGGAAATAAAATTTCGTTCGATCAATTCTGCATGATTTCATCTAGGTTGAGATTTTTATGCAGAGTTGTTGAGATCAATGGTACGGTTCTATGTTGGAGCACGACGAAGAAGGTAGGGAAAAAAATCGCCGAAAAGATGAAAGTTTGATTAATATTTCAATTACCCTTTTTAATTTTTAAATTTTTAATTTAATGAAAGCTTGATAACGCTCGATTTCACATAAATTTTAATGCCGGAACGAAAATGACAAAAAATAAAAGTTCGGGGACAAAAAAAAAGAAAAAAGATTGTGGACTAATTACACAAAATCGGAAAGTTTGAGAACGAGATTTGTCAATTGCCATTTCAAAATTCCAATTTTACCCTTTATATTTTTATTTTATTTTTAATTAAATTAAATAAACGGCCAAATTGACTGAGAAATTAACGGTGGGACTAAATCGCAAAAACAAGTAGTTTGAGGCAAAAAATAAAAATAAAAATAAAAAATTGATGACAAATATCGTAAAATCGCGAAGATTGAGGATTATATTTGTCAAAAACAATTTACCTTTATTATATATATAATAACTATGATGTTTTTTTTTAAATTGATATTTTGTATCACTCATATCGAATACTTAAATGTGTTAATATAACTGTATCCATTTTGTTGCGTGGTTGAGGTCTACATTGTCTTATTGTACCATCATTTATCTAGCTGTCAATTTGGAACCGACCGTGAAGAGTAGGGGCGTAAGTGGTTTCGCTCTGAACCACGAAATCGATCATACCAAACCGAATCAAATCGAAAAATGTGGTTCGGTTCGACTTCGCGGTTTGGTTCGGTTTATTTTTTTAGGAACCTTTTACATTCGGTTCGGTTCGCGGTTTCAAGAATTTTTGAACGGTTCGAACCGAACCGAACCAATATCTTATTTTTTATTTTTTATTTAATATTTGTCTTTATTATATGAGAATGTTATTGAATTTAGATATTACAAATGAGTAACAACTCTATACTTATGAGTTTAGAACGAGTGACATCCTTTAAACTATTATTCTTGCATTATTTAAGATTTAAAAAATAAATAAAAAAATAAAAAGGTGAACCGGTAAACCGAACCGAACCAAACCATTTATAAGCAGTTCGGTTCGGTTCGATTCCGATATTTAAAAACACATCGAACCAAACCGAACCATATCTATGTGTTTGGTTCGGTTCCTAAAATGCATAAGAAACCGAACCGAACCAAACCGTTACACCCCTAGTGAAGAGGGGCGAAATCGCACTTCTAATTAGGGGTGGACAAATAATTCGGGTTCCCGCACCCGTACCTGTCCCGTTCGGGTATTTCCCGTTCGGGTTGGGAAAAACGGGTACGGATACCCGTTACGCGGGTACCCGCAAAAAAACAAGCGGGTCGGGAATGGGAATAGGTTTTATTCTTAGGTACCCGTTCCCGAACGGGTACTCGCATAATAATATTGTAATTTGTAAATATATATGCAAATATAAAATAGGTATAATCATCTGTTTTCTATAAACAATATGTTTGATTCTTCTGTTTATTATAAATTATTTCATTATGAATATTTTCCTTTTGTGATGGCTTGTCTGCATCCTATACTTTATTTATGTTTTTAAAATTTTATTTATTGGTATTTTTTAATTTTTATTTATGAATTTAAATATATTATAAATAGGTAGTAATATTTGCGGGTAAACTCGTACCCGTACCGTATCCGCACGGGTACCCGCATGCGGATACCCGCTCTATGCGGGAACGTGAATGGGTATTAAAATCAATTACCCGCAGGCGTGGGTATCCGCGAACGAGTACCCGCAGCGCGGGTACCCGTCCCACGCCCACCCCTACTTCTAATCTCTTAAATATTTATAAGTGTTACTTCCGGTAAATTGGAGAATTTTTCTTGTGTTTTTTAAGAAATATAATGCGGTCGCCCCATTTTTTGTAATGGGGCTGAATTTATTTATTTTATTTTTTTTCGACCTGAAACCTTTATTCTGAAGACCGATCGTGTATCAATCGTCGGCCACTAAACAACTCCAAAACCGGGATGTACACGGAATGTGCTTAAATATGAATACATAATACTTTGAAGGAGAAACCTGGGTTTGACCACTACTATGCTATCGAAATACTCCATCCGTCCCGCTATTTGTGGCTCACTTTCCCGAAAAGGGTGTCCTGTTATTTGTGGCCACTTTCCTAATTTGGTAAAAAATTATTATCATATCTTCTACTCTATCATCTTCTCTCTCCTACTTTATTACATTTTCTCTCCTTCTTTATTACATTCTCTTCTACTTTATCATCATTTTTCTCATACTTTCATTATCTTACTCATCTTCTCTCTCATACATTATCATCTACCCCCTATCTCATACTTTATCATCTACTCTCTTAATTCCCGTGCCGAAACCAATTGAGCCACAAATAACGGGACGGAGGGAGTACTATATATAGTACACCTAAACAATTTTATAATAAGCTATATCGCATGATCAAAAGTAATTCAGGGTAATTGTTTTGTTGGGTTATCTTGTAGAATGATCAAATATTACAAGTTTGAATTTCATTTATATTTTAAAGTCGGCAAATTTATCAAAGGGAGGACTAGTTCTTTAATTGTACATAATTTGGAGTTGTATTAATTAAAAAATATTTATATAGACCAATTCGATTAAACACTGATAATTTGGGGACCGGAGAGGCTAAATTGCCATAAAAAATTTACTACTGTTTTTTTTAAAAATGAACACCACAAGCTGGAACTAGAGGCAATAAGAGAAGTGAAGCATGACCATACAAAATGTCATGTAATTAAACAGCGGTCGAGTGATGTAAGGGTTATTACAAGTCAATCCATTATTACAAATTAATGATCACAGATCCAAAATGTCAAAACCCCAACTACAACCAAGCAACTCCTATACCACACACATATCTTAAACATTGAAACCAAATATAAGACTGAGAGGATAATCTAGTCGCAACATGGTCAAGGTCGGCTGCACAATCAATGGAACATTGGATGATTCGAGATTCAACGAGCCGATGCCGTGGATCGGCATCTACGTCGCTGCCGCATCCGCAGCTTGTGCCATAGCTATGGCTGTTGATGCCTTCCATGGCTTCCGCTACCGGAAGTTCTGGTTCCCTTCCAGATTCTTCGCTCTGAATGCAACCACTCTCACTCTTATAGGCGTGGCAGTCAAGCTAGCCGTTGATCTCAACACATCGATGCCCCAGCGGCAAGATCAGCTGGCCAAGCTCAGCAGCACCGCCTTCATCTGCACAGCCATAGGTAACTCTATGCCTTCTTTAGGAACCATGGAGAATAAAGAACTGATGATGAATGTGGTGGCTCTTGGAATTCTTGTAGTTACCGTGATTGTCAACGTCTGCATACAATTAGGCACCGGTGTGATTTACTTGTTTTGGTTTGAGCACGCTATCATAATGTTTCTCATGGTTGTCTTGTTCGCAATCTTGATTTCCTCCTCATTTGCTATTCCTGCAACCAAGTACAACTTGGATTTTAAGTACAAGAAAAAGTATTTAGTGGTGACCAAGGAGTGTGAAGCTGAAGCCAACTGCTCCACTTCTATCCCCATAACTCGAAAACTGAGAGATGATCTTGCTAGATATTGGATGATGGCACATACCTGCAACCCTCAGTTCGTGATGGGGCGTTTGGCAACTTGTACTGCTTCGGGAGCCTTCTGCCTACTCAGCGCTGTTACTCTAGCAGAAGCCATACTCAGAAGCTACTTAATGCCAAGTAGCTTCACGTTCTGTAAGGGTGAATCGGACTACAAGTGGTCGACTACGTTGATACTGGTAACTCAGGCAGCAGCAGTAGTGGGAGGGACATTTGCCCCAGCAACAAGATGGTTCATAGCTATTAAATTCAGATGCCCCAAGAGAATGAAAGACTGTAGTAAAAATGGGTTCTTATCAGTAGAGAAGTATTGGGTCCAGAAGCTGTACCAGTTGAGAGAGATTCCGTTGGATCTGAGAATATGTGGGCAAGGCAACAGGAAACTCGTGCATAACACAAAGAATAAGGTATTTGATTTGTTAATACTCATGCAGAAAGGAATGGTAGTCTTGAGCAAGATAGTTAGAAGAATATCAATTATCTTTGTAAGCCAGTTGATGGCAATCCACCTTTGCTGCAAGAAACTTGCCATCTTTATGAAGTGCAAGAACTCGAATATGATCTTGGATGCAGATTCGGACTCAAGAGCCTCTGGGAAAGTGGATCTAAGCCACTATGTTCTGCATCTTGAAGGAGAGGAAGAACTGATAGACGTGATGATGGAAAGCGATAGGGACGCTATAGGGCATTATATTAGAATGGGGAGGAAAAAGCAGCCAAGAGACCTCGGGAAACTAATAGAGAAACTGAATCCTTCAAGGGGATTTGAAGGGGTACATAAATTTGACAGCTACCATGTTCCTTCTCTGGATTCTGAAGAACCTCCCAACAGTTGGGCTCTTCCTATGGTGACCCTAACAAGCATTGCAGTTGCAACAAGTAATACTGACTTCCAATCTGTAAAAGAGCTGATGAAATCTGTGCATGAAGGACTCAAATATGTCAGAGTAATAGAAAAGAACCTTGAGACTAAACAAGACTTGAAGAATGTTAGGAAAGCAGCAGAGATTATATGGGCGGGGGTTGATTTCCACTACAAGTGGCTCGATGTGGATCTTCGTCAGTTGGCACTCCAAGGAAAGAGCCCAAAAGATACAATTCAAGAGCTTTCTGACATAGCAAAGAACAAGTTTAATGAGTTAAGAAAGAATGACATACTTGGGTGTTTAAGGCACAGTCCTTCCAAGTGGCCTCTGGAGGTTTTGGCTGCAAATGCAATGTACAGAATATGCCAGACTCTTCTGCTTACAACTGAAAAAAGATCAAATGAATGCAGTAAGGCGATTTTCGATAATCTTAGTGCCATGATCACTGACATAATGGGGGCTTGCCTTACCAACTTACAACATGTCATTTCCATAAAATGCCATCAGAGTAGCATTGAACATAGAGAGGAAAGTGTTCGAAATGCTATTCTCCTGCTGGGAAAATCAGAGAAGATACTGGAAATTCTTAGCCCCTGCTTGTCCCTTACTTCAAATCAAGAAAAACTAGCATGTATTAATGAGTGGCGAACGTCGGGCAAGGAGCGAGATCAGCTATATTACGAGTCTTCTACTAGTACTTCTGCTGACTTGTATCTCAACATTGACTGAGAATATAGAGCAAATAGTAGACTAAAGAAGTACATATAGAGGCTTTTCTTTTGGCTTTTTGATCTGTATTAAGATAATTTATATAGTTTACAATTTTACACAAATATACATAAATCCAAAAGGATTATTCAACGAGATACATGCTGCAGAATGTACTTGAGCTTTCAGACTGCATGAACAAGGATGATTCTTCCAGAAAACACAAATACTGTTAATCAGTAAATATTTCCCTAGACACAATGCAAGCAAATAAATATTGCATAAAATAGTTTTCTAAAGCATCAATCAAGAAAAATTTATAGACTATGTATCAGTAACTCTCCCATCCAACTATGGAAATATTACTATGATCCTACCAGAAGCAACCTATTAATCAGTCAACTGGATGCATTGGTAGATACTGTCCTTGTTGCAGTTTAATTGATTAATAGATCGGATTTATCATCTTAAAAGCAGATGCATATTATAGCAGTAGCATGTACAAATTGGCCCCATAACGCAAACCCAGAATCATGATCGCATCAATTTGGTATTACAATTGGTCGTTGTGGGAGGAACTCACATGCTACAAGAAAAATTCGAGGAAAATCTAATTATGTACAAATTCCAACTGGAAGTGGCAACAATGAATGATAGTTCAACTCAAAAGCTTGGCTAACCTCTGTATTCACTAAAACCAAACCTAGTCAATACTCGGACGAAGAACCAACAATGGAGCCACCAGCCAGCGCAGTGGCAAATACAACCAACGATGAAAATCCTACGGGATAAATCAACCAATGCGAAGAGGGTATCTCCCCGAAAGAACCTGAAGAGAAGAAGGTTCCTGCTACAAGAAAGTGTGGCCCCTCCACTCACCCTCCATAGTTTGAGATTATTAAAGAACCTACAAAGAAGATTGTATGCAATAACTGCTGTATCAATCCTATCTTATAAATAATACAGCTACAAGTAATCAAACTTCCATCATTCATTCATTCGTTCTAATCAACTGCTCATATCCACTTCATGCATAGAACTTGAAATCCAAGTTCCCTTAATCTAAACATACTTACTTTGCAACAAATAATGGAATTGTGAGCCAGAAATGCTGCCCTATTGCCCCGATTTCATGTAGTGGTTGGCCATCTGATTTCTCATTTTTATCTCACCCATAGATTAGATAAAAAAATAAAAAAATAACTTTAATACTTTACAGAGAATGTTTTTTATTTTATTTTTTGATGCTTATGCAGCTCACCAGAATCACTTTTCGTCCCCCTCGTCATATGCATCACTTTAGGAAGAATTCTAGCATACAATAGCTTGTTGCTTACATAGATCATTAACAGGGGGTGCAACTATAGAATGTGCACTCAGGTTTGTTTATTGCTATGCTAATAATACAAAAGCGATGCCAGTCCCATATCGAGGACATGAATTTAAGTGTTGAATAAGAAAACCATGCCATGAACAGGAAAGAGCCAAGTGCAGACTTTTAAAGAATAGCTTCAAGAATCCAAAACTAACGAGATCTCAGAAAGTTGACATAGACAAATAACGGAGTTGAGCCAAAGATATGGCAAGCACCCTACTATTATCAACTGAGGTTGATCATTGGAGAATCCCTATAGATGAAGCAGTAACTTCTAAGAGCACGAGCATCTTGTAAATTAAGCTGAGAAATGGCTACTGATGGAAACCAACAGCATAACACAGATAAGGATCACCAAAAGCACAATCAGAACCATGATAAGTTACATTGGCCCCGACACAGTTTCAGCAGTTTACATTTTCAATAGCAAGAATTCCAATCATTCATCCTTACAGAAACAATCATATATGGAACATAAGCAACATAACAGGACTGCATAAGCAACACGAAAAGGACCAAATATAAAATGCTTGATCATCAAACAACAGAGAGAAGTAACATAAGCAATTTACTGTTATTCGCAGTCCGTATAACCAATCAGTCTTCCAACTTCTCATTCCATCAGTCACAATGCAATTGAATCATTCATAGACGAACTATAAGTATTCTTTTTGTTTTTCCTTTACCGATAAACAACGCATCAAAAACATAAAACATTAAATCTCATAACTTCAGATGATTAAGCCTCAATAGTCAACATAACAAATAAGAAGCTTCAAAATTCCATAAATCGAACGGCAAAAACCGCAAATGTTTCAAACCCCATAAAAAAAATAGAAAATAAACCCTTCTATATGTCCAAAATGTCAGTAGAAACTAATAGGCAATATTACGAACGGTTGGTGGGCAACTGTAAACATGATAATCAAAGTAAGAATTGTGCACTATTCTTCATCATCACGTTTCTTGGGTTTGCGGTAATTCTCCTCGATGTGCTTGGCGATCACAACGCTAGTGTTAAAAAGCTTCCGAACATTAGGAACGTTGTAATTCTGCGCTACATATACTCCGAATGTTGTCCCCAGAATGAATGAAAAGCTGCTTCTTATTATGCCCATTCCTTCTTTTCCTTTAATTTGCAGATCGGAGTTTTGGAGTAGGGATCTCTTTGTACCTTTTCACAATATTTTTGACAGTAATTGGTATCCCCTTGCACAAGATATCTTGGCGAGCACGAGAAATGACGACTCACGAGCAGTCCCAATAAAATAAAATAATTTTGATAATTATGTTAAATAATATGTTTTATTTATTCTAATTAATTTATAATTAAAATATGTATTCAATAATACTTAATTTTTTTTATATTTTTAGAAATGTTGTACCAAATTAAATATATAGCTAATAGAGAACTATAAAATGAGAACCATATGCTTAAGTAAGAAGTAGGAACAAATGTTGGTATGAAAGATTTGTGTAAATTTATTCAATTTAGTCAATCTCAAATAGTAATCTCAATGACTAACATATGTGTTTTATTTATTCTAATTAAATTAAAATTAAAATATGTATCAAACTCCTGAAAAGTCTTACTGAGCTGCAGACTCATCTGAATCTGCTCGTCGAGTAGTTATTCGTATGCAATCGCGACGTCCAGATTCTCATCTGCACCTGAAATAGTGTCGTGTGTGCAGTGTGAAGAGGAGTTAAATGGTTCATGAGAGTTTACCTCATCCTCTTCTCTTGCCATGAGACATTTTTCAGCGTTTTCTTCAGCTTCAAGCTCTATGGCCATGAAAGTCGCTTCATCGTCTGATGAATCCATGAAGGAGTCGACTTCATCTGAGTCGTCTGAGAGTTCACCAGCAATATATGCTTGTTGCTTCCTGATGAACTTCTCCCTTCTTGCTTTGTGTCTTTGCTCTTTCAAGACGATCGAGCTCGGGAGACCATATCGATAGTGTCCACGGCTTCTTGCAGTTATAGCAGGTTGTGACTCATTCTTCTTTGCTTTCGCAGTCTTTCGACTGAGCTGAGTCATCCTGTTTCTTGCATTCAGAAGTATGTGAGTCAGGAGTGCGCTTGGGTGTATATTCAGTCTTACCCTTAGAGTCTCTGACGAATCTTGAAAGCCTTCTGCGCCTCTCCTTCTCCTTCTCATACTTCACGGCAAGCAGTGCGTACTCCCTGGCTAGATTTCCTTCTTGTATGTCAGTGAGTGAAGGTTCAGCCTTGCTAGACGCCGGAGCTGCTGTGCTGACTGATGCTTTAAAGGCATGGTCGACTTGGGTGTCAGCATCAGCTCGCTGCTTCCTTTGAGGTAGGCCAAACTCGAACTCCTCCACTTTAAGTTCTGAAAAGATATGGTCAGGAGTAACAATATCCAAATTAGAATAACGCAATAAAGTAGCAAAGGGAGTCCAGTGACCGTCTGGTAGTGCCCTCAAAATTTTGAGATTCATCTCTCGGTTGGAGAATGTCTTTCCCAGCCCGTTGATAGAGTTCATCAGATCCGTGAATCTAACGTTGAGATCTTCAATGGTGTCACCAGGCATGAGAGACAATCTCTCTAGCTTTTGAAGTTCCAGCGCGAATTTGTTCGCTTTGATCTTCTGAGTCCCCCGACTCAACAGCGCTAGAGCATCCCAGAGTTCTTTTGCGGACTTGCAGTCCTGAACTCTTCCGAGATAAGAATCACTCAGAGTGGTCAGTATGGCGTTTCTGGCGACGCGGTCTAAGTTGTGAAGCTTCTTCTCCTCAGGGGTGAAGAGACTTCTGTCTTTGGGGATCTTCTTCCCGGTCACCATCCCTCCTCCTTGTGCTGGATCTTGAGCTACGACGCTATCGACCATTGGAACGATACGTCCGTCCTCCAGAACCTCTGTCATGCTGTCGTGGAGGGAGGTCAGATGTGCCTCCATTCTGACCCGCCATAGACCATAGTTCTCTACTGAGAACATGGGCACCATCCTGATTCCTGACATATCAGACATAATGAATAATGATATGAATGAAGAATGATATGCAGTGAAAATGTTTTTCGGATCCGTTCAAGTAGACCAGTTTCAGAATAACAAGAGTCTTTAGAGAACTCCCGCTCTGATACTAACTGTTGGTCCCGAGAGTAACGTTCAGGTGTAGGGGGGGGGGGGATGAATACACCTGAAAACCAATTTCTCAACTTAAAACGCGAATAGTCCTTTTTAGGAGAGTGTCGTACTGAACGAGTTCAGCAGACCAGATAAGATGTTCTGAATCGCGTGGCAGAGTGACTGACTTTATTGAGGCTTGCTAGCTGACTAGAGTCAAAATTCAGTACCGTTCAGATAGAGTTTAGTAGTGCGGAAATGTGTAGGCCCAAATTCAGTTGAGTTAGGAAAACGTTTTTATCAAACAGTTTCAGTAGATTAGTTCAGTCGATTAAGTTTGCTGAAACTTAGTTGAATGATTTTAAAGATATTTTCAGTATGCACAGTAAATCAATGCAACAGTAAATAAGAACACATAACACAGAAGATTTTTAAAGTGGTTCGGATCCAACATTCCTACGTCCACTGTCTCGAAAGATCAGGAGATTATGTATTATACTGAGATAGTCTCAGTTGGTTTGTACGCTGGACAAACACTGGTCTTGAGATTTATACTGAGCAAGTCTCAGTTTACAAGGATATCAAACTAAGTGTTTGAAAAACTCTCCAACAGTGAAGGAGTCCTTTACAATAAGGATCAGTTCGGCTATGAACTCCTTCGTCTAAGCTATAGATATGAACGGTTGAGCTTAGTTTAGAGGGATAGGGAACGAGAGAGTGGCTTCTAGAGCGACGAACGGCTAAGTATAAACTTTGGGTTCATGTTCAGTCGCTTGGATACTAGAGGCTGTATGATTCTAATTCAGCTTGGTTCCCTATGAGCAGATATGTAGTCTTTCGCCGGAGATTGTTTCTTCTAACTTCTTGCGGAAGACTTAGGACATTTATGTGTTGCTCTTTGAATGCTCTGAGTTCGTTTGTGTTCTCGTGTGTCTTAGGTGAGCTTCAATTTGATTTTATCCCTCTATTTATAGAGCAGAGATTAGGATAGATCCGTTGGAGACGACGATCCTTTGTCTCTCTCTTTTGGGTAGCTAACGGCTCTTTCAAAGTATGGTAGGAGTGTCATTTCCCTCCATTTTTGGAAAGTTGTTGACTTGCAGCTTTAACAGATATAGGACAGGTGGCTGCTTGTTATTGGTCGAGGTACAGGAAAGTGGTTGAGACAGAACAGACTTCAAGGAGATCTGAAGCTGACTTCTCTCTTCCTCGTATTGACTCTGCTGATTTGACTTTTAGAGAACTCGACGGTCGAAGACCGTCCGCCCATTGTTGAGTCTGATCTTTTATTCAGTAGCATGCTCCTGCTGAGTCGGCTCTACTGAAGATCACCTCTGAGTTCAGTGAACTACTCCTGCTGAGTTCAGTTCCACTGACTCCATTCAGTATACTGCTCCTGCTGAGTCCAGTATTACTGAGTCTTGTACTTCTGGTACTGAGACAAGTAATCTACTGAGCGCCTGAATCAGATACAGAGTGTCTACTGAGTCTGAAACCTCAGAGACAAACCAAAACAGGTTACAACTGAATGGTTCATCAGTCAAGATAGGGTTTTCGGATCTTTAAATCTTCAGTAAGTATTCAGAGCACAGGGCTACTGAGTTATGTCAACTGATTGTGAGAAGACTGAATCATCTCCCAACAAGTACCAATATAGTTAATAGGGAACTATAAAATGAGAACCATAAGCCTAAGAATTAGGAACAAATGTTGGTATGAAGATTTGTGTAAATTTATTCAATTTGGGTATTTGGATTAATTGAAACTTATTGATAAGTGCTGAAAGCTGCTGATTTGAGAATTTATAAGTGTTTGTAAATACGTGCTGAAAGCTGGTGAAAGTGGGGAAAATAGTGATTGGAAAATTGCTGATATCAATAGCTTATTTTAACTTTTTAAATAAAATGTTCGTCTTATATTCAGTGTTATTAAACAATTATAACTTATAATAAATATATAATTTTTTTTTGCATTATAATTTCGATTTTAGTATTACAAAATATTAAATTAAATTATTTTTTATAATATATAAATTTATAATATATCATATTAGCATAAACATATCGTACTATTATATTTTAAATATTACTTATTTGCATAAATTCACAGTATTAATATTTTAATATAATTTTAATAATTATGTAGCTAAGAAATAATTATCATTAAATGAAAATAGAAAAATATTAATTTAAAATTCAAAATTTTCAGAACACACTATTTTAATTAATTTATATATAAAATAACTTTTATTAAATTACTAACTAATATATTAAAATATAACTATAATTAAATTTATAACTAATAAAAATATAATTTTGAAATTAATGTTTTTTTGAGAATTATAGAAATATTTAATGATAAAATAGTCAAATAAATTAGATAATATGTGAGCTGCAACTTGTTGATCTGGAGACGAGTATCAGGTTGGGGGTGGGGGTGTGGGGGGTGGAGGGAAATACACCTGAGTCCAAGTTTTTTCTCAAACGCGAAGGTCGGTCTTGTACTGAGTTTGCTACTGAACGGATTCAGTTGCCAGTTAAGCCTTCAATAGCTGGGCACAGTGATTCAACAACTGAGCTCTTTATACTGACTGAGGTCAGTACTAAGAAATTCAGTAGGAAAAATAGCGTGCGGAATAGTGCAAGCCCGGTTTAATTTCGTATCTTTGAAAAACATTTTATGCAAACCAAAATAGTTTTGGCTAGTGCAATTTCAAGTTTGTTTTATCGAAAGTATGATTTTGCAAACAATTTAAACACAGATGCAATAAAACCGTAAATGACACAAGCAGTTTTTAACGTGGTTCGGATACGCAAGATCCTACGTCCATGGTCCTGCAGAGCAGGAGGTCTTGTTGATTTATCTGAGCAAGCCTCAGCAAGGCTTTCGTGCACTTGACAGAACCTTCTAAGTTATAGTCCTTAGCGACTTTACAGATTCAAACCGGAGTTTGAAGGTTTCCTCCAACAATGAAGGAGTTCTTAAAATAAGAATGTTTCACTAAAAGTGAACCCCTTCGAAGGTTCTAAGCATAAGATATTACAATGAGGGCTTCGAAAATAGATCGGGGAACAACTCTAGAGAGAAGAACTACAAAGATATTTATCAGAATTCTAGTTCTTCGCTGGATGTAGCAGTGAGCTTGCTAGAGTGCAATAAGAATGTGTTCTTGAATTATTGCTTTTCTGTTCCTCGTTGGTCTGTTGTGTTGTAGACATTTTGTTGTTGTGGACGATCTCTTTATATAGTTGTGACACAAGCATAGATCCGTTGGAGAGGACGATGCCACGTGTCACAAGAATCTAAGGAAAAGACCATATTATTTTGAATGTTGCCACAGAGTGGTTGACTTTCTGTGCACGAGAGCACCTTTTGTGTCAGAGCAAGTAAGCTTCGCTTGCTTCTCATTGGTCGAGGTGTGGCGGTGGTTGAGACTTGTCAGATTTCAGTCTTCTATCTGAGTTGACTTTCTCTGAACCTCGGACACTAAGTATCCTCTGTTGACATCCGATTGATTAAGGTCAGGCTGTGGATTTTCCTCATACTATCTGCAACTGAGTTGCAGCTCTATTCATTAGATCAAGGCTGATCCTACTGAGTCTTCCATCTGAGTCTGCTGAAGAGAGATGTTTTACTGAGTGCTTTCAGCTTCTGACTCGAAGATAATCAACTGAGCTCTTCTCTCATTCAGTAGATCAAGAACGATCATACTGAGTCTTTTGTCTGAGTCTGGTGAAGGGTGATCTTCTGTTGAGTGCTTCCAGCTATTGACTCTGAAGACTACTGAGCTCTACTGAACCGATGACTTTGGGTTCTGGAACTTTAACTTCTCTACTGAAATTCAGTCCAACATTTTACCCTTTACAGAACTTAGACAAAATAATCTATGAAGATCAAAGCAGGTCTAGCCTATTACATCATAAAGGTTCATCACACACAGGGATTAGGACAGGGGTTTTGGGATCTTCAATTCCTCATAATAATGTAGTTCAGTATCCCTACAATTTTTCCCATAATCCTGACTCATATTATACAATATTCCTCTGTTATGCAGAAAGATCTAATGAGTCATATCCTATGTATCCCCCTAACAATGGTCTACTTGACCACTAACTCATATCCCTACACAGTTGAAAGCTAGGTCATAACAACTTAAGCAACTTTTCTATCTTGACAATATTTGGTAGGAAATTTCTGCTGAAAGCTGGGTATTCTAAACACTTCCGCTGCAATTGAAAACTATAAGCTGTAACTGAAAGCTGTTCCAAAAACTACCTAAATACTCCCTATGTCCCATTGGAAGCGTCTTGTTTTCCATTTTGGGCGTCCCATTGGAAGCGTCTTGTTTCTAAAAAAGGCAAGAATATGTGGACAAGATTTAACTATTCAAAAGTCAAACAATATACACCACACATTATCATTTTCTTAACATCCGTGCCCAAAAGAAACAAGACGCTTCTAATGGGACGGAGGGAGTATTAAGCAACTTTCATCAGCGCTTGTGTAGAGTTGTGATTAATGCTCAGTATGTAAATATATTATATGCAACATAACTTTAAGATTAAATATATATATATATATATATATATATATATATATATAAATATTTAGTCGTTAACAAAAATTTATAAAACTTGATAATGTTGATCTTAATTATACCATAGTTATTATTAACATTCTTTTTATATATATATATATATATATATATATATATATATATATAGGAAGGATAAATTGAGAACAAGGTCTTATTGAGAGAAAGGAGAACAAATCTCAACCCTTCCTTTAAAAGATGTGGGGTCAAGATTGAGGAGCTCATTTTCGTAATTTTCGTAATTTTTCAAGCTTCATTAAAGGTATTTTGGTATTTTGTCTTTCTAATTTAATCAACAAGAGATTTTGAAGAAGGGGATCGACTTCTTCAAGGGAGGGAGAGAGCGAGAGCATTTTTGATGTGCAAGATCGGCCAATAATTCAAGATCGAATTGCTGACGATTTTTTCTTGTTACTTCTCCTGATTTCGTCAATATTTTTTATGCACATTTTGTTTGTGTTTTATGCACATTTTTTTTTTAATTTATATGCACATTTTGTGTGTTCTATGCACATTTTTTTTAATTTATATGCACATTTTATGTGTGTTCTATGCACATTCTCTATAATCTGTATGCACATTTTTTATATGCACATTTTTCTATAATTTATATGCACATTTTTTATATCTTCTATGCACATTAATTAGAAATTTGTATGCACATGCTTCTCGAATTCGCAAAACATTTGTTGAACTCCAGATTCGAACTCTAGATGCGTACGCCCCGAACACCACCAATCTCAAATTCCAAATCTGAGACATGTCTACACAGATCTGGAACAGATCTACATAAAGATGAACAGATCTACACAGATCTACATAAATGAGAAGAGATGAGAGAGATAGAAGACAAGGAGGAAGAACATATCTGCAATTCCAAACCACAGCAAATTCAAAATCAGAAAATTTGCAACTAAAGCTTCAAAATACGAAATATACTAGAACTACACCTTCGATTCTTGCTGGGTTGTGTGTGCAAACGACTCGATTCAACGCTAGGTCGCTCGATTCTTGTTGGGCTAGGCGATTGGGGTAAGATTGTGAAGATTGGAATCGAAGATTGGCGTCGATTTTCACCGAGTGTGATGCTTTGAGGGAACCAACGAAATGTTTTGAATTTGAAAGATTTGGGAAATGAAAGAGTAGAAATGAAGATTAGAGAGAAACCCATCTATTAATTTTTTCCCACAATGTCCCCAAACTACCCTTATTCCCTTATTTCTTCTTAAAAAAATGCTAAAATAAATGAAATCTCTGCAAATCCTATCCATCAATTCTACTTGATCTATGGATGTAAGATATTATCATTTCTCTCATTAAGGGGGTGTTCACAATATAAGACCCATATATATATATATAAGTGAGAATTTTTGTTATCATAAATGAACCAAACTAATTGAATACACTCATAGATTATGTTTAGATTACCGAAGAAAAAATTCATTAAATAATCAACTTAAAAACTTTGTTGCTTAAAATAAATTGATACTCTTATAAATTGCAATTACCATAACGTCATGCGGTCAATCAAATAAAAGAAAAACTCAATTTATTCTAAAATAAAAAATAAATAAAAGCTAGAACCAATCCAATTAACTATAAAATTATTTTGGATATGAATATAAATAAATAACAAATTATGTTCTATAACAACTATTGGATGCTAAACAATTAGTTAACTTCAAATAAGCAGCTTAATTTTGACTTAGGAGTGTTTGCAATAGCTTGATTTTTTTTTGAGTTCTTAAAATCTTTCCTAAAAAGGACTAAAATTAGCATTGTACCATAGAGATGTGGGATCAATATCAGACAGTTTAACTCATTTTTTTAGATTCCAACTACCATTTCTGTTAAACGGTGCACTTTCTATTACCGAATGAAATTCCCCATAAAACAGTTCCTCTACAATACAAATTAATTTTACATAGCCTTCTAGCATAAAATTTAGTTTAATCCAATATTTATCTCTTATAGTCAACTCCAAATTTTAACAATAGAAATAAAATTTAGTTTAATCCAATATTTATCTATTATATAATTATTTTTTTATTATATTATACAACATATATTTCGTATATTAATATTTACTAATCATTTTTATATTAATTAAATTTCTTAATTTCTACCACGTATATAGGGGTGTGCACCGGACCAGTTAACCGGCCGAACCAAATATTTTTAAATCAAACCAAACCGAACCAAGAAAATTCGGTTTGGTATTTAGTTTCAATTTTTTTAATTTTCGGTTTTCGTTTTGGTTTTCGGTTTAGCCCTCGAATTACGGAGCCAAACCGAACCAAGATATTTTAATTTTTTTAATCTTACTTTGTATAGTATAAATATTTATATTCTTAAAAAATAAATTTAGCTTTGACTAGCTTGAACTACAATCTTTCATATTTTATTTTATACATACAATTGGATCAAACCTTAAATTATAATCTAATCTAATTCAACGTCATATGAATTTGTATTGAATTCTTAATTTCTTATATCTAAACATGAGCCATATTGAATTGTACCGGCTCAATTACGGTGGTAAATTGTTTCTATTTATTATCGTTGATCTTTGATTTTTGGAATGACAATACTATAATTCATTTTACATAATAATTCTTCACTTATTTGTATTTTTTCAATTTTTTTTGTCCTACTTGAAGTTTTGGTTAAAACCGAAACCGAACCGATCCAAACTGAAAGTTTTGGATTGAAAACCGAACCAAACTAAAATCTTTTGGTTTGGTACTTGGTTTTGCAAAATAGAGAACCAAATTTTTGATTTAGTTTGGTTTGGTTTAACAGAACTTGCATCCCTACACGTATATAGTCTCCAACAAACTAGAAACTCTATAAATACGCTGAAGGTCACACTACTACAAAAAATCTAATAGACAACGGTTTTTAACTGTTGTCTATGGCAAAATGTACCGTTGTTGTAGGTCCCGTGGTTGTAGAGTCTCGCTCATAGAAAACAACCGTTGTCTTTTATCTTTTCGACAACGTAACCGTTGTCTTTTAGTTTTTTTACTATGTTGTCGTAAATACGTACGACAACGGTTAAGAACCATTGTCATATATGTTTCGAGAACATTGTCGTAGAGAGTTTCGAACCGTTGTTGTAAATATTTTTAAGCGTTGTTTTAAATGTTTTTGACAACGGTTTAAGACTGTTGTCGTAAATTATTCTGACCGTTGTGGTATTTATTTTTGACAACAGTTGTAACCATTGTCGTAAATCTTTCGGTGTTTATTTACATACAACAACGTATGGTGATCGTTATTTTCACCAAATAAATCCTGCAAAAATGCTAGAACTTAAATCAGTAGAGCAAACAGGTATCGAATACAGGAAACATAGATTTTAAACTTTAAATTCCTATTAATCTAAGGGTTGGTTAGCGACCACAGAAATTTTGGGGTTTTCTAAATCCTAAAACAAGAAAGTAAAAAAAACAAGAATAAATATGCGAATAAACGTATGCAAAGAAATGGGTCCAGCAAGATGATTCACACACACACAATCGATCATCGACAATAAAGATAAATTAATCCCTTAAAATCAATTAGATGTAGGACGCTGTAATTAAACTGACACATCCCCTATTCTCCCTTAATTATTCGGTAATCGCCTTGGTGGACATTGAAATGACTACTTCTCTAAATTAGATGCAACCTACGTTGGTGGGCAATCAATAGATTTAACACCTAATCAGCTTTAAGAACTAAGAGAACCAAATTTAGGAGCCTACTCGTATGGTGGACATCTATTAGTCTCCTACAAAATTAATCCTATTGTTCTAAGAATAATTGTGCTACTTATTTAGCCTAATCCCACGAGAAACGATGGAAGTACTAAATTAGCTATGAATTAAACTAACCTAGGGTGATCAAGCCTAAATTAATTAATCAAATTAATTAACCAAGATTAATTTGGAACATAAGCGATTAATTATTAAGCCTAAGTCTCACGAATTCGGTTAAATGCATGTTTCACATCTCGTCGGGCCCTAAAGGAATTAGCTACGCATATGGATCCGACTGGGCAGGCGGACCGTAAAACTGTGCAAAACCCTAAACATGTTGAAACTCAAAAATTAAATGCACGAAAATCTGAACTATTACACGAACTGAATTAATATACGAACGTAAATGAAATTAACACCAAAAGATCAGAAGGTACCAATATGTAGAATCCAAATCATCCAAATAATACGCAAGAATCGAAATCTTCAAGGGTAAACTAAGAAACGAAAGTAAAATAATGTTTGTGTCTCCAAAACCGAACTAGAACGAAGGAATAAATCTCGACTCTCTGCTGCTACTCTCTCTCTCTCGCGCACGCGGCGTGAAAAGGATGTGAAAATATGTTGTTAATTTTCGTTCGTATCCTCCCTTATATATATGGCGGCTCCTTTTCCTTGTAGAAGTAAGGTTTTTATCCAATATGGAAAGATATTAATTAGATATATCATATCCAAATCTTTCATATCATCTCTTTCCTTATCCTTCACATTCCTTCTCTACAATTTCGTCCAAAATTTCATCTTTTAGACCCCAAATAGAGCCTGCCACCTCAGCAACTCATCATCGCCACATCAACATGAAAAATCTGCAAGACAACACAGAAATACGGTCTAACTGGCCAGGTGGGCGCCAAAATAGACAGAATTTGTATAGTGTGAATTAGATTCATCAAACCTCCTTACACTTGAACCATACTTGCCCTCAAGTATAAGAAACACAAAAGAATACGTACTATTCAAATTCAGTCAATCCCCAACACTCAAGACTCAAAATAAAAAGACACAAGACGAGAATAAGGTAAGAAAAGACAAGAAAAAGACTCGAAACAAAGACAAGGAGTAACACAAGAACAAGGATAAAAACAAGACACGAACGAAAATAAGAACCAGCCAAACCATGCAAATATGAATCTCATCAAACAAGTAGAGTTGCAAATTTTAGACAAGGCACACAAATATCAACTTGGTCAAAAAAAACTAAGCAAAAGTGGATCATCCTCACGGTTCACTCAACACTCTCTAATCTAGGTCCGGTCAAGCCACTCAAAGAACATAGTCCATTCTTATCACGATAAAAGATTGTCACAACTGCAACATCAAGGAGGTCTTTCTCTTTTGGTTGTAATGGGACTGAGGACATAGACAAATTTGTTTTCGGTAAGGGCCCTAGGGGTTCTAAGCTCCAACAAATGTAGATGAATGCCATGTGATGAGTGATTTTTATACCATCTCATCATGTTCTTTTTAAATTGTTTTCTATTCATTTTTAGCTTTTGTTTTGCTTGAAATTGTATACTTTCGATGGTTTTTGGTTTTGTAGGTTTCTCACGCGTTTTGAGCATATTTGGTGGTATTTGGTACCAAAATAAAAGAAACCATGACAATTGATGCATTTTTGGCAAAGATGGAGTTGTTTAGATGAAGAACGAAGAGGTTTTGAAGCCGGATGTTGAAGAAACCGTGTTTCGGAGCTCGTGTAATAAGGCAGTTGGAAAATCGCATGGAAGACAGATCTAACGATCTTATAATCCGATCTCCACCGTTCACAATTTAGTTCTATGTGTTAGGAACATTTTGGTAAAGTTTCGTGGCGATCCAATGGTTAACGAAGGAGATATCGTATTTTTCCCAAAATGCGACAGTGCAGAAAATTGGGCCCGGCCGAAGCATGCGGATCGCGGTCCGCGTTTTGTGCTGGACCGCGGTCTGTACCATTCTGTCTCAAAAACGCAAAATTCCGTGGGGGTCGGACCGCGGTCCGCCTTTTGTGCTGGACCGCGGTCCGCGTCTTCTACAGCCCAGAAACTATTTTTTTTCGGCCCGAAATCTATATAAACCCTTCCGTACTTCTTTCCTTCGAACCACACACCATATTTTCGACTTCTTCCACCCTCCAAAGAAGAGAAACACCCAAGGCATCCCTCCGTTGAAGATTCAAGACGAAGATTGAAGACCACAACCCGAGAACCAAGCGCGATGATCAATCCGCTAGATTCTAGGTTGTATTATTCCTTCTCAGTTTTGTTTAGGGTTTTTGATACTTGAATTCTATGGAATATTTTTGCATCTTTTGTGATTATTTTCTTACGAATATGAGTGGCTAAATCCCCTTGTGCGGGGGTTTAGCAGAACCTATGTTTTTGATAAATTGATTCGAACCCAAGTTTTTCAATGAATGAATTATTTTGTTTCTTAATTGTCGAGCCTGCTTTTGATTTCTCTATGATTTTTTAATGTGACTGACCATCTTCTTAGATAATTGTAGAGAATATAGGTAATAGATAATACGGCGCATCATACCCGGTTATTTATTTAGACCTGCAATTAAGTGTCTAGATTGTCACCATTGGTTTGGGATAGTTTAGATGGTTCCTTAAATCCTTGAGCATGATACGATCCTTAGGTTCATGATATGATCACTTGATTGACCCTTAGGATTATAAATTAGAGATCTCCCGCCATTATACAGAATCCCTAGAGCCTTAATGGATGAACCAACAAAAGAAATTCATAAATGCTAGCTAGAGAATGGGAATGAATCGATCATCTTAGGCATAGTGATTACTAATCCTCAGCACTCTTCATCAAACTTGAAACCACACCCATTAATCCACTTTGCTTTGCTCTTACTTATTTTTTTAACTTTCTTGCTATTTTAATTCAGTAGTTTAGAATAATTAGAACCCAGCTGAATCCTTGTGAGATCGACTTTGGGAGTTGCTAAATTAGGTACTATACCGATTCGTGCACTTGCGAGAATTATAAAATTTGTTCATCAAGTTTTTGCATGTCAAACTTGCTTAAAATGAGATAACTAAGAGTAAATAAACAATGCCCACCAGTAAAGAATTACACATCAAATGCTACTTAATATAACAACAAGTACCATTCAATTAAGCTGATTGTTCCACATTTTTTTTGTGGATCAGTACTATTCACTATTCACGAAAATCTACGTACAAATACGATCGGACTATAGATATTGCTATTCATACACAATTCCGACCAACATTAATTTAGTAGCATATACACTAGGTAGACAAATGATATATAAGAAGATCAATCTCACACAAACGTGTAAAACATGCAATGAGAAGGGAAAAGAGAAGGTTAAAAAGGCATCGACTAAAATTTTCTAACTAAATCAAAGAATCGGTCAAGACTCAAATTTAGTTCACTATGGGATAATGTAAGGTAGGAAAGTATTATCACGGCCAAATAATCCCTAGTGCCTCCTATCATGTATCATAAGTGACTCACCTTTATTGCAACTTCATGGACAAACACTCTCAAAGAAATTAGTAGGAAGTGTCATACTATAAAGGCTCAAGTCTAAAATATGGAGTGTGTGTAAAATTTCGATCCACAATTTACTTATTATTCGTCATCCCAAATTACATATAAATGTGCACCAAGTCCTACTCTTCACAACAACTAACATGCTTGCATATTGAAAAATAAAGCACAAATCAAACATGCTTAAACAAAAAACAAGAGTGCATCAAAAACTTTAAATTTTGGCATGCTTCGACGACCCAAAAGAAATGACGACACAAAGTGAAACGACGTAAAGACCTCCCTCCTTATACTTAAAACCTTGTGTGCCCTCATGCAAGAAAAGAAAAACAAAGAAGGAGAAAATGACAAAAGCATAAAACTACACGAAAACCTCCTTACACTTGATCCTTACTAAGATAAAGTGTAGACATAGCAAATAAGACAAAACACATAAAAAGAAAAATCACAGACTAATAAACATAAAACAAAAACAAAGGGGGAAAGGCATCACCTAGTGCCCCGCCTGGGCTGACGGGGCAGGACAGTCTGCTTTAGCTCATCAAACCGGCGACGAAGGGCTGCAAGCTCACCACACAACTAAATTCTCTGAGATCTTTTCTCCTTACACTTAAGTCCACAACGTCCTTCGTAGCCTAGATCTGGAAAAACAACACAAGAAAAAGACCAAACAATGATAAAATCAAAGGAAAAAACTAAAGTAAACTCGGTTTGCCTCCCGGTAGCGCCTCTCTTTATAGTCTTTGGCTAGACTATCTCCCATGATCAACTTTCTGATGGTGTGCATAGTGGAGTCACATCCACTACCTTGATCACCCTATGCAATCTCTTGCCACGGTCTTTATACCACATGAAATTATCATAGGTCTCTCTCCAGAACTCTTTCTCACACTTGGTTGATGGCCTATCCACTTGCCAAATGATGGAAGTCTGCTCCCTTGATGCCCTTTGCTTGTCTCTTTCAGGTTTGGGCTTCAGCTTTGAAATGCATGGCTGATCATCAAAAGATAACAGTCTGCCGTCAATTGGCGATTCTGCCGTCAATTTTGGGCGAAGCATAGAGTGCCATGATGCTCTCCTTAATCTCTTTAACTCTCATGTCTTTGGTATCCAAATCAGCGAATCCATGTGTGAGAGTGAGTTCTATCTTATCCTGCAACAAATGCGTCTCAAGATATTCTTGGACAAAGCTCTCAATAACGTCAGTAGAAAGGGCATCTTCATTCTCATGATCGTTAGATTTCTTAAGTGCATTATCAATATGATGAACATAAATCTCAGTATGATACTTAACACTTATGGAAACTTCATCAACATCAATCATTGTCCTAATAGTCTTCAAAAATGTCCTACCCAATAGAACACCGCAGTACCCTCAACTTGCCTATCATTGGTATCTATAGCATAGAAATTAGCAGGATAGACAAAATTGTTGATTCTGACAAGGATATTTTCTTGTAAGCTTATGGCTACAATGCATGATCTATCAGCAAGTTGTATAATCACTCGTGTAGACACCAACTCAACTCCAGTTAATTGATTATACACAGACAATGGCATAACATTGATTGATGCACCTAAGTCACACATAGCCTGCTTAACTATCACATTTCCCATAAGACAAGGTAAAGTAAACATACCTGGGTCTACGCACTTGGCGGGGAGCATCTTCTGGATGATTGTCGACACCGACGTATCCATCAATACCTTTTCGGACTGCTGGATCTTACCCGCTATGAAGTCTTTGACAGATTTCCCAAATTGGGGAATCTTCACAGCTTCTAAGAAAGGTATGTTGATTTCCAGCTTTCCGAACAACATCACATAATCCATGTAATCCTTGTTCGGTAACCGTTTCCTCTTCAATGCCTCAGGAAATGGTGGAGGCATGACAGTTTCGAGTGGTCATGCGGGGCGCTTCGATCAGTTTCGGCGGTCGGCTCTTCATCCTAAATATTCGCATTGCCTTGCGAGATCTGCTGCATGCTCGGCTTGGCCAGTTGGGCGGTCTGTTCTGCTTCAGACCGAATCTTTTGAGGACTCGCATTCGGTGTTGGTTCAGATAACTCCTTTTCACTCCTCAACATGATGTGATTGCAACTATGAGCAGACGAATTTGGCTGAGTCTGAGAAGGTAATTGCCTTTGATTTGCCTTTATTTCATCTAGTGAAGTGGTAATCATAAACATTTGCTTGGTCAGATTTTCCAAGATATTTTGTTGCTCCTACTTCAATTGTTGCACTTCTCTCTTCACAAATTGGATCTCATCATGATTTGAAGTTATTTCCTTCTGCATCTGCTTCTGATATGCAATGACATCTTTTTGAGAAGCAATCATCTCGCACATCAATTCTTCAAGCATAGAGGATCCCTAGTCGGCTTGGCCAGGCGGAGGCAGATTGACATTTTCGGCTTCAATGTCATTTGATGCGAAGCTCATTAAGGTTGCTCTGTACAGAGGGTAGGTGTCCGATATAAATTTTTATAGCGGTGGATGAGTTGTTGTACTTGAATTTGTGGAAATTCCACGTGCTTGTGTGTTCGGGCACCTTGCTCTCCATCAGTTTCCTTGTTGAACTCATTCTCTTTTTTACCGTACATGCTAATTTGACTTACATTAGCCATAGCATTAGGATTGGACTGGACTTGCGACGGTAACTGCCCTTGACTTGCCTTCATTTCTTGAATTGAAGAATTCAATTTGGAGATTTGCTTGGATAAGTTCTCGACGGTGCTTTGATTATCCCTCTTGTTCTGATTAATCTCCCCTTGCATCTGTTGTTGATAGGCAATGGCGTTCTTCTGAGAATTAATCATATCAGCCATCATTTTCTTTAACGAGCTATGCTGGTCCGTCTGGCCAGACGACTGACTCTGCTGCTGAAATTGCCTTAGATGCGGGGGCTTGTTGGGTTGTTGATACCCTTGCTGTAGCGGTGGCTGAAACTGTTGATGCTGATATGTGGGCGGCTGGTATGTTTGTGGTGGAGGAATTCTCGGTTGTTGCGGCATTTGATCCTCTTGTCTCCATCTTAAGTTTGGATGATTCCCTTGTGGTCCGTTCCAATTATCAGCTGCATTAGCATCCTCTCCATGACATTGCAATGAAGTATGTCCTCTCTGACCACATGCTCCACATGTGTGGTCAACCATCGGGCATGATGATTAAGAAGAAGAAGAGGAGTTCTTCTCCTTCAACAAATGATCTAATTTGTCTTCGAGTTGGTTGAACTTCTCCTCCATTTTTAGCCAACCTTCATGTCAAGATCGTCTAGAAAGTCTCCACTCGACAGGTTGACAGATCTTCTTTGCATCCTTGGACCTTTATATTGTGATGTAGACTCGGCAAGGCCTTCAATGATAGCCTTGGCATCATTATAGTAGCTATTAGCAAAGCTACCCTTCAAACCAACATTCACCATAGTTTTGGACTCATCTGTCATCCCTTGGTAAAAACACTGCAACAAATCCACATCAGAAAAACCATGGTTTGGGCAGCGATCAACTAGCTTCCCAAAGCGCTCCCAATAAGCTCCAAAAGACTCATCAAGTTCTTTAGTAATTCCTGAAATCTCCTTTTTGAGCACATTGGTCTTTGATTGAGGGAAGTACTTATCTAAGAATGTCTGTCGCATCTGAGCCCAAGTAGTAATCGACCAAGGTCGAAGACCAGAAAACCATGTATGAGCTCCATCTTGAAGAGTGAACGGGATGCTTTAAGTTTGAAAGCATCCAAATGACCATGCCTATGCAAATCGCAGACTTGATTGAATCCCTCCAAGAAAGAGAAAGGATTCTCGGTCAGCATCCTATAAAATTTTGGACATGCCGCAACCAAATTCAACTTCACATCAATATGCTCAGTAGTGGTTATGTTAATTGGTCCGGACAGGTCCTCTCCCAAGTTCCTCGAACCTGAGTTCATCTTCGGATTGGCTCCTTCTTCGTCAGCCATGATTTCTTCCGAACTGGTCCGCTTGGCCAGTCAAAGTAGTTTCAACTTTTGGTGCTAGTACTATCACGAGCTTATTTTATGTCCTCCGTCTGGGCAGTTGAAGCAGTTTCTGCATGCGACATAACTTGTTGCTTTTGCAGCTTTGTCGCCTTCCTATTCCTTTTTGCAGTCTTTTCAATTTCTGGATCAAAGTGTAGAAAAGGACGGGAAGACCTGCTCATGCAACACTTAAAAAAGCACAAAAGATCAATAGGAAAATAAGTTAAAAATAACACCGTTCCCCGACAACGGCGCCAATTTGGTGATCGTTGTTTTCACCAAAAAAATCCTGCAAAATGCTAGAACTTAAATCAGTATAGCAAACAGGTATCGAACACAGGGAACGAAGATTTTAAACTTAAAATTCCTATTAATCTAAGGGTTGGTTAGCGACCACGCAGATTTTGGGATTTTCTAAAATAATGCAAGAAAATAAATAGCAAGAATAAATATCCAAATAAATCAAGTAAAGAAAACGGGTCCAGCAAGATGATTCACACACACACAATCGATCATAGACACTAAAGATAAATTAATCCCTATAAATCAATCAGTTGTAGGACGCCGTAATTAAACTGACACATCCCCTATTCCCCCTTAATTATTCGGTAATCGCCATGGTGGGCATTGAAATGACTACTTCTCTAAATTAGATAGAACCTACGTTGGTGGGCAACTAATAGATTTAACACCTAATCAACTTTAAGAACTAAGGGAACCCGATTTAGGAGCCTACTCGTATGGTGGACATCTAATAGTCTCCTACCAAATTAATCATATTGTTCTAAGAACAATTGTGCTACTTATTTAGTCTAATCCCACGAGAAATGATGGAAGTACTAAATTAGCTATGAATTAAACTAACCTAGGGTGATCAAGCCTAAATTAATTAATTCAATTAATTAACCAAGATTAATTTGGAACCTAAGTGGTTAATTATTAAGCCTAAGTCTCACGAATTCGGTTAAGTACGTGTTTCACATCTCGCCAGATCCTAAAGGAATTAGCTACACATATAGATCCGACTGGGCAGGCGGACCGTAAAACTGGGCAGAACCCTAAACATGCTGAAACTCAAAAATTAAATGCACGAAAATCTGAACTATTACACGAACTAAATTAATACACGAAAGTAAACGAAATTAACACCAAAAGATCAGAAGGTACCAATATGTAGAATCCAAATCATCCAAATAATACGCAAGAATCGAAATCTTCAAGGGTAAACTAAGAAACAAAAGAAAAATAATGTTTGTCTCCAGAACTGAACTAGAACGAAGGAATAAATCTCGACTCTCTACTGCTCTCTCTCTCTCTCTCTCTCTCTCTCTCTCTCTCTCTCTCTCTCTCTCTCTCTCGCACGGCGTGAAAAGGATGTGAAAATATGTTGTAAATTTTCGTTCGTCTCCTCCCTTATATATATGGCGGCTCCTTTTCCTTGTAGAAGTAGGATATTTATATCCAATATGGAAAGATATTAATTAGATATATTATATCCAATTTTTTTCTTATCATCTCTTTCCTTATCCTTCACCTTCCTTCTCTACAATTTCGTCCAAAATTTCATCTTTTAGACCCCAAATCGAGCCTGCCACCTCAGCAACTCATCACCGCCACATCAGCATGAAAAATCTACAAGATAACACAGAAATACGGTCCAACTAGCCAGGTGGGAGCCAAAACAGACAGAATTTGTATATTATGAATTAAACTCATCAACGTATAAGTAACATTGCACAACACTTTTAACATTTAAAAACATTGTCATCTGTGTCAAGGACAACGTTTACATTAATTCATCAATAAAGCTAATAAAATCTGTAGAAGAAGCAAAATATAATATTTCTCATTGAATCCTTGTCGAGAAGCTCCATATAATTAAAATAAAAACTAAAATCTAGTGTACTCAAAGTTCAATATGAAATATCACTGGGAAATTTAAAAGAAGAGCACAAATGGAAAATAAACCTTCAATACATCTATTTGATGCTTGCTCAATCCTTCCCTCTTTTGCTGACTGCTTGAAGACTCCTCAACAATCTAAGTTACTTGTAATTATCCAAATACCCTTATCTGCAACATATTGAAATGCATATATTTTTCATTTAGTGCAACAGAAGAGAGAAAGACTATAATATAGCTCATTATCTCATCAACATATATAGTTTACCACCACCAAATTACATAATAACACTAAGAACAACTAAAATATAACTCAACAATAATTCACTACCAAAGCATTAGAAGACACATCTCACAATCACCAATCACGAGCAAAGCATATCTTTCCCCATGCCATATCCAAGTATGATATGTTAAATCCATACCGTATTGTATCAAATGCAATCTTACAAGGTCAACATTTCTCCTTCGTAGATTTCCCTAAGCCGTGCACGGGCAAGCCATAGTTTCGTAATTAGTTGTACTTTACATAGCAAATTGCATGAAAGACTCTACTCCTATCCTATACTCTTCCGACAACCTATCATTTGTCATCCATGATTTGACCATTATGAACCTACTAACACAAATTGCAAAAGAAATTCTTGGATATATCACATAAGACAAAGACATTTTTGCATCCATTCGAGAGTAAAATGTAATATTCTGCTTGTTTTTTTTGAACATGTTTCTAACGTGTCCTAGAATCTGTTATACGTTAATTTTTTCTTATCATGTAGAATAAGTGTGTCAACAAATCTATTTTCCTTCATAGATATAATAAACAAAAACCTAAAGCAAACACATTAATAATAACATACTAATGTTATTAATATGTTAGTGCAACACACCAATTCTTGGATATAATAATAACCTAGAGCACAACAATTTAGACACTTTTTTTTGCTTCTCTGAAACAAGTAAAAGAAGCACACACCAATTAGTGACAAAACTGAATTGGCATATAGGCATATATCTGGATTCATTGTTGTAGATCTTAATTATTATTGCACTAACAATATTGTTTTGTACTTCAGATGATCATATTCAATCCTTTTAATCAATTTAAACGGTCCAGATGAGTTCCAAGTTCTCAGACTAGATTATAAGAAGGTAAGCAAACCTGATGTTGAAATATGCCAACACAATCTCAGTTAAAAACCAGAATCTACCATATAAAATGGTGAACTTATTTTCAGCATAACTGTAGTCTATATAGAGATCATTCACAATATATCAGTCGAACATATATAAAAGCAAAGATCTCACTCAAGAGTGTTCATGTGTCGCTACACTATAAGCTCATAACCAACATATATAATTCTCAACATCTCTCTTTGTCCTACACGAATTAAAATTTGTAATTCTAATTCAGTGTCGTTCAGGAGTGTTGTTAATGAATAAGCAACATTTAGTCTTAATCACACGAAACAACGCTTCACTTACAACTCAAGGTTCTGGATTTCTCCTCAGTCCTCATTTAAAATAAAAAATAAAACTGGGTATGGAGACAGCAAACTGGTTTTTTCGATTTTTTTGTTGGCTAATTAATGATGATGAGAAAATGCAAAAATATGAAAATTTCTGTTGCCACGCCATTGCTATTACTCCCTCCGTCTCGTTATTTGTGGCTCAATTGGTTTCGGCATGGGAATTAAGAGAGTAGATGATAAAGTATGAAAGATGGAGTAGATGATAAAGTATGAGAGAGAAGATGAATAAGATAATGAGAAAGTATGAGAGAAATGATGATAAAGTAGGAGAGAGAATGTAATAAAGTAGGAGAGAGAAGATGATAGAGTAGAAGATATGATAATAGTTTTTTACCAAATTAGGAAAGTGGCCACAAATAACGGGACACCCCTTTCGGAAAATTGAGCTACAAATAGCGGGATGGAGGGAGTATATTTTAAAACTTTTAATGAAACTTAAGAAATTCTGCATGATGGTGGCATCCATATTTACTATTGCATTCATATTATTCGTAAGGACTCTCCACTCTCAAATCATTCGATAGTATTTATACACCTGTTTTTTAGAGCGAGAAAAAAAAGGACACGTTATCTTGTGATAATTAATGATATGTTATTCGTTTGGAAATATGCATTTTGCCCTACTACGCTCTTTTAAGACCAATACCCTTAAAAAAAATCTCAACTCTTTTATGTGGTTGAGTGCCCTTTGATTGGCAGTTTCCTCAACTGCCTATGTGAAGCAGACCAACCAACTGTTTTGGTTCAACAAATAAATAACTTTTTTCAATTTTGTATTTTATTCAACATGACATGTCATTATATTGATTCTAGTCATATAATAAACTCGATTATACAAAGTCAATGTAATATTAATTAATTCTTTTTCTAAATAATTAATGAATTCAACAAGAAGTAAATAACCTGCTATAGTAAATTTATTAAAGTTCTCATTTCAAAGCTTCGACAACTTAGACTCAACAATTTTGTTGCCAGAAAAGACCAAATAATATAAATTGGAGTGTTGTGATAATCCGCCCCGTGAATTAAGTATAGTTAATTGGTCAAAGGACCTAAGGTCACTACATGCATGAATTTGACCATGAAAGAATTATAAGTAAATTATTGGTGTGGAAAAAACAATTTGCAAGTTAAAACTTTTAGCTGTGCACTTTATAAAATACGTTTTATGCAAACTTATGATTTTCAAGTCAGTTGAATGCAATGCAATAAAACAGTAAATGAACACAAGCGATTTAACGTGGTTCGGATACGCAAGATCCTACGTCCACGGTCCTGAACAAGGCAGGAGAACTTGTTGATTATTCTGAGCAAGCCTCAGCAGGGATACTGTGCACTGGACAGTTCCCTCTAAGTTATAGTCCTTAGCGACTTTACAATCCAAACCTAAGTTTAGAAGGGAGGGAATATTCTCCAACTGAGAAGGAGTTCTTGCAACAAGAACAATTCACTAAATGTGAACTCCTTCGGATCTAAGCTATGAGTCTAGCAATGAGCTTAGTCTAGAGAAGATAGGGATCAAAGTGCTCTAGAGAGATGAACTACAAGAAGTGTTCTATGAAAACTAGTTCGTCTCTGGATAAGCTTGAAGGTTCTAGAGCGTTGTGAGTTTGAATGATTTCCCTTGATTTCGCGTATATTCCTCTTTTGAAATCTTCAAATCCTTCTCTATTTATAGTTGTGAGTTGTGACATATGTCCGTTGGAGACGACGATGCCACGTGTCACAAGCGTCCAAAGAAAACGGCCACTATTCAACTTTGTTGCAGCAGGGCAGTTAATGCGACCGTTCATGAGAGCAGACTTTTTGTGTAGAGTAGGTAAGCGTTGTCGGCTTCTCATTGGTCGAGGTTTGTAGTTGGTGAGTGTCAGAGTTGACCGTTCAAACTACCTCGTATGTCTTCTGCTGAACATTTGAAAGGACTTTTAGTGCTGGGTCGCTTTCTATCGGATACAGTACTTGAAAGTCTGTCTTCTTCGGCTGAGTCGTCTGACTGATAAAGTGAGCTTCGATAGTCGGTTGGTCGATCGCGAAGGTATACCGCTTGCACTTGGTTCTTCTACCGATGACCATCGGCTTGTAGAGAATGCTTACTGCGAGGTCCGGTCACCGATGCGGGATCTTCAACTGAGTTTGATATCAGCTGCTGACGAAGAGTGCAAGCGATTACACTGATGACGTGGGGTTCTGAAAAGTATCTTCAGCAGAAGATCAGTTCAACAACTACCCCGTACAGGACTTAGACAAAAAATAATAAGCATTACATCAAGTCTAACCTATACATCAGCTAATTCTATCGACACACTAATCTAGTGATATCAGCTCGGTTTTGGGATCTTCAATTCCATAGTACTACTATGATTTCCCCCAATTTCTTTTAACCCTAGAACAGCTGAGTATCAATCTACTGACTCATATCCAACAGTATGCATCATTATGATCGAGGGATTATGAGCACTTTTTAGGCCACACACGACCCGGGCAACATAGAGTAGTTATGACAACCATGAATCATCATTCCAAGTCTCACATCTATTCTTTATCACAAACATCATTATTCCATGTTATGAATTATATGTGTTTGGTCACTGTCGAATTTTCTTGTTAACAAATAATGTTATATCTTCTCTTAAGCAAATTTCAATATATATCACGTGTATTATCTTAAAATGTGTATTATCTTATTTTAAGTATACATAAAACTAGTTTCGTACTCATGTTGGATATTACGTGTGCCAATTTTGTTGGTATTATAAACTGCTATTACAAGTAAACTATTAAATAACAAAATGAAATAAAACAACAAAACCGTCGAGTCGAGGAGTCCTCTCTCCGCAAGACGAAATACGCCCCGGTAGTGCTCTCGGTTGTAGGCGTATCGTCCCCAAAGATAAAACGACGAACGTCTCGAAGATTGCAGCACCGCAAAACCTTCGAGCTCCGGCGAACTGGACTTTTCCGGCGAGGACAGGCTGCTGGAGACTTGAGCTAAGAAGCAGCTAGGATGAGATGCAGAGCTAACTATGGAATGTTGTTGTTTTGCAGGTGTTAGAATGACATGCAGACTGGTCCTATTTATAGGCAGTCCCAGCTCAGGTGTTGATTGCAGGAGCCATTAATGCTGGAGATCGTGGATGGTAAGTAGTGGAGAAGTGGAGAGTGAAACAGTCTCTTCCAGAGACTTCCAAAACAGTACTACTCTGGTGTAGCAGGTGCAGTGCACCACGGAGAGGAATCCAGTGCAGCTGGAGCACTGCACCGCCCGACCCGGCACCCGACCCGGCGAATGACCCGACGGACCACCCAAAGGACCAATTGCCAAGATCCAAGTCCAAGTCCAAGTCCACGGACACGGACCGGAACCGGAACCGGAACCGGAGCCGGAGCCGGGGTCGGGCACGGGCGCGGGCGCGGTGCTGGCGCGGCACGCCGCGCCGCGTGTGAGGCGGTCGGCGAAAAGGCTCTCGCGCATGAGCATGTGTGGTCCAAGCCCACCACATGTCACTTTGTTATCTCTTACAATGTGGTAGAGACTTAAATACCATAATTAAGTTTGTTCATTTATCAATGTAAGACATTGATCAATGTAATACTCTCCAAAACCCGAATAAGGTAAGTTTCTCCACTTTAGGTAACATATAAGTTTTGTCCCCCCAAACTTCGAACCACTATTTCTCACTCACCGAAAATTGGAATCGAGAAATTAAGCACACTATAATTATCTACTCAAAACGTAGATCGACGTCATATATCTCAAAACATTAATCGGATAAATATCGAGGCTCGAAATTGCGATCGAAAAGGGCTGAATTTTGCCCAAGTCAAATTAGCATTTAATGCTAATTGAATTTCCATAATATATATAAATAATATATATATAAACGATTTTTTTTCCAACAATCCCCCACATGAGTGGAAATAGCCAAATGCATGCATGCAGACACACAGCTCTGTCCTCAAGAGACAATAACCCAGCCTCAGGTGTTCCTCTTAGGTATCGCAGAATCTTCTTCGCTGAGTCTAGATGACTTCGCTTGGGATTCGCCTGAAATCTTGCGCATACACCTACAGCATAAGTTATGTCGGGTCGGCTAGTGTTAAATAAAGTAAAGAACCAATAATAGCTCTATAATCGGTAGAGTTAACGTAAGCTCCCTCTTTGTCTAGATCGATTTTAAAGTTCGTGTTCATGGGGATCTTGGCTGGTTTCTTTGGAATCACGGCACGAATCTTTTGAGAAGATCTCGAGTGTATTTGGCTTGATTGATGAAGATTCCTTCAGCTGATTGTTTTACTTGAAATCCAAGGAAATAATTCATCTCTCCCATCATGGACATCTCGAATTTCTCCTTCATCATCTTCTCGAACTGCTGACATATGACTTCGTTTCTGCAGCCGAAAATGATGTCGTCCACGTAGATTTGCACCAGTAGAATGTCATCTTCTGACTTTATGCTGAATAGGGTGCGATCTACCGTCCCCTTTTGAAAACCTTTTCGAAGTAGAAAGTCGATAGGGTATCATACCAAGCCCCGGGTGCTTGTTTTAACCCATACTGAGCTTTCCTAAGTCTCGTACACTGATGTCCCCGCCTGAAAGCCGGGCGGTTGTTCCACGTAGACTTCTTCCTTCGATGCGCCGTTCGAAAAGCCGACTTCACATCCATCTCGATATACCTTAAATCTCGATGTGTTGCATAAGCTAGGAAAAGACGAATGGCTTCCAATCCGGCGACCGGAGCAAATGTTTCATCAAAGTCAATTCCCTCTCGCCCGATTGTATCCTTTAGCAACTAGTCGAGCTTTATTTCGACAATGACGTTGTTTTCATCTCGCTTGTTCTTGAAGACCCACTTAGTTCCAATCACGTGCGATGTCAGGTCCGTCGACAAGCTCCCAAACTTCATTTCCGACGAACCTGGTTCGACTCTTCTTGCATAGCAATGACCCGGTCAAGCATCTTTAAGTGCGTCCTCTATCGACCGAGGTTCTTACGTAGACGAGAAAACAAGAGTAAAGTGAGCTTTCTCCTTGATTTAATCTTGATCTCGTCCTTATAGTTGCTTGATGGATCTCCAATGATAAGATCGAAGAATGAGCATCGAGCCACGAACGCCTGAGTCGGGCTTCTTCTTCGATACCACTTCGCACGGTCGTAGGTGTATTAGGCATTTCGAGTAATCTTGTTTTGTGACCGTAGTAATTCAGTAAGAAGGTTAGGATCTACCGAGTTTCCGGTGTTCGGGGGCATTTAGCTCGGGAACATTAATCGTTCCCCCGAGTTTATATTCTCGGTAGAGGTCTCGATTACCACGGGGGCTTCCTCATCGACCGAAGTTACCCGTTGTTGATTACGTTCGATGGAATCAACTAGGTTAGCTACATTGCTTGTTGGTGAGTCCGAATTTCTTCATCTTCGACTCATCATCCCAACAATCTTCGGATCTTTTCAGCTTTGTCATTTAGTTCGAGATCCCGTAGCTTGCCGCCGACATCCTCGGTGCTTGACTTTGTATCTTTCCCTGTTCTCGATAACAAATTCATCAAAAACAACATGAGGGCTTTCCTCCACGTAAAGAGTTCGATAGTTAAAAACTCTAAAGGCTTTATCGACTCGGGAGTATCCTAAGAATACTCCTTGATCGATTTGCTATCAAAGACCTTCAACCGATCTTTCCCATTGTTGTGGATAAAGCAAGGACAGCCGAAAACATGAAAATGAGAAATAGAAGGAATTCTCCCTTTCCACGGTTCGTATGGCGTCTTCATGTGTTGCCGTGTCGGTAGTGATCGATTCTCGAGTGTAACGGGCGGTGTCGGTAGCATCGGCCCAAAACTTTGAGGGTAGTCCGAGAATCTGCGAGGAGCGTTCTTGCTCGCTTCTTTGAGAGTTCTGTTCTTACGTTCAGCAAGTCCGTTCTGGCCGAGGGGTGCGCAGCTGATGTCTCGTGCTGAATTCCCTCTTTATCGCAAGTATGTCTTGACTACCGAGTTTAGAAACTCTGTTCCTCCGTCTCGAGCGTATCTTCTTAATCTTGATGTTCTTTTCCACATTGAGTTTCTTCGAGAGATTAGGTAACTCGGTCGAACATCGATTTGTTGGCGATGAAGATGACCCAAGTATATCTCGAGTAGTCGTCTATGACGACGAGGGCATACTTCTTGCCTCTTATAGTCACTTGGAGAGACGGCCCGAATACGTCCATGTGAAGCGGTGAAGGATTCCATCGGTGGAAGGTGACGGAATAGGTGGATTGCTACTCTTTGTTTGCTTTCCCTTCGTGCACGCTTCACAATTTCGTCTTTGATAAACGATTCGTTGGGCGGTCCTCGACTTTAGAGTTCTTGACAAGCTTGTTCATGGTTTTGAAGTTCGGGTGGCCGAGTCTCTTGTGCCATAGCCACCGACTTGTTACCCGATTTAGTACGTGCGAGCAAGCAAGCCTCGTGTTACAGCGGTATTCCGGTTGCAACATAGATGTTCTTCCTCCGCGAACCACGATAACACCGTTTTCCCTATAGATTTGTCAACAATATCACGTAAACCGGCGTCAAAGATTACTCGTTAAGATTATCACGTAATTGTCGACCGAAAGGAGATTATGTTGAAGTCCTTCAACATATGTTACTTTTGGAACCGTGGCGGTCCCAATGTTCGGCGTTCCGTATCCCCTTGTGTAGCCTTTGGAATTGTCACCGAATTCAATTCCGGGACCATCTTCTTGTACGTAGTTGGTCGTGAGCTCTTCACGGTAAGTCATGTGTCTCGAGCAGCCCGCCGTCCACTATCCACGGGTCCTTATGCACCCGCAAAACGGAGGCATTTTTAGGTACCCTTTGGTTCGATTGGGTCCTTACGAGGTTAGTGGGTGATTTCGGAACCCGGATCCGTCTCGGGACCTTAGAAGTTCCAGACTTCTTCTTCGAACCTTATCGCCTTTCTTCTCCACAGGACTTGGAGATACCGACTTTCGCTGATAATTTTGGGTTCGGGAGCTTTCTTCTTCGAGTCTTAGCGCTTCTCCCGACCCACGGGCTCATAGTAGTACGAGCCGTGCGAGCCGGGTGCTCATACAATGGCTCCTTTGTAATGTTTGTTCGCCCATCCGACCTTCTTGATTCCCCCCGAATTTGATCGCGGTGTCCCGGGGCTGGAACCTTTGGTCACCGCTTGTTGCTACTCGGCTGAGGTGTAATTATTTTCTCGTTTGTTTTTCGCCCGAGGTGTGGTGTCAGCAGCTTGCACCTTTCCTCTGACGAACCTATCAGCCAGGGTTGCTGAGATTTTGGAGGTAGAAGCTTCGTGTGTATAGCCTAGACCTTCTTTCACAGAAGTTGACCGTTGTGCTCTAAGCATGCTTTCAAGCTTCTCCTTCGCTCCTAGGTATTGTTCAGTCATCAATCCTCTCCAGACTTCGTCACTCCTTCTGAGTAAGTCATAGTCATTCTGCACGTCTGTGAGCTTCTGACTGAGCTTGACTATTTCAGTCTCTTTCTCAGAATTGTCCTTGGTCAGAACTGAGATCTGAGTCTCTTGAAGCTGAGACTTAGTCATGAGAGATTCAATCTCTTCCTTGAGTCTCGCAACTAGATCCACTGACTCAGTAGAGACCTGACAATCAGAAGAAAGTCTCTGATTCTCAGCCTTTACCTGTTCAAGTTCCTGGATGGTTCTCTTTGAACTCTCGCTCGGTGAAACTGTTCCTCTAGCGGATCATCGTAGGCTTGTACCACGTCTAGAGGATCATCTCGGACCGAGCACGTGTCTTGTGTGCTTTGTGTGAAGAAGAGGTAATAATGCGTTTAGAATTTACCTCGGCCCTCTTCTCCCGGCCATCGACACTATTCGGCCGACTCATCAGGAACTGTCTCTGCGACCTCAACTGCGACGAACGCGGCTTCATCTTCAGAAGAATACATGAATGTATCCTCCTCAATTGAGTTGTCGGATATCTCTCCGGCTATATAGGCCTGTCGTCTCTCGGCGAATTTCTTTCTCCTGGCTCGCCGTTACGCTCTTTGAGCGGTGAGAGTTCGGGACAATCGTATCGATAGTGTCCCTCCTTCTTGCGGTTGTAGCGGGTAGATGTTCTGTCTGCTCTTACCAGTGAGTCTTTAGACGGATTGCGGCAAGCAGACTCCGATTTCCCGCATTCGGTAGAAGGATTAGATTCTTCTTTCTTATGATAGTCTTTCTTACCCGAGGAAGAATCTCGGTTGTATTTCCTCGGCTTTCGACTCTCTCCTTTTCCCTCGATATTTGAGAGCCATCGGTGCTAGGCCGGTCGGTGGCCCGAAGTCTCGGAAGACTTTGCTACCGATGTGGCCACGGCTTTGCTTGAGGAAATAGGCTTGGCTCCGGTATTGCCGATCGTTGCCTTGAAGGCGTGGTCGAACCGTGTGTCGCTGGAGCGCTTAAGAACTTTTGGGGTAGGCTATGCTTGAATTCCTCCGATTTTAATTCGAAAATATAACATCGGGAGTTAGAGCATTTAGATCAGAGCGACGTAAATAAGTAGCAAATGGAAGCCACTTCTGTCGGGGCAACGCTCTCAAGATCTTGGTGTTCATCTCCTTGTTGGTGAACGACCTCCCCAGCCCATTGATGACATTGACTTGATTGGTGAATCGACACTCGGCTCGTCAATGGTTTCGATGAGCTCCATTGCAAAGGCGTCGAACTTCGAAGTTCTAGCTCGAGCTTGTTTTCTTTGATCTCGAGGGGTTCCATGGCTCGATGTGCCCAAGGCGTCCCATAGCTCTTTCGCCGTTTTGCAATCTTGTACTCTTTCGAGGTGTGAGTCACTGAGCGTAGTCAGTATGGCATTACGTGCAACTCGATCAAGGTTGTGCAACTTCTTTTCTTCAGGCGTGAAGGCAGATTTGTCTTTGGGAACCTTAGCACCAGTTTGTGCTCCCACGCCTCCTCCAGCAGCAAATACTATGCTGTCGATCATAGGAATGATCGGTCCCGATTCTAGGACATCGACATGCTTGTCGTGGAGTGACGTTAGGTGTGCCTCCATACGTACGCGCCATACCGTGTAGTTCTCTATTGAGAACATCGGCACCATCCTAATACCGACATATCGGACATTGTAAGAGTAAGAGTATAAGGATGCTGAAAAGATGCTTATGCGGTGAAAACGGTTTTCGGGATCGGTTCGAGAGGACCAAGTATTTCGTAACCGGCGATCGGTTGAACACCGTGTGCTCGATACCAATTGTTGGTCCGGAGACGAAAAGTCGGGTGTAGAGGGGGGGGTGAATACACCGAGCTCTGTACCTTTTTCTCAGTGAAGGTCAGCTGAAGCTGATGTTTGCAACTGATGAACAGTGCCAAAGTGAGTCAGCTTCTGAGCTCTTCTACTGACTGATGTCAGTATTACGAAACTCAGTCGAAGACTGTAGTGCGGATAAGTGTTAGGCCCAGAGTCGTCTCTTTTGAAAACGCGTTTTTGCAAGTTAAAACTTTTAGCTGTGCACTTTATAAAATACGTTTTATGCAAACTTATGATTTTCAAGTCAGTTGAATGCATTGCAATAAAACAGTAAATGAACACAAGCGATTTAACGTGGTTCGGATACGCAAGATCCTACGTCCACGGTCCTGAACAAGGCAGGAGAACTTGTTGATTATTCTCGAGCAAGCCTCGGCGGGGATATCGTGCACCTGGACGGTTCCCTCTAAGTTATAGTCCTTAGCGACTTTACAATCCAAACCTAAGTTTAGAAGGGAGGGAATATTCTCCAACTGAGAAGGAGTTCTTGCAACAAGAACAATTCACTAAATGTGAACTCCTTCGGATCTAAGCTATGAGTCTAGCAATGAGCTTAGTCTAGAGAAGATAGGGATCAAAGTGCTCTAGAGAGATGAACTACAAGAAGTGTTCTATGAAAACTAGTTCGTCTCTGGATAAGCTTGAAGGTTCTAGAGCGTTGTGAGTTTGAATGATTTCCCTTGATTTCGCGTATATTCCTCTTTTGAAATCTTCAAATCCTTCTCTATTTATAGTTGTGAGTTGTGACATATGTCCGTTGGAGACGACGATGCCACGTGTCACAAGCGTCCAAAGAAAATGGCCACTATTCAACTTTGTTGCGGCGAGGCGGTTAATGCACTTGTTCATGAGAGCAACTTTCTTGTGTAGAGTAGGTAAGCGTTGTCGGCTTCTCATTGGTCGAGGTTTGTAGTTGGTGAGTGTCGAGTTGACCGTTCAAACTACCTCGTATGTCTTCTCGCCGAACATTTGAAAGGACTTTTAGTCTTTGGGTCGCTTTCTATCGGATACTGTACTTGAAAGTCTGTCTTCTTCGGTGAGTCGTCGACCGATAAAGTGAGCTTCGATAGTCGGTTGGTCGATGCGAAGGTATACCGCTTGCACCTTGGTTCTTCTACCGATGACCATCGGCTTGTAGAGAATGCTTCTACCGAGGTCCGGCCACTGATGCGGGATCTTCAACCGAGTTTGATATCGCTGCTGACGAAGAGTGCAAGCGATTACACTGATGACGTGGGGTTCTGAAAAGTATCTTCAGCAGAAGATCAGTTCAACAACTACCCCGTACAGGACTTAGACAAAAAATAATAAGCATTACATCAAGTCTAACCTATACATCAGCTAATCCTATCGACACACTAATCTACTGATATCAGCTCGGTTTTGGGATCTTCAATTCCATAGTACTACTATGATTTCCCCCAATTTCTTTTAACCCTAGAACAGCTGAGTATCAATCTACTGACTCATATCCAACAGTATGCATCATTATGATCGAGGGATTATGAGCACTTTTTAGGCCACACACGACCCGGGCAACATAGAGTAGTTATGACAACCATGAATCATCATTCCAAGTCTCACATCTATTCTTTATCACAAACATCATTATTCCATGTTATGAATTATATGTGTTTGGTCACTGTCGAATTTTCTTGTTAACAAATAATGTTATATCTTCTCTTAAGCAAATTTCAATATATATCACGTGTATTATCTTAAAATGTGTATTATCTTATTTTAAGTATACATAAAACTAGTTTCGTACTCATGTTGGATATTACGTGTGCCAATTTTGTTGGTATTATAAACTGCTATTACAAGTAAACTATTAAATAACAAAATGAAATAAAACAACAAAACCGTCGAGTCGAGGAGTCCTCTCTCCGCAAGACGAAATACGCCCCGGTAGTGCTCTCGGTTGTAGGCGTATCGTCCCCAAAGATAAAACGACGAACGTCTCGAAGATTGCCGCAAAACCTTCGAGCTCCGGCGAACTGGACTTTTCCGGCGAGGACAGGCTGCTGGAGACTTGAGCTAAGAAGCAGCTAGGATGAGATGCAGAGCTAACTATGGAATGTTGTTGTTTTGCAGGTGTTAGAATGACATGCAGACTGGTCCTATTTATAGGCAGTCCCAGCTCAGGTGTTGATTGCAGGAGCCATTAATGCTGGAGATCGTGGATGGTAAGTAGTGGAGAAGTGGAGAGTGAAACAGTCTCTTCCAGAGACTTCCAAAACAGTACTACTCTGGTGTAGCAGGTGCAGTGCACCACGGAGAGGAATCCAGTGCAGCTGGAGCACTGCACCGCCCGACCCGGCACCCGACCCGGCGAATGACCCGACGGACCACCCAAAGGACCAATTGCCAAGATCCAAGTCCAAGTCCAAGTCCACGGACACGGACCGGAACTGGAGCCGGAGCCGGGGTCGGGCACGGGCGCGGGCGCGGTGCGGCGCGGCACGCCGCGCCGCGTGTGAGGCGGTCGGCGAAAAGGCTCTCGCGCATGAGCATGTGTGGTCCAAGCCCACCACATGTCACTTTGTTATCTCTTACAATGTGGTAGAGACTTAAATACCATAATTAAGTTTGTTCATTTATCAATGTGGGACATTGATCAATGTAATACTCTCCAAAACCCGAATAAGGTAAGTTTCTCCACTTTAGGTAACATATAAGTTTTGTCCCCCCAAACTTCGAACCACTATTTCTCACTCACCGAAAATCGGAATCGAGAAATTAAGCACACTATAATTATCTACTCAAAACGTAGATCGACGTCATATATCTCAAAACATTAATCGGATAAATATCGAGGCTCGAAATTGCGATCGAAAAGGGCTGAATTTTGCCCAAGTCAAATTAGCATTTAATGCTAATTGAATTTCCATAATATATATAAATAATATATATATAAACGATTTTTTTTCCAACAATCCCCCACATGAGTGGAAATAGCCAAATGCATGCATGCAGACACACAGCTCTGTCCTCAAGAGACAATAAAGCATCAGGGTAGGTGGCTTGTGACCTTGAACCTTCCTTAGTCAGTGCTATCGAGCATACCGGCGGATTAGTGGACACGTGGCCTTGAACTATTCCTCCATGGTGTCTACTTAGACAATAGCACAAACACTATAAAGTCTCAACCGCGTCCGTTCTCACGTTTGTGTCCTTTACTGGCCATGGACAACCTCTTTGGATTAATAAGTGTTTACATAGAAGCGGCCCTCACTTCTCACTTACATAGGTGATTCTTACGCGAGTATCCTGTCATACTCCACCTTCATAAGGCATCCAAGAATCATTAAAAGTCAAAGACTTAACCTCACCACTTGACAGGTCACCAACACTCTCGAGCTCTTTTAGGGAATAGACTATTTGAGTGTGGTATCAACAAACTCATATAGCTTAGTTTTCCCATTGAACCAAGTTCATGGGATCTCCAATCTACAAGGTTGGGTATCCACTATAATCGTCTTTAATTTGTGGATTTAACTCCCATTCCCTCTACGAGCTTATACATTTGATCTCGATTCAAACTTTTAGTAAGCGGATCCGCTAGGTTATCTATAGACTTGACATAGTCTATAGAGATAACCCCACTCGTGATCAAATGTCTTACGGTATTACGTCGACGACGAATATGTCTCGACTTACCATTATAAAACCCACTCTTGGCCCTACCAATAGCCGCTTGGCTGTCACAGTGAATCATCACAGGTGGCACGGGTTTCGTCCAACATGGAATATCTTCAAGAAAATTACGGAGCCATTCGGCCTCCTCACCGGCTTTATCTAAAGCAATAAATTCAGATTCCATGGTGGATCTGGCAATGCACGTCTGTTTCGTGGATCTCCACGACACAGCTCCTCCCCCTATAGTGAACACATAACCACTAGTAGACAACGAGTCTTTAGTATCGGATATCCAATTTGCATCACAGTACCCTTCAAGTACTGGGGGATGTCTCGAGTAGTGCAGCCCAAAGTTAAGAGTGTATTTCAAATACCTCATAACTCTTTCAAGAGATTTCCAATGCTCTCTACTAGGATTACTAGTATAGCGACTCAGTTTGTTCACCGGACAAGCTAGATCAGGCCTAGTACAATTCGTGATGTACATAAGACAACCAATGACTCTAGCATAATCCTCTTGAGCAACAGGATCACCCCTATTCTTGCTCAAGTGAACATTAACTTCTAAAGGAGTCTTAGCCGGCACACTATCAAAAGCATTAAACCTCTTAAGCACTTTCTCAATATAATGAGATTGAGACAAAACAATCCCTTTAGGAGTTCTTTGTATCTTTACTCCAAGAATAACATCAGCAACTCCCATATCTTTCATATCGAAATTTCTTTTAAGCATATGCTTGGTGTCATTTATGACTTGAAGGTTTTGTCCCATAATTAACATGTCGTCTACATAAAGACAAACAATTACAAAGCCATTCTTTGTATTCTTTATGTAAACACACTTGTCACATTCATTAATCTTAAAGCCATTCGACAACATAGCCTCGTTGAATTTCAAGTGCCATTGTAATGGTGCTTGTTTTAACCCATATAGGGATTTCACCAACTTACATACCTTTCGCTCTTGACCAGGTACAACGAACCCTTCAGGTTGTTCCATATAAATTTCCTCTTCTAAATCTCCATTTAGAAAGGCTGTTTTCACGTCCATTTGGTGAATCTCAAGATTGTGCAAAGCAGCAATCGCGAGAAGCACACGGATAGACGTAATCCTCGTTACAGGCGAATAAGTATCGAAGAAGTCATATCCTTCAATTTGCTTAAAGCCTTTAACCACTAAACGAGCTTTATATTTATCAATTGACCCATCTGCCTTATACTTTCTTTTTAGGATCCATTTACATCCTAAGGGCTTGCAACCTTCGGGTAAGTCTGCTAAGACCCAAGTGTGATTCTGCATAATGGAATCAATTTCACTTTGGACAACTTCTTGCCAAAGTGGGCCATCGGGTCTAGAAAGAGCTTCTTTTATAGACCGCGGCTCTTCATCCAAAAGAAAAACAACATAATCAGGACCAAAGTCCTTAGCAACTCTCGCTCTAGTGCTACGTCTTGGTTCTAAAGTTTCAAGATCAGGAGCTTGCCTTTTACGCGTAGTGGGTTCTACCCCCACATTTCCAGAACTACTAGCAACTTCTCTTGCTTCACCATTAGAGCTTGACTCAACCTTATCATCCCTTTTACAAGGATAGATATGTTCAAAGAATATAGCATTCCTTGACTCAATAGTAGTTCCAACGTTCATGTCGGGCACGGCCGACTTATGAATGACAAACCGATATGCACAACTATTCAATGCGTATCCTATAAAGATACAATCGACAGTCTTAGGTCCGATTGTAACTTGTTTAGGCAAAGGCACTTCTACCTTAGCCAAACACCCCCACACTTTGAGGTATTTATAGGAAGGTTTCCTTCCTTTCCACAGCTCGTAAGGAGTTACATCTCTACCTTTTAGAGGTATTTTGTTCAATAAGTAGTTAGCCGTCAAGACGGCTTCCCCCCACATGTTCTGGGGCACTCCAGAACTTATTAACATAGCATTCATCATCTCCTTTAGAGTTCGGTTCTTCCTTTCAGCTACACTATTTGATTGAGGCGAATAGGGGGCAGTGGTTTGATGAATAATACCACTTGTCTTACATAACTCTTCAAAAGGAGCTACATATTCTCCACCTCTATCACTTCGTACCATTTTGATTTTACAATCAAGTTGGTTTTCGGCTTCTGCTTTGAAGTTAGAAAAAGCTTCAATCGCCTCATCTTTACTCCTTAAAAGATAAAGAGTACAATACTTGGTGCAGTCATCAATAAAAGTAATAAAATACTTTTTCCCACCTCTAGTTTGTACAAACTTCAAGTCACATCGTCAGTGTGAATGAGTTCTAGAGGTTTTGTGTTCCTTTCTACATAATGAAATGGTTGCTTAGCCAATTTTGCTTCAACACAAACTTCACACTTGGTTTTGTTAAACTCATTTACTTTAAGGAGATCGAGATTAACTAATCTTTTTATAGCATTTAGATTAACATGTCCTAATCTAGAATGCCATAAATCGGAACACTCAAGCAAGTAAGAGGAAGTGGCTTCATTATCATTATTCTTGGCCTCAACGGCCTCTTGGCGTAACGCCATTACACTTAGCTTGAAAAGGCCCTCAGACAGGTAACCTTTTCCTAGGAACATACCAAATTTAGACAAAATAAATTTGTCTGACTCAAAAACTAGTCTAAACCCTCTCTTGACTAGTATAGAGCCGGACACAAGATTTTTCCGGATGTCGGGGACATGCAGCACCTCTCCAAGAGTAAGGTTCTTGCCGGAGCTCAACCTTAGCACCACAGTACCATAGCCAACAACCTCAGATGAGGCTTGATTACCCATGTTGAGCTTCCTCCCTTGGCAGCTCTTGTACTTGGTGAAGCGGCTCCGGTCACCACAAACATGTGCCGTGGCAGCGGTATCAATATACCACTTCCCCTCATTCTCCACGACGTTAGCTTCTTCAGTGACCACGGCCGCAAGGTCGGCTTCAGTGAGGTCAATCTCCAACATATTGGCTTGACGAGCCCTCTTCTTCTTCGGCTTTCGGCAGTCCTTGGACATGTGGCCGGATTTGCCACAGTTGTAGCAGTCCCCTTCAAACTTGCGGGATTGCACCTTGCCCTTCCCTTTGGGGTTGCTATTCGGACGCCCTCTCTTAGCATTGTTGGAGTTGCCACCTTTCTCAGCAAGGTTGACTCTTGGCTCCACGGGTGCTTTGCCCTTCCCATCTCGAGTCCTCATGTCAGTCTCGATGCGGAGCTTGACCACAAGGTCCTCAAGCGTCATTTCCTTTCGCTTGTGCTTCAAGTAGCTCTTGAAGTCCTTCCCGCTCGGGGGAAGTTTCTCAATTACTGTTGCCACAATAAAAGCATCTGGCAAAAGCATACCTTCGGCGTGGACATCATGGACAATGAGTTGGAACTCTTGCACTTGGTCCATGACTGGTCGAGAGTCCACCATTTTGTAGTCCAAGAACTTGGCGACTACAAACTTCTTGGTACCTGCATCGTCAGTACATTATTTTCTTTCAAGTGCCTCCCAAATTGCCTTGGAGGTCTTTACATTTGCATATACACTGTACAGACTATCATCTAGTCCACTAAGCAAGAAGTTTTTACAAAAGTAGTCAGAAGTCAGCGAATTATCATAAGCTATGCGGACTTCCAAGTTCTCTTCGTTGTCACTTGGAGGGGCGGGTGCATTCTCCATCAGCACAGTCGTGAACCCCAATGTTGTCAAATAGAACAACATCTTCTGTTGCCACCTTTTGAAGTCGGCTCCACCAAACTTGGCCGGCTTCTCAGCAGCAGGCAGCACTCTAGACGAGTGCAGAGGTGCCGTCAGGGTTGGGTTCGAACCCCCCACCACTCCATGGTGGTTCACACTCCCAAATGGGACATTGCTCTGCAAGGCAGAGGACATGGCATTGAAGTTGTATGCCGAGTTAGCGGCATTAGCACGGTTAAGTGCGATCCTTGCGTCAGTGGCGGCAGACATGGCAGCGAGTGTCGGATTAGCAAAGACCGGAGTAGGTGTAGGGACAGACACCGGCGGAACTACGTTGCTGGAGGGGGCAAGGACGTCAGCAACGGTGGGGTTGGTGGCAGCAGAAATGACGGCGGCGGCAGCGTCGGAGAAAGCAGCACTTGAGGAAGACATCTTCTTAGTTTACTTGAAGCAGATATAGGTATTTCGTCTAGCGATTGTTGGTATTATAAACTGCTATTACAAGTAAACTATTAAATAACAAAATGAAATAAAATAACAAAACCGTCGAGTCAAGGAGTCCTCTCTCCGCAAGACGAAATACGCCCCGGTAGTGCTCTCGGTTGTAGGCGTATCGTCCCCAAAGATAAAACGACGAACGTCTCAAAGATTGCAGCACCGCAAAACCTTCGAGCTCCGGCGAACTGGACTTTTCCGGCGAGGACAGGCTGCTGGAGACTTGAGCTAAGAAGCAGCTAGGATGAGATGCAGAGCTAACTATGGAATGTTGTTGTTTTGCAAGTGTTAGAATGACATGCAGACTGGTCCTATTTATAGGCAGTCCCAGCTCAGGTGTTGATTGCAGGAGCCATTAATGCTGGAGATCGTGGATGGTAAGTAGTGGAGAAGTGGAGAGTGAAACAGTCTCTTCCAGAGACTTCCAAAACAGTACTACTCTGGTGTAGCAGGTGCAGTGCACCACGGAGAGGAATCCAGTGCAGCTGGAGCACTGCACCGCCCGACCCGGCACCCGACCCGGCGAATGACCCGACGGACCACCCAAAGGACCAATTGCCAAGATCCAAGTCCAAGTCCAAGTCCACGGACACGGACCGGAACCGGAGCCAGAGTCGGGGTCGGGCACGGGCGCGGCGCGGGGCGCGGTGCGGCGCGGCACGCCGCGCCGCGTGTGAGGCGGTCGGCGAAAAGGCTCGCGCGCATGAGCATGTGTGGTCCAAGCCCACCACATGTCACTTTGTTATCTCTTACAATGTGGTAGAGACTTAAATACCACAATTAAGTTTGTTCATTTATCATTGTGGGACATTGATCAATGTAATACTCTCCAAAACCCGAATAAGGTAAGTTTCTCCACTTTAGGTAACATATAAGTTTTGTCCCCCCAAACTTCGAGCCACTATTTCTCACTCACCGAAAATCAGAATCGAGAAATTAAGCACACTATAATTATCTACTCGAAACGTAGATCGACGTCATATATCTCAAAACATTAATCGGATAAATATCGAGGCTCGAAATTGCGATCGAAAAGGGCTGAATTTTGCCCAAGTCAAATTAGCATTTAATGCTAATTGAATTTCCATAATATATATAAATAATATATATATAAACGATTTTTTTTTCAACAAATTTTAGTCACTTATATAAAATTGAATGTTTTATACCCATTTTATTCTAAATTTTCAAAAACATTTTTAATAAATAATTCACTAAGTACTTATTATTCTTCGTGTTTAGTGTGTCAGGAAAATAACACAATGGTTTGGGTATACTATATTTATGTACCATGACCACACCGCATGGGTATTAACAAATATATAAAATACGTGATCCACTTTTATTAATTAAAAATGTCACATATCAATATTTTTATTGTGTGGTAGAAAAGATGCACAAATATAATATATTCAAACTACTCTGGGATAATAGGCTGTACAAATATTTAAAAAGTGGACAAAAACTATCTACATATCCAAATTGATTAAGAAATTTAGAATACATATCACATGTATCATCTTAACATAATATGGAATAACGTGTGTTAAGAATATAGGATAAAATACCATACAATCTAGTATAGGGGGCCACACCTAGAGTAAAAGAAACATACACTGATAGCATTAGCTTGTGATATAGTAAAAGAAATGGAGATAGAATTGGTGAAGTGCGAGTGCTGCGGGATGAAGGAAGAGTGCACGCAGGAGTACATCAAGGAGGTGAAGGCCAACTTCGAGGGGAAATGGCTGTGCGGGTTGTGTTCGGAAGCAGTGAGAGATGAAGTTTGCAGAGGGAAGAAGCAATCCCCCATTGATGAAGCTGTCAAAGCTCACATGTCCTTCTGTCGGAAGTATAAATCCAACCCCGCGATTAAGGTGGCCGACGGCATGCGGCAGATGCTGCGCCGGAGGTCCGGCGTTGCTCCGAGCACGTCACAAGTTGGGGACGAGTCCGGCTTCGGTTATTACTAAGTAGGAGATTAGCTAGGTTGTCTGATTGATTTTGGTTGAAATAATATGTATTCATTTCTGAGTTAGGCTATGTTGTTGTTTGTATAGGGAGGGTTGTTATAAATTATAATGGAGGGTTCCAACTGGTTCAAATTTTGTCTTCTTGTTTCTGCTTTATGGATGGGTATGTTATTTCTAGATCAAATTAATGTTTCCCCTCTTTGCAAAGATCATGACTTTTGGGGAGAAGACAGGTATTAGTTTCATATTCAGGAGCTAGATTCTGTTGAAGCAGTGGTTGAAGTCTTGAAGATGCTTCACATGTCTGGGCTATGTTAGAATAAAATACGGAGAGAGAGAGTTTTATTAAAACAACATCCTATAATTTTGGAAAACATTTTGTATCATCTGGCTAATACACTTTATGCACCTTTTTTATCGTCGAGTTTTACCGGTGATTTATTGTGTACCGGTAAGTCAGGAAAAAAATCGCATAAAGTGTGTGCTCTCTATCAAATGACCAAAAAGGACAAAATGTTGATGTTATGCGGCCAACAAGGGACAAAGCCACATTACAGACATAAAACGAATTGAAAACCTATTATATGATTAAAATCGAGATTTTAACCAATCTAAGCTAGAGAGTAGAGAGGCCGGGATAGTGGGGTGTGTACATGTACATGCAAAACATGTAAATTAATCACTGCATAGTGGCAGCGGGTAGAGCTGGCCAAAAAACCAAAAGCTGTTCTTGTACAGTGACCGACTGACCGCCGTTTTGGAATCGTTTGTTATTTACAAGCTGTTATTACAACCAAACCGGTAAGTCAGAAAAACAAAAATAGAACATAGAACAAAAAAGGAAATTTCGTCGAGTCGAGGATGACCTCTATCCGCAAGACGAAATACGCCCTGGGTAGTGCTCTCGGATCTGGCGTATCGTCCTCAAAGATAAAACGACGATGTCTCAAAGTATAGTAGCACCGCAAAACAACGAGCTCCGGCGAACTGGACTTCTGGCGAGGACAGAACTGGACAACTTAAGCTAGTATGAAGATGCTGAGAGAGATGTTGAGAGATGTGATGAAATGCAATGCATACTAGCCTATTTATAGGCTCTTCTGCCTAGGTGAAAGGTTGTTGGAGCCTTTATCACTGCCAATAAGGCAGGTGGAGTAGTGGGAAGGAAAGTGGAGAGGTGGAGAGTTTTCAATAGTCTCATTCCAGAGACTTCTAAAAAGAAATAATCAGGTGCAGGAGGAGCACTGTACCAGTGTACCACGAGTTGGGCTAGCCCACAAGTAGCCCACCAAGTCCATTAGCCTAGGCCCAACGGACAAAGCCCACAGACCACCCAAATAACCAACTATCAATTTGTCCGCGGACCACCAAAAGGACCAACGTCAATTGTCAAGATCCAAGTCCAAGTCCACGGACCAGAGCCGGGGACTGGCATGGTGGCGCGTCGCGTGTAATGCGGTCGGCGAAAAGGCTCGCGCGCATGAGCATGTGTGGCCCAAACCCACCACATGTCACTTTGTTATCTGTTACAAAGTGGTAAAAAATGAAATACCACTATAATTATTGTTTATTAATCAATGTGGAACATTGATTAACGTGTTAATTCTCTAAAAACCCGAATACGGTAAGTTTCTCCACTTTAGGTAACATTTCAATTTTGTCCCCTAAACTTCAAGCCACTATTTTGTCACTCACAAAAAATCGGAATTGAGAAATTAAGCAAACTACAATTATCTAATCAAAACGTAGATCAACGCTATATATCTTAATTCATAAATTGGATATGTGTCGAGGCTCGAAAATGAGATCATACGAGCTGAATTTTACCCAAGTCAAAATATTAAATGCTAACACAATTTCCATAATATCTAATTTCTATATATAAAATATCTATATATAGAGAGAGATAAATTGAGAACACATCCCTAATGAGATAAATGAAAACAAATCCGTGCCATTCGTTTTCGTGATTTGTGGTTTAGATTGAGTGCTGACTCATCAAATTTTGATGGGGAGAAATTGTCATTAAGGGTAAATTCGTACTTACTCCCTTATGTTTCAAGAATGAAGAACATTTAAGGTTTCTATCTCTCTTCCTTTGGGCGAGGGAAATTCAGTCTCAAATTGTGACATCTCCGCACTCTTCGATTGGCATTGTTTGGTGCCTCGATTCGCTGTCGTCAACCCTTCATTTCCATCCCTTTGGATTTCGCAACTATCATTTCAAAAGGATATGGGTAATTTCCACTTTCAATAATCCTATTGTAATTCTCAAATTGATTGGGATTTTTAAACTTTTTTTACTGATTGTGAGCAATCGAGAAATTTACTCGTTTGTTGGAAGATTGCATTTAGTGGGTTTCATCAATCGTCGCTGAATTTTGTTTTTCTTTTCCCATTATTTGTTCTTGGACAGTTATTGTTAGAGATGCAATTTGTTTCATGAGTTTAGTGTTATTTTTGAACATAATATGCCGTGGGTTTCATCAATTGTGAGTAGATTTTAGTTGGATTTATGATTTTCTGCACCTATTATGTTTATGCACATTTATGGCCTGCATTTACGCACATAGTGCTTGTGTTTTGTACAAATTTGACGGATTGTATTAATTTAGTGTTTTTGTGTTATTTACCAGCTGATTCAACCTCTTCTGATGAGTGTATTATGGATAACACCGAAATGTGTTATAGGCCCATGCGTCCCGTAGAGCTTAAACCGTTTGTTGGTAAAAAATTTACCTATTTGGATGATGGTGTACGTTTTTACAAAGTATATTATGGTTTGTGCGGATTTGATGTTCGCTTGAGCACATCCCGTGTTACCGATTTTATTATCAAGCATATGTATGTGTTATGTAATCGTGAGGGTCATGGATCTGCCCATTTCTTGAATACCGTAGAAGTAATTAAGGCTTCTAGTAGTAAGAATAAGAGAAAAACAAGGAGTTCTAAAGCTAGATGTAGAACTCGACTTGTTTTTAAACTTTGTGGATCCGAAGGTTATGAAATAACAACTTTTATCTAGCCGCACTCTCACCCTCTACTCCAAGAAGGGCAAACACAATTTTTGAAGCTCAATAGACAGATGGATAACACCCACCAGAGTTTTGTTTTGAATTGTCGCCGAGCTAATATTGGACCCCTCCGATCTTTCAAATTATTTAAGGACCTAGTTGGTAGTTTTGACAACATTGGTTGTAGTGGCAATGATTTCAAGAATTTCTCTCGTGATGTGCGGGAATATGTCGTCGGATTGGATACTCAAGTTATTTTCGATGACTTGCTAAGCCGTCAGGAATTCTCACATGGATTCACCTTTTATTATGCTATGAACGATAAAAAAATTGACTCGGTTATGTTGGGCTGATGTAGTTTCCATTAATAACTATAAGCGTTTTGGTGAAGCCGTATCATTTGATGCTACTTACACAACTAACAAGTAAGTCTTTCGGTCTTGATTTTTTACTACCGCATGTTTTTTCTACTCTAACCATTCTAGAACACTGACGTGCATAAGTTTATGAATGATTGTGCATATACAATTGCAACAATGTGCAGAGATCTCTTTCTTTTTTGAATTTACTTTTTGTTTTTTCTTATGTTACAAGGTATAACATGATTTTTGCTCCTTTTATGGGAAAGGACAACCACGAGAAATGCATTACTTTTGGTGCTGGTTCGTTGTTTTGGGAGGGTGAACATTCATATGGTTGGCTTCTTCAAAAGTTTCTCATTTGTATGGATAATCAGCTTCCCAAATTGTTGATAACTGACCAAGATCCAGGTTTGATAAAGCGGTTGCAACAGTCTTACCTCATACACGTCACAGATTTTGCATGTGGCATATCACGTGAAAGGTTGCCGATAAGCTTTCCGTGGCTTTGAGGGGTGATGAAGATTTCAAACACAAATTCAATGAATTGGTATGGTCTGAATCCATCGAACCCAATGAATTTGATCAAAGGTGGCGTGCAATCATATCGGAATATGATTTGAATGGCCACAAGTGGTTCGATACTATGTTCGAACTTAGAGAACGGTGGATTCCAGCATATTTCAAACATTTACCAATGAGTGACTTATTCAAGACCACCTCAATGTCAGAATCAGTTTCTTCTAAAGATTTCTAAACCGCCATGATAATCTTATTGAGTTTTTCATGCATCTTGGGAGTGCAATTGATGCTCAAAGACACACAACCTAGAGAGCTGCAATGATTTGAAGAGTTTTCCAGAACTAGTTACTAACCTCCAGATTGAGAAGCATGCCACTTCATTCTATACATTTTCAAAGTTCAAGGAAGTGCAAACATAAATTGTAGTAGCCATCCATTCGCGTTGGTGTTGAAGATGACTGATGTTGGTACCACTACTGTATATGAGGTAGAAGACTCTGGAGATGGTACCTTCACCATAGTATGTGGTTACAACCTATTCTTGAGAAAGGGTTTTTTGTGCAAACATGTATTCTTTGTTCTCAAGAATAAGAGAGTGGATTGTATCCCAAATCAGTATCTTCAACCTCGTTGGTCTAGAAGTATACCTTTCGAAGATCCTTATTTGAGGTTTGGTGAAGGACCAAATCGAAAGGACAATCGGGAGTTGTTATATGAGATTTATCGATGTGTTGGACTTGTTGAGTGTAGTGGAGAGTTACGGGCGGGATTATTGTTGAATCTAAAACAATTGACGGAGAAGTATTCTAACCTTATAGTTGGAACGAAGACCAATAAGTAGTGCTCCATATATATTTTATTTGGTTTATATCATTATCTTACCTTGCACTTTACCAACGTGAAACTCACATTCTTATTTTTTGAAGTGATGGTAGTGCTAAGAAGAAGATCATTGAAGACTTCTACGGTTGTTTGATTCTAGAGAGTGTATCGGTATTGTCTCCCAGTCCAGTTAAGACAAAGGGTAGTAGAAGTAGTATTCAATCTAGGAAGGAAACTGCTCATAGGAAAACAAACAAACCAAAGAAGAATTGCAGCAAATGCAAACAATTGACCAATCACGACCCTTGTAACTGTGACCAAACGAGCCTTGAAGATGACTGAACAAATCTAGCTCTGAACTCTGACCAAATTACTTGATTTATGGCATTTTGAAATTCGTGGACATGGATCCTTGTTTAATTATTTGTTGTTGTTTAGAAGTCAAATTTGCATTGCTTCTATTTACACTGAACCTACTAAATGTGCAGTCTTCAATTATCCGAAATGTGCATAGGAAATTCCTACATGTGCATAAAAATGCCTTAAATGTGCATATGTAATCGATTGGTAGCAGGTGAATGTAACAGATATTATTGTTCTTCACTGAAACCATCTTAAATACAATAAATGTGCACATCTAATCAAAATAAGTACATGTAACAGAAACCCAAAAATACATAAAGTCTACAGTTAGATTCAAATATGTAAAATGTGCATATAATATGTCTTCAGCGTGAAAGCAAAAACCATCTAATCTGTATATGTCTTAACTTCTACTTCTGCGACTATGGACTTAATTACAAAATAACATAATAAACCACCCTCACAAAAGAAGTCTAAAATTTAAAAGCATCAACAAAGTAATGTTTTCGCTACGTCTATATTTCTTCCTCGGATCACCTTTTCATAGTGTTCTTCTGCAGCTTGAACTGTCTGCTTATGTTGCCATGTCAAGAGTGCAGTGCAGTATCTGACCCTTATGATTGCAATTTATTTCTTTGAATATTTTTTTAGGCCACACCGCCAAGTCCCCGAGTCGCCCATGAATGTTTCCATATGTCTCATGGTAAACACTTCTCTGTCCTTCACATTCTTCGGATCTCCCCATTTCACGAGCACGACGTTCATTGTTGAAACTTGCACAACTCCAGCCTTTATCTCTTGCTCATGATCCAGCAGGAATAACCTTAGTGATTCTATCTACACATTGTAATTCAATTTATCAGTTGGCAATACTAGAACAACAAAACATGTTCGTAACATAAACTTAGAAAATCGTACCAATTTGTTTGTGCAATCCAAGTACTTTGCAACCGAATATCTGGATTTTTCATCGTTCAAGCTATCTATTACATGAACATTAGGCTTCTTCGTCTCAAACATTACCATCAAGTGCCGCTGACCAATGTATACCGAAAGCACAAACTGTGTATTATACATATCAATCACTAACAAGTCTATCAATTACTGAAACAATTAACTTTGATTGTCCATACCAAGTCAAGCAAAGCTAATTCTTCTTCTTGATGACAAATGATCTCCCCTAATAATTGCTCACAAAGTTCAGTATAGTTGCGATTCATGGCGTAGTTCTATAAAATCCATAAATAAAATATACATAGTTTGTGTCATAGAGGATCTTGTGCATACACAGTTGCAAAGAAGTGTATAATCATTCAGAAATATTTGCATACACAGTTGCATAGATGTGTTCTAACAGTTATTAACCCAAGGATTATATGTATTGTTCTAACAGTTAGTATGCAAACATTTCTGAATACACAGTTGCAAACATTTCTGAATACACAACATCACATCTATGCAAAAAAACATTTTGCAAGGATTGTTCTTAATTCTCTTTATAAGGGGTGTTCTTCATAGAACTACCCCCTATATAGAGTTTGGATCAATAAAACACATCCCTAATGAGAGGAATGAGAAACAAATTCGTGTCATTCTATAAATTCCATAAATAAAAAATACATAGTTTGTGTCATAGAGGATTTTGTGCATACACAATTGCAAAGAAGTGTATAATCATTCGGAAATATTTGCATACACAGTTGGATAGATGTGCATAATCATTCAGAAATGTTTGCATACACAGTTTCATAGATTTGCATAATCATTTAGAAATGTTTGCATACACAGTTGCATAGATGTGCATAATCATTTAGAAATGTTTGCATACATTATACTTACCGTGACTTTTGGACTGACAAAGAAACGTCGTTCTGAGGATTCTGATTTCAAGATTTCTTTCTCATTTAACCATCTGCTCCATAGCTGCATGATAATGACGTTCACGTACTTCCCTCGTGCTAAGCTGAGAAATATTTCATTTCCAAGTTCTAAATCAGCAGCATTGTCAAAGAGTATGTTCTCCCTACACAAATCCATTTATAGTATTTCTATTCATCAATACATATTGAAACTCAAAGCTAATAAATCATTATACATTCAGACTTACCGTGACTCCTTATTGTAAAAAGTATACATTCTTATAACCTTCTCAGATTTTACTAATCGATTTGTCAATTCTACGGTTCTTCTTCTATATGAGGATGTACAAGCAACTGGTTTTCGCTTTTGTAGTCTCTTGTTCCGCAGCTCCCCATCACGAGAAGTTTCCTACCAGTAGTCACATTTGTGATTTTATATGTAATGACTTTTATCATAGAATATGCTGGAATAGTTAACTAATTCTTACAGCCATGTCTGTCACAACTTCGTCTTCGGGCCTTTATTGTTCTCTATTTCATTGTCAACCATCTTGCGTTCCTTCTAATTCCGTGCCCTTTTCACATTCCTCAACCGTCTCCTTAGTAGAATCCATGACATCAACCCTTTTTTCGCTCCCACCTTCTGGTAATTAATCCTCATTTGCATTTCCATTACCATTCAAATCATCATCACCCTACAACTTGTGCACATAACAAACACTCAGTGTGCGTACAAATGATATGAAATGTGCAGCGAAACCGATTTAATTTTACCTTTTTGGCTTCTGATTCAGTTTCTTGTTCACCTTCCTCAACCAAGTTCTTACTAATATCCACGGCATCATCTACTTTCTCTCTTTCACCTCGTGCTACTTGCTCCTCATTTCCATTTCCATTATCAACCTACAAGTTGTGTACATAAAGAAACACTGAGTGTGCATATAAATGTAATAAAATGTGCATGTGAATCTAATGTAATGTGCAGCAAAATCTACTTAATTTTTACCTCGAAATTCTCTATTGCCTGATGATAGAGCTCATCATCACTGCCATTTGTCCATACACTTTCTTCCTAAAATATCTAACCAGTCAAAAGTGGTGCCAAAACATGGAGATTCAAACTGAATTTCATATTTACACGTGTCTATACTATACCTCTGCTCCTTTTCCTTGCTTCGGGGACTGCGTGGAAACTGGTCTACGCCATTCTTTGTAGCTGTTTTCTCCCTCTGCTGAGTCATTTGAGATACTCCAAGACTAAAACTTGGGGCCGACAACATGGTGTTTAAGAACACTTCTTTTTTTTTTTCTGAACTATTTCTTCTATCTCTATGATAGAATTAATGACTTGTACATCTCTCCAGTACCTTTCATCTTCAAACTCATCATTAACAACTGTTTTGCCATTGCTCACATGACAACCGATGAGTCTTTTTGTTGTCATTACTGCTCTTTGGAAAATAGAGGCTGATGCATTCACGTCCACAGTAGTGGCCTCTATCTCTTTGAATAAATCAGCCATGTGCTTCGATGTTAGCCTCTCCAGTTGGTTCTCTGGGTTTTTCTATTGTTTGTTATTATCAATCTCCACCATTTCTTTTGCCGTTATTTCAACATCTAAAAGGACTCCACCCCCAAAACCTCCTCCCTTGATTTCTATTTTCTACCTTTTCTTCAATGATTCATCATCCCAATTGGCAAACACTAGAAGACATCTAGGATACGTCTCATTAAAAACCTTTACTCTGTCTACTTATAAAAGCTACAACATAAAAAAGAGAAGTCAGATTTATTGTTGCCAAAAAAGTAATGTATTTAACAATCACAAATACTTACTATGAGAAAGGGTAATGGGCCCAAACGGCTTTTCTGTATCCCATTTCAGCATATTTCGATCTAAGCTCTTCAAAAGATATTCTCCCCAGTTACATTCTTGCACTTCTCCAAGATCCTTTAAGCAACCAATAATTGATGGATACACATAACCATTTTGTGTATTCTCAATTAGACAGGCCTCTACCTGAACAAAGAAATGGCGACTAAACCATGTACCCCCTTCTGTATGTTGGAGCATTACTTCCATTAACTTTGCAGGCAATATTTTCTTATAGTCATCAAAATAACCTCTCCACTCCTCCAACAACTCCCTAGATTCTGATCTAGGTAACCTATAGTTCTCTTACCCATGGGGAAGCCCAAAGCCCTATGCACATCCTCGTTAACTATAGTTAGTAGCCCTCTGCCGAATAGTCACAGACCACACTTCCTTGCATCAAATCTGGTAACTAACCAATGTACCATTTTCAAGGGAACCTCAATTATTTTTAATGAGCCAAATCCTAATTCTTCAACTGCTCATCTCTGATTTGGATTCATTCTTTCAATCGATATATATAGGCAAGATGGGGTTGCGCGATTGATTTTATACGGGTACTGGTTGATTCCATCCTACACTCGGCGGTGTACTTTGTTGGGCAACAACTTCTCTTTTTACTCGTTTACTTCTTTTTGTAGGTGTTCCTTCACCACCATCATCAATCATCTTACCCTTCATTTTTCTATCCATTTTAAGTTCTACAGCTTCAACCTTAGTCTTTTTTATTAAACTTAGTCTACCACTGCCTCTAGCCCCTCCTATCAATGCTCTTCCCTTTCTCTTGTTACCCATTGCAATCCTATACACAATATTTTCAACTAGAATGTCTCTTAGACAACATGTGCACATAAATAAAGCCTAATTTGCATACATTTTAAAGGAAATGTGCATAGCATACATTTTACATGAAATGGGAAAGGAAAAATGTTGATCTTTGTGTTTGGATGGTGTTGATAGAACCTATCTTTTGCTGAATTTCAATTTTTCTTCAATGCTTGGAGCCTCATTAAGGGTAAATCTGGCAAGGAAAAATGTTCATAAAAAGGGTGAAACCCATTGTTGCCCTATTCAAAAAATTTGGCAGTAGAAAACTTTCCCCCTCCCTTACCTCCTCTCGAGAAATTGACGGTAGTGGAGGCGACCTGGCGTGAAATTCCACCCCCCCCAAATCCCTTCCGACCTTCCCCCCCAAAGAAACCAACCCAACAAGTATCGACGCGACAGAGCAGGAATCAGCATGTTGAATCAACGCGACCTCACCCAACAAGAATCGAGCGACCCAGTATTGAAGCGAGTCGTTTCCGCACGCGATCCAACAAGAATCAAAGGTGTGGTTCTAGTATATTTCGTATTTTGAAGCTTAAGTTGCAAATTTGCTAATTTTGAATTTGATTTCTTTACATGAATATTTTAGGTATTTCAGCGTATTCTAATTAGGCGTGAAAAGGACGGGTTTGAAAGAACTGAAGGTATTTCGCTTGATTTGCAAGAAGAAATGTATGAATTTGGTGTTTAAACAATTTCTAGGGTATTGGTATGCAAATAGTTTGTGTTTAGAAATACTCAGTTGGTATTATGCACATTTTTGAGCTAATGTCTTTACAAATGCCTTCTATGGATTGGTATACAAATAGTTTGTGTTTGGAAATAACTTTGATTTGAGATCTTTAGATTATGCTGGGATGAGATTCACTGTGATAAGATTTGAAGATCCCAAAAATCCTAACTGAATGACGAACCTGATATAATGTAATAGCTTAGTTAAGTTCAGCATATTAGGAACTCAGTAGGTTAGCTAGAGTTTAGTAGCAGATAGATTCAGTAGAACATCTGTCGTTCAGCCGCAAGAACTCAACATCAGTTTAACGCCCCAAGTTTAATATACATTACAAGGGGACGTGTTGGTCTTGAGACGTGGTTTAGATGTGGGTGGGGGGGGCAGTGAATACACCTGAATATAAATCCATTTCTCAAACGCGAAAGTCAGCTCTAGCTTAGTTTGCAACTGAACCGAGTCAGGTAGCCAGATACGCTTTCAAGATCGTGTGGGCAAAGATTTCTTTTACTGAGTTCAGCTCTACTGACTTGAGTCAGTCGAACAGTCGTTCAATATCAGAGTTGTGTGCGGAAGTGTAGGCCCTATTAAACGTCTCGGTTGGAAAACCAATTTTATGCTGACTTTGATGAAATACAATTTTAAAGCAATATGATAAGTTAAAGAAAAAGTAAATCAACAAAACAGATTTTTAAAGTGGTTCGGACACACTGGATCCTACGTCCATTGTCCTGACCAAAGCAGAATACTTGTTGCATTTATACTGAGCAAGTCTCAGTGATCTGTTCTCAAGACATATACAAATTTGATGCTTATACTGAGCAAGTTCTCAGTGATCTGTTCGCAGGACAAATTCTCTACTTATCGTCGTAGTGACTTTTATAAGGGTTTCAAACTTAAGAGTTTGAGACTTCTCCGACTATGAGGAAGTTCTTACAATAAAAACATTTTGACAAGGATGTGAACTTCCTCGGAGTTTCTAAGCTATGAATATTACAATAAGACTCGCTTAGATAAGAGAAGGTAACAAGAATAACTCTAAGTGATGAACTAAAGGGTTATTCTATGAATGCTAGTTCTTCACTGGATTCTTCGATGAGAGCGTTAAGAGTTTTTGTGCGTAGATAGCTTTTGGTTCCCGGTGTTGTCTCTGCATGAAGACTCTCCTCTTATTTAGTCGTTGATTGTGAATAGATCCATTGGAGAGGGGTCTAGCCACGTGTCAAAACGAAAAGGAAAATGGCTCCTCAAATTTGAACGTTGATGAGTAGGTGCACTATAGAGATACGCCTCTTTTTCAGTCTAGGAGCAACTTTTGTCAGAAAAGATAAAGCGTTGTTGGCTCCTTATTGGTTGAGGTACATTGGTAGGTGACTTCCTCTGAATCCCCGGTCCTTCAACTGAAGTGACTTCCTACTGACGTTCTTCTGAGTATTAGTGTAGGGGCACGAATTCCTGTGCAGATTCAGTTGGTGGTCGGCTAACCAACTGACTTCTTCGATCCTGAGTCCATCAGCTGAGTGCAATGTCTTCTACTGAACTCTGCAGCTACTGAACTCTAGCCTACTGAGTTCCTATCATACTGAACTTAAACTAAGCTATTACAAGAATGAAGGTTCATCATTCAGCTAGGGGTTTTGTGATCTTCAAATCTATAAATATTGTCTACTGGATCTTCATCCCAACAGGACGTCACTTCATACATGACTTTCAAGTAAAATAGATTTTAAGAGGGAACAACTTTCATTAAATGAGGTTTTCATTCAGAAATATCATAAACAAGGAAAGTTTTAAAATAATAAAACATGTACGTCAATTAATTTCAAGAATTTTTTTAAAAAATGGTGAAAAATGCAAAGTTCTTAATAAGAATAAATTTAATGTAGTAAAATAGTTTTCGAATCCTTTCATGTGTGACCATCACCATCAGCCACCTCAAGCATCTGCCGGACCATGATCTGAAAAGGTAAAAATATAAGGGGATGAGTACGACGACTAAGTGAGGTCAAACATTATTCAAATTATAAACTATAAAGAATTTAACATGAGAAATTAGACATGCTAGCCCGGAGGCTTAACCCGAAGTTTTTACTGCGTGAATGCCCGAGGGCTAACCCGAAGGTTTTACTGCGTGAATTGCCCGAAGGCTAACCCGAAGGTTTTACTGCATGAATAGCCCAAAGGCTCTGCCTGTACTGAATAACACATGAGAAAAAACTGTATAGTGTATAATAAGGATAAAAGAAAAACCCCACCTTAACCTTTTGAATGAAAAATAATGGTGTTGGTCCGGAGACGATAGTCAGGTGTAGAGGGGGGGGGGTGAATACACCTGATCACAGTTTCTTGTATCAAACGCGAAGGACAACTGAGCTGTAGGTTGCAACTGATGAACAGTGCCAAATAGTAACCTTCGATCGCGGGTCAGAAGTGTGCCAACTACTGAGCTCTCCTACTGACTTTTGTCAGTACTTTGAAACTCAGTCGCAGACGTTGTGCGGATAAGAGTGTGGGGCCCGGAGATTCGTCTCAGTTTGAAAACGTGTTTTCGCAAGATAAAGTATTTTGGCTAGTGCGCTTTGAAAATACATTTTATGCAAAAGCTATGATTTTGTAATCAGTTTGTATGCAATGCAATAAAACAGTAAATAACACAAGCAATTTTTAACGTGGTTCGGATACGCTAGATCCTACGTCCACGGTCCTGCTGAACAGGAGGTCTTGTTGATTTATCTGAGGAAGCCTCAGCAAGGAATCTGTGCGCTGGACAGACCCTTCTAAGTTATAGTCCTTAGCGACTTTACAATTCAAACCTAAGTTTGAAGAGGAGGGGATAATCTCCAACTAGGAAGGAGTTCTTACAGTAAGAACAATCACTAAAAGTGAACTCCTTCGAATTTCTAAGCTATAGATTTGGCAATGAGCTTAGCTAGAGAAGAGGGATCTAAAGAACTCTAGAGAGAAGAACTAATGATTTTCTATTGGGTAAGTTCTTCGCTGGATTGATCTTGAATGCGCTAGAGTCGTTTGAAAGCTTGAGCGTTTTTCCGTTGATATCCCATGCGTGAAGCTCGGATTTATTCTCTATTTATAGTTGTGACCTAGGCATATGTCCGTTGGAGACGACGATGCCACGTGTCACAAGCTTCCAAAGAAAACGGCCATAAATTCGAATTATTGCAGCAGAGTTGTTGGACACTGTACATGAGAGCAGCTTTAGTTGGTCAGAGCAGATATGCTTTGGCGGCTTCTCATTGGTCGAGGTTTGTGGTTGGTGAGATGTGTCAGACATCGGAGTTGACTTTCCCTAATTCTCGTATGGTCTTCTGCTGACTTTCGAAAAGACTTGAACAACTGGGTCGTTTCCTGTAGAATATAGTAGACTTCAAGCAGTCTCTGTCTTCTTCGTCTGAGTCGGCTGACAAGAGATATTCTCTTGAGTATGGTCAGCTGATGACTGCGAAGGTACTGAGCTTGCATAGAGTTCTTCTGCTGATGTCTGTCAGCTGATGAGATGTCTTCTACTGAGGTGAAGATCAGCTGATGACTTAAGAATGCAAGCAATTACACTGATGACGTGGGGTTCTGGACAGTCTAACATTTTTACCCCGTACAGGACATAGACAACAGGATAAACAAAATAAAAACACTCTAGCCTATACATCATCTAGTCCTATCGACACTACACTACTGATATCAGCTAGGTTTTGGGATCTTCAATTCCATAGTACTACTACAATTTCCCCCAATATTATTTTAACCCATTAGCTGGTGAGTATCTCCTACTGACTCATAACCCAACAAATGGATATCAATTTTTTAAGTCCTGCGCGCCGATCCTATACATGAAAATTTATCTTAATAACTCTAAATAAAATGTCATGCATGCAACACCAACAATTTCAATAATTCATAAATACAAATAGATCATAATAATCAAACAATGTATATTATGCATAATCTACTTATAACATGCATTTTTAACGATTTCACATAGTAATAATCTTAAGTATATTAAACACAATCTTATTTCTATAGACAATTCATTCGTGCATCAACTAATTCGGCAATTCATGAAATAAATTAATGAAATCATAAAAGTTTTGTCCTAAAAATTATAGTTAACATTAACAACATATTACCTATTCCATCACAATAAAAGTTATCATGATCAAGAATTCGTTTAGTTGGAACATGAAAATTTTTGTTTTTCAATATATATGTACATTGACAAAAGAATCTGACACACAAAGAAACAAATTAACAAATAAATAGTAAACGTATCCTAAAGATTCTATATTTTTAACATGAATGACCTAACATATATAATATCCTATTAAAATTCAGCATGGTTGCAAACAACATAAATAAAACATGAAAAATAATTTTCCTATCAAGCTCATGAACATGCTGTAAAAAATTGGCAGATTACGAATAACAATTTTTAACAAATACTTATCATGCTTTAAAATTCAAGAAAAATAATATAGTATACCAGACATACGGAGGAAGTTGATCCTAAATTTTTACGATGATATGATGACGAAAAGATGTGTAAATTATTCTTGAAACAGTTCGTAGGTATGCTGGCAGAATTTTGATAATCTCATGTAAAACTATATTATGTACGACTAAGGGTGTATTTATATGCTTAGAATAAATTATCTAAAGATCCCTAATCATAAAAGGTTTGAAATATATTTTATCCATAATTATTTTCGTCCTTTTATCTTTTATATTGAATTTATTCTATCACTTACTACTTCAGAGATTCAATCATTGTTGAATTAGGATATTGAAACAATTAAAATTGATCCTAAAACTTGAATATTACACATAAAATATCTATTTTAATCATAAAACATAATTTAAAATTTTCTCTTAATAACTTAATACAATAATAAATAATATATCCTTTTATGAATCCTAGTAGATTTAGAAAATCCAAAATAAATAAATATTATTTTTGTCTCATAATTCTAACATGATTTATATCTCAACAATAAACAATATAATCATAATATGATATAAATAAACACATTCAAAGTTCAAAATAAATTTACATAACAAAAATGATTTAATGAATATGATAGATGTTTTAATTTTCATTTAAATTTCTAGGGCGCGATTTACAGAACTAAAATACTTGATAACATGCATGAATACATATGTAGTGTATTTTATATTGAAAATTTTGGGTCGTTACAATCAGGAACTCAGTTGGGAATGTTATAACCCACTGAATCTGCAAAGAAATTCGAGCCACACACTCAACATCTCAGAAGAATGTAAGTAGAAGACAGTTCAGTAAAAGGTCCAATGAATCAGAGGAAGTCAACTCAGTACGCTAACAAACCTCAACTACTCTCTAACCTCGACCAATGAGAAGTCGCCAACACTGTACCTGCTCTGCCATAAAGCTGCTTCCTAGACTGAAAAAGAGGGAATCTCTATAGTAACATTCAAATTGAAGATGGTCGTTTTTCTTGTCATTTTCGACACGTGTCTAGACTCCCTCCAATGGATCTATTCATACATCGAGACTATAAATAGAAAAGAGTCTTCAGGTAGAGAAGACACCGGGAGCCAAAGCATTCGAGCAAACAAACATTCTAGCGAACTCAAAATTGAACCCAACGAAGAACTTGCATACAGAGAGATCCTCTTAGTCCTTTACTCTAGAGATTCATTAGTTCCCAATCTCTATTCTAACCGATCTTATTGTAATATCATAAGCTTAGAAAAACTCGAAGGAGTTCAGCTTTTTGAACTCTTCATATTGTAAGAACTCCTTCACAGTTGGAGAATGTCAAACCTTGTGTTTGAATCTTGTAATGTCGCTAGGACTATAACTAGAGTATCTGTCCAGTGCCCAGATCGACTGAGACTTGCTCAGTATAAGCAATCAAGAACTCCTGTTTTGTTCAGGACAGTGGACGTAGGATCCAGCGTATCCAAACCACTTTAAAAATTGCTTGTGTCGATTTACTGTTGCATTGATTACTTTTCATACAGCATAAAACTGACTTTAAATCACTCAGCATAGCACGGGTTTTCAAACTGAGACGAACATATTCTTGGGCCTACACTTCCTTACACTATTGATGAGTGGTTTTTATACCATATCATCGTGTTCTTTTTAAGCTTATTTACATCGTTTTCTATTCATTTTTAGCTTTTGTTTCGCTTGGAATTGTACACTTTCGATGATTTTTGGTTTTGTAGGTTTCTCGTGCGTTTTGAGCATATTTGGTGGTATTTGGCACCAAAATGAAAGAAATCATGACCATTGATGCATTGTTGGCAAAGATGGAGTTGTTTGGATGAAGAATGAAGAGGATTTGAAGAAACCGTGTTTCGGAGCTCGTGTAATAAGGCACTTCGAAAATCAAGTGGCACACGGATCTAACGATCCTGGAATCCGATCTCCATCGTCCACATCGTAGTTCTATGTGTTAGGAATATTGTGGCAAAGTTTCGTGACGATCCAACGGTTATTGAAGGAGATATCGCGTTTTTCTCAAAATTGGTCAGCTCAGAAAATTGCAGACGGGAGTGCGTGGACAGAACAGGTCTGTTGTGTGATGATTCTATCCTCAACAGTGTTGATAAATAGTGGAAAATGACTCAGTCTTCTGTGGTAACATACGACTCAGTAGCCCTGTGCTTTGAATAAGTCTGTGAAGATTTGAAGATCCCAAAACCATATTTTGTTTGGTGAACCATTACGTTGTAAGTTGTTTTGTCTCTGAGATATCAGACTCAACAGACCCTCTGCTCTAGTTCAGGCACTCAGTAGATTATCCGCCTCAGCACCAGAAGTAGAAGACTCGGTATCTTGGACTCAGCGGAGAGCAAGATATGCGAAAGAAGTCAGTGGAACTGAACTCACCAGGAGTAGTTCACTGTACTCAGAGCTGATCTTCAGTAGAGCCTACTCAGTAGGAGCATGCTATTGAATCAGAGATCAGACTCAGCAACGGCCAGACAGTCTTCTGACTGTCAGAATCTTTGAAGTCACTTTTCAGCAGAGTCAACTACGAGGAAGAGAGAAGTCAGCTTCAGATCTCCTTGAAGTCTGTTCTGTCTCAACCACTTTCTGAACCTCGGCCAATGACAAGCAGCCACGTAACCTATATCTACTAAAGCTGCAAGTCAACAACTTTCCAGAAAAGGAGGGAAATGACACTGCCACCAAACTTCAAAAGAGCCGTTAGCTACCCAAAAGAGAGAGACAAAGGATCGTCGTCTCCAACGGATCTATCCTAATCTCTTCTCTATAAATAGAGGGATAAATCGAAATTTGAAGCTCACGGGAAGAACACGAGAGGACATACAGAGCATTCAAACGAGCAAAATTCAAAAAGCCTAAGTCTTCGGCAAGAAGTTTGAAGAATCTATCTCCGGCGAAAGACTACATTCCAGCTCTTAGGGAACCAAGCAGAACTGATTAATATAGTCTCTAGTATCCAAATGACGATACACGAACCCAAAACTATATTCAGCTGTTCGTCGTTCAAGAAGCCACTTCCTTGTTCCCTATCCCTCTAACCTAAGCTCAATAGAATATATCCATAGCTTAGATGAAGGAGTTCACCTTTGAACTAATCCTTATTGTAAAGGACTCCTTCACAGTTGGAGAGTTTTTCAAACACTCAGTTTGATAATCGTGTAAACTGAGACTTGCTCAGTATAAATCTCAAGACCAGTGTTTGTCCAGCGTACAAACCGACTGAGACTATCTCAGTATAATAAATAACTCCTGATCTTTCGGGACCGTAGACGTAGGATTTTTGTGTCCGAACCACTTTAAAAATCTCTGTGTCTTGTGTTCTGCTCTTAACTGTTGCATTGATTTAATGTTCATACTGAAAACCTTCTTTAAAATCATTCAACCGAGTTTCAGCAAACTTAACAGACTGCACTAATCAACTGAAACTGTTTTAATAAAAACGTTTTCCTAAAAAGGACTGTTCGTGTTTAAGTTGAGAAAATGACTGCTGAACTTGTTCAGTATGACATCATCCTGAACTTGTTCAGTATGACATTATCCTGAAAAGGACTGTTCGTGTTTAAGTTGAGAAAATCGATTTTCAGGTGTATTCACCCCCCCTCTACACCTGAACGTGCTCTCGGGACCAACAATTGGTATCAGAGCAGGAGTTCTATAAGACTCTTATTATTCTAAAACTGGTCTACTTGAACGGATCCGAAAAACATTTTCACTGCATATCATTCTTCATTCATATCATTATTCATCATGTCTGATATGTCAGGGATAAGGATGGCTCCCATGTTCTCAGTAGAGAACTATGGTGTATGGCGGGTTAGAATGGAAGCTCATCTGACCTCTCTCCACGACAGCATGACAGAGGTTCTAGAGGACGGACCTATCGTTTCCATGATCGATAGTGTCGTAGCTCAGGATCCAGCAGATGGAGGTGGAATGGTGACCGGGAAGAAGATTCCCAAGGACAGAAGTCTCTTCACCCCAGAGGAGAAGAAGCTTCACAACTTAGACCGCGTCGCCAGAAACGCCATACTGACCACCCTAAATGATTCATATCTTGGGAGAGTTCAGGACTGCAAGTCCGCGAAGGAACTCTGGGATGCTCTAGCGCTACTGAGTCGGGGGACTCAGAAGATCAAAGCAAATAAACTTACGCTGGAACTCTAAAAGCTGGAGAGATTGTCCCTCATGCCTGGTGACTCCATTGAAGATCTCAACGTCAGATTTACGGATCTGATGAACTGTATCAACGGGCTGGGAAAGACATTCTCCAACCGAAAGATGAATCTCAAAATTTTGAGGGCACTGCCGGACGGTCATTGGACTCCCTTTGCTACTTTATTGCGTCATTCTAATTTAGATATCGTTACTCCTAACCATATATTTTCATAACTTAAAGCAGAGGAATTCGAGTTTGGCTTACCTCAAAGGAAGCAGCGAGCTGAAGCTGACACTAAAATCGACCATGCCTTCAAAGCATCAGTCAGTACAACAGCTCCAGCGTCTAGCAAGGCTGAACCTTCACTCACTGACATACAAGAAGGAAATCTAGCCAAGAAGTACGCTCTGCTTGCCGTAAAGTATCAGAAGGAGAAGGAGAAGCGCAGAAAAGTGACTAAAGCCCTCAGAGAATCCAAGGGTAAGTCTGAATACACGCCTAAGCGCACTCCTGAGTCGTATAGTTCTGAATGCAGGAAAAAGGATGACTCAGCACAGTCGAAAGACAGTGAAAGTAAGGAAGAAAGAGTCACCACCTGCTATAACTGCAAGAAGCCAGGACACTATCAGTATGACTGTCCTGAGCTCAGTACTGCTGAACGAGCAGCACGCAAAGCCAGAAGGGAGAAGTTCATCAAGAAGAGACAAGCATACATTGCTCGTGACCTCTCAGATGACTCAAATGAAGTTGAATCCTTCATGGATTCATCTGATGATGAAGCAGCTTTCATGGCCTTAGAGCTTGAAGCTGAAGAAGATGCTGAAAAGTGTCTCATGGCAGGAGAAGAGGATGAGGTAAACTCACATAATCCATTTAATTCCTCTTCACACTGCACACACGACACTCTTTCAGGTGCAGACGGGAATCTGGACGTCGCAATCGCATATGAAGAACTACTCGACGAGCAGATTCAGATGAGTTTGCAGCTCAGTAAGACTCTTCAGGAATTGGATACCCTGAAAGTGGAGAATCAGAGACTTTCTCAGGAGAGTCAGGTCGTTACTGAGTTAGAAGGACTTGTGTTGAGACTCAGGGAGGAGATAAACTCTCTGATGGCCAAGTCTCAGCATCAAGAAGATCAGATTTATGTTTTCACCAAAAACTTAACTCAGAAAGATACTGAACTGAGTCTACTTAAGCAAGAGTTGTCAGGCCTTGAGACCGAGCATTAAACGCTGAAGAAAAGTGATGATGGCTGGAGGAACCTGATGACAGAGCGATATATGGGCGCTGAAAAGAAACTGGAGGCTATGCTAGCAAGCAACAAGCCCAAGCATTGCAAAGAGGGACTTGGATTCAGCCAGGGAGCCTCCTCATTTGCCCCCGTACGCTCAGAGAACCGGCTAGCTGATAGGTTTGTTCAAGGGGAGACCAATAATGCAAACATACTGAACCCCCTAGCCAAAAACAAACAGAAGATGAAGGCACCTCATCCTAGTCATCAACACTCTGACAAGAAGATCAACACCAGATCACCCCAGCTCAGTCAAGGGGGAACCAGCAAAGCTAAATGGACTGATCAGTATGGACCTCCTCAGCTGACACATCCAGCTCAGTATGGGTCATATTACTATGATCCAGTAGTCGGGAGAGGATCCAAAAGTCAGAAAAAGAAGAAGAAAGCCGTGCAAAAGGCAAAGGTCAGCAGTCCACCCACTCAGAAGATCCGGACTCCTGAACCTGAAAAGCCTCAGAAGTCAGCAGTGACTAGTCCAGTGGTCAAATATGTTGACACGAGTGGAAAGAAACTGTCTGAGACCACCAGGGTCATAAGAAAGATATGGGTTACCAAAACTAACATCTAAGGACCCAAAATCAAAAATAAAGGGTACCTAAATATAATTCTGTTTTGCAGGTGTACAAGGACCCTTGGTATGTGGACAGCGGATGCTCAAGACACATGACGTACCAAAAGGACTTGCTGAAGAATTATACTACTGAAGAAGGACCCCGAATCGAGTTTGGAGACAATGCTAAAGGCTACACCAGAGGCTATGGAACACTCAGCATTGGAACTGCAACAGTTCCAAGAGTATCATATGTTGAAGGACTTCAACATAACCTTCTCTCTGTTAGTCAATTTTGTGATAACTCGAATAGAGTGATTTTTTACGCTGGTTTCTGTGATGTTATTGATAAATCTACAAGGAAAACAGTGTTATCAGGTTCGCGCAAGAAGAATATCTATGTAGCTGACTGGAACTCAGCTGAACCTGAAGCTTGTTTGTTGGCGAAAAATGACAACAGAACAGGGTGGCTTTGGCACAGAAGACTCAACCATCTCATCTTCAAAACGCTCAACAAATTGGCTAGAAACACTCTAGCAAGAGGACTGCCGAAAGAAGTATTCAGCAAAGACACTCAGTGTGAAGCATGCCTGAAGGGAAAGCAAACAAGGAATCAAAATCCGCCAGTTCCATCTCCTTCCACTGATGGAATCCTTCAGCTGCTACATATGGATTTGTTTGGTCCAGTCTCTCTGGTGACGATCAGAGGCAAAAAGTATGCATTAGTGGCCATTGATGACTACTTACGCTACACATGGGTCATATTTATTGCCAACAAGTCTGACGTCAAAACAGAGTTACCAACGCTTCTGAAGAGGCTCAGTGTCGAGAAGAACACCAAGATTATCAAAATACGTTCTGACAGAGGAACTGAGTTCCTTAATTTCATGGTGGAGGAGTTCTGCAAAGCATAAGGAATAGAGCATGAGACGTCTGCTGTGCGCACGCCTCAACAAAATGGGGTTGCTGAGAGGAAGAATTGCACACTCAAAAAGCAGCAAGAACCCTGCTCGCAGACTCAGGACTACCAACCAAATTCTGGGCAGAAGCTACTGACATTGCATGTTACACTCAGAATCGATCTCTACTGATAAAGCAGCACACGAAGACTTCATATGAACTATGGAACAGCAGGAAGCCTTCTCTATCTTATTTCCATATTTTTGGGTGTTCGTGCATTATCCACAACAATGGGAAAGATCAGCTGAAGACTTTTGATAGCAAGTCAGATCAGGGAGTGTTCTTAGGATACTCCCAGGTCAGCAAAGCTTTCAGAGTCTTTAACTATCAGACTCTTTGCGTGGAGGAAAGCCCTAATGTTATTTTTAATGAGTTTGCTACGGAAGACAGGAGCAGAAAATCTGAACCTGAATCTGAGGACATCAGTAAGCAGCTACAGGATCTGAGCTTAAAAGATAAAGTCGAAAAAAGATCCAGCTATGTTGGGATGATGATTCAGATGAGGAAACTGAGGACAAGTCTACTGAATCTCAGCCAGCAGCAAAAGTAGCTGAACAGATTGACTCTCCAGAGCAGAGTCAATCCCAGGTAACTCAGGTCGATGAAGAAACCCCAGTGGTAACTGAGACCTCTACTAAGAATAGTAATTCAGGGGGAACTAATGATGTTCCTGAGCTTAATGCCCCTGAACCGATCACACTCTTGTAACTGAACTGCTTCAATCTCAGAATAGTACAACTGAAATGCCTAAATCATCTACTATCTGTGTTGAACAAATTTCAGATGAAGAGTTGAAACATCGTAGATCGTGGCTGATGCTCACACTTCTGACTTAATTATAGGAGATCCTTCAGCAAGCGTAAAGACAAGATCCAGATTCTGTCAGGGAGAAAGCGCCTTATATTCCTGTGTTGGGTGATGATTCAATCCTCAGCATGACCATACTTATGGGAAATGACTCTTATCTTCCATACTGAATCATGCTCAGTAGCCTCGTGCTCTGAACTGTTGAGACGATTTGAAGATCCCAAAACCCTATCTGATTGGTGAACCATTCCTTTGTATTTGTATTTGTCTCTGAGGTTTCAGACTCAGTAGACACTCTGCTCTGGTCAAGGCGCTCAGTAGCTTATTTGCCTCAGCACCAGTACAGAAGACTCAGTGATACTGGACTCGGCGAGAGCAGGTATATCCGAAAGACTCGATGATATTGGACTCGGCGAGAGCAAAGATATGCGAGAGAGTCGGTTGAGCTGAACTCAGCAGGAGTAGTTCACTGAACTCAGAGCTGATCTTCAGTAGACTTATCTCAGCAGTCTATCTACTGAATACAAGGTCAGACTCAGCAACGGCAGATAGTCTTCAGGACTGTCAGAATCTTTTAAAAGACAATCAGCATTGTCATGTACGAGGAAGAGAGAAGTCAGCTTCAGTCTGTCTCGAAGTTTGTGCTGTCTCAACCACTTCATTCACCTCAACAAATGACAAACATACACGTGTCTTCTCACCTGCTAAAGCTGCAGTCAACCTTTTACCTAAAAAGGTGGGAAAGTACACTGTTACCTACACCAAAAGAGCCGTTTGCTACCAAAAAGAGAGAGAGAGAGAAGAAGATCGTCTCCAACGGATCTATTTCAATCTCTGCTCTATAAATAGAGGGATCATTCAAGATTTGAAACACGAGAGAATGCGCGCCTAGAGCACGAGAAAGCATTCAAACGAGCGAAATTAACGACTAAGTCTTCCGCAAGAAACAACCGAGTTATCTCCGGCGAAAGACTACATCCAGCTCAAAAGGAACCAAGCTGAACCGACATAAGCTTCTAGTATCCAAGCGGCCCGACACGAACCTATAGCTAAACCCTCAGCTGTTCGTCGCTCTAGATAGCTACATTCTCGTTCCTTATCCCTCTAACCCTAAGCTCACTTGTTATATTCATAGCTTAGACGAAGGAGTTCACATTTGAACCCAATCCTTATTGTATAAGGACTCCTTCCATTGTTGGAGAAGTTTGTCAAACACTTTAAGTTTGATAGTGTTGTAAGCGAGACTTGGATCGATATAAAAACCAAGACGCGGCTTTGCCCAATGTGCAAGGCCGACCGAGACTAACTCGAGGATAATAAATAGCCTCCCGATCATTCGGGACAGTGGACGTAGGATTTGAGCGATATCCAGAACCACTTTAAAAATCCTGTGTCTCTTCTTGCTTTCTTAAGCGTTGCATTGATTTTACTATTCATACCGAACATCATATTTAAATCAATCAAGCTGTCTCAGGCTATCTTGAACTTTTAAATCTACTAAACTGAGACTTAAAACGTTTTCTCACAAAAATTGATTAGGGCCTACACAATTCCGCACACTGAACTCTCACTGAACGATACTGAATTCTGACCTAGTCAGTTAGCAGATCTCAGCTGAGTCAGTACTCTTTTAGCCTTTAACTCGATTCGGAAACGGTTGTGCAGTCTGCTGACTCATTTGCACGGACACCATCCTGAATAGGACTGTTCAAGTTCGAAATTGAGAAATCGAATCGGTGTATTCACCCCCCCCCTCTACACCTGACCGTACACTCGGGACCAACAATTGGTATCAGAGCGGGAGTTCTTTGACTCTTGTTATCTTTGAGACTGGTCTATTCGAACGGATCCGAGGGAAAACGTTTTCACTGCATATCACTCTACATTCATATCTATATTCTTCATGGCTGATATGTCAGGTATAAGGATGGTACCCATGTTCTCGGTGGAGAATTATGGAGTATGGCGAGTCAGAATGGAAGCACATCTGACATCCCTCCATGACAGTATGACTGAAGTGCTTGAAGATGGACCTATCGTTCCTATGATTGATAGTGTCGTGACTCAGGACCAAGCTCAAGGAGGAGGAATGGTGACCGGGAAGAAGATTCCCAAAGACAGAAGTCTCTTCACTCCTGAGGAGAAGAAGCTTCACAACTTAGACCGTGTTGCCAGAAACGCCATACTGACCACCCTTAGTGATTCTTATCTTGGCGGGGGTTCGGGAATGCAAGGCGCTAAAGAACTCGGGATGCTCTTGCGCTACTGAGTCGAGGGACTCAGAAGATTAAAACCAACAAATTAGCGCTGGAACTCCAAAAGCTGGAAAGCTTGTCTCTCATGCCCGGTGACAAAATCGAAGATCTGAACGTTAGATTTACCAATCTGATGAACTCTATCAATGGGCTGGGAAAGACATTCAGCAACCGAGAGATGAATCTGAAGATTCTGAGGGCACCGCCAGGACGGACCTTTGGACACCTTTTGCCACTCTATTGCGACATTCGACTTAGATGCTTGTGTCTCCCGACCATATCTTTTCGGAACTACGAGGCGAGAGGAGTTTGAGTTCGACAGACCTCAAAGAAAAGCAGAGCCGAAGCCGACACAAAAATCGACCATGCTTTCAAAGCATCGGTCAGCCACAAAGCATCTCCAAAGCAACGAGCAAAATGACGAGTAAGGCCGAACCTTCACTCAATGATCTACAAGAAGGAAGTCTCGCTCGAAGTATGCGCTCGCTCATGTAAAGTATCGAAGGAGAAGGAGCGACGCGAAAAGTGACTAAAGCCTATCGGGAAACGAAAGGTAAGTCAAATTATATGTCGAAACACACTCCTGACTCACAATCTTCTGAATGCAGAAAGAAAGATGACTCAGAACCATCAAAGAATAGCGAAAGCAAAGAAGAAAGAGTCATCGCTTGTTACAACTGCAAGAAGCCGGGACATTATCGGTATGATTGTCCCCGAGCTCGCAGTAGTCTTGAACGCGCAAAGCACGTAAGGCAAGGAGAGAGAAATTCACCCAGAAAAGACAATCCTACATAGCTGGTGAAATCTTAGACGACTCAGAAGAGGTCGACTCCTTTATGGATTCATCGGACGATGAAGCAGCTTTCATGGCCTTAGAGCTTGAAGCTGAAGAATCAGCTGAAAAGTGCATGATGGCAGGCGAAGAGGATGAGGTAAATTCTCATGAACCACTTAACTTCTCTTCACACTGCACACACGACACTATTTCAGTTGCAGATGAGAATTTGGACGTCGCAACCGCATACGAAGAACTGCTCGACGAACAAATTCAGATGAGTCTGCAGCTCAGCAAGACTCTTCAGGAGTTGGATACCCTGAAAGTAGAGAATCAGAGACTTTCTCAGGAGAGTCAAGCTGCTACTGAGGCCGAAGGACTTGTGTTGAGACTCAGGGAGGAAATAAACTCTCTGATGGCCAAGCCTCAGCATCAAGAAGATCGGATTTCAGTTTTGACCAATGACTTGACTCAGAAAGATACTGAACTAAGTCTGCTGAAGCAAGAAATGTCAGGACTTCAGACCGAGCATGACACACTGAAGAAGAGTGATGATGTCTGGAAGAGCCTGATGACTGAGAGGTACATGGGTGCTGAAAATAAATTAGAGGCTATGCTAGCATGCAATAAGCCAAAGCACTGCAAGGAAGGACTTGGATTCAGCCAGGGAGCTTCCACATCTGCCCCAGTACACTCAGAAGTACGGCTTGCTGATAGATTTGTTTGAGGGGAGACTATGAACGCAAATATACTGAACCCCCTAGCAAAGAACAAACAGAAGATGAAAGCACCTCATCCCACACGTCAGCATTCTGACAAGAAGATAAGTGCCAAGAAACCCCAGTACAGTCAAGGGGGAACCAGCAAATTAAAATTGGCAGATTAGTATGGACCTCCAAAGCTGACACATCCAGCTCAGTATGGGTCATACTATTATGAACCTATAGTCAGAAGAGGCTCCAAATGTCAGAAGAAAAGGAAAGCCACACAGAAGGCTAAGGTCAGCAGTCCACCAACTCAGAAGATCAGGACTCCTGAACCTCAGAAGCCTCAGAAGTCACCTTTGACCAGTCCAGTGGTCAGATATGTTGACTCTAGTGGAAAGAAGATGTCTGAAACCACCAGGGTTGTTAGACAGATTTGGGTTATGAAAACTAACATCTAAGGACCCAAAATCAAAAATAAAGGGTACCTGAATATAATTCTGTTTTGCAGGTGCGTAAAGACCCATGGTATGTGGACAGCGGATGCTCAAGACACATGACATACCAAAGGAGTCTGCTGAAGAATTATATCACTGAAGAAGGACCCAGAATTGAGTTTGGAGATAATGCCAAAGGCTACACGAGAGGTTATGGGACACTCAGTATAGGAACTGCCAAAGTTCCAAGAGTATCATATGTTGAAGGACTTCAGCATAATCTTCTCTCTGTTAGTCAATTTTGTGATAACTCAAATAGAGTGATTTTTGACGCTGGTTTCTGTGATGTTATTGATAAATCCACAGGGAAAACAGTGTTATCAGGTTCGCGCAGAAAGAACATATATGTGGTCGATCGGAACTCGTTGAACACGAAGCTTGCTTATTGGCGAAGAATGACAACCGCATGGGGTGGCTATGGCACAGAAGACTCAGCCATCTCAACTTTAAGACGCTCAACAAGCTTGCAAGAAACACTCTAGCAAGGGGACTGCCGAAAGAAGTATTCAGCAAAGACACTCAGTGTGAAGCATGTCTGAAGGGAAAGCAAACAAGGAATCAAAATCCTCCAGTTCCATCGCCTTCCACGGATGGAATCCTTCAGCTGCTACATATGGATTTGTTCGGTCCAGTCTCCCCAGTGACGATCAGAGGCAGAAAATATGCATTAGTGGTCATAGATGACTACTCGCGCTACACATGGGTCATATTCATTGCCAACAAGTCTGACGTCAAAACAGAGTTACCAACGCTTCTGAAAAAGCTCAGTGTCGAAAAGAACACCAAGATCAAAAAAATACGTTCAGACAGAGGAACTGAGTTCCTTAATTCCATGGTAAAGGAGTTCTGCAAAGCAGAAGGAATAGAGCATGAGACTTTACCGCACGCACACCTCGGCGAGAATGGAGTTGCTCGAACGAAAGAACAGAACTCTAAAAGAGGCAGCTAGGACTCTACTCGCAGACTCAGGACTCCCAACCAAATTCTAAGCAGAAGCTACTGATACTGCATGTTATACTCAGAATAGATCTCTACTGACAAAGCAGCATAAGAGAACACCATATGAACTATGGAACGACAGGAAGCCTTCTCTATCTTATTTCCATATTTTTGGTTGTTCATGCTTTATCCACAATAATGGGAAAGATCAGCTGAAAACTTTTGATAGCAAGTCAGATCAGGGAGTATTCTTAGGATACTCTCGGGTCAGCAAAGCTTTCAGAGTATTCAACTATCGGACTCTTTGCGTGGAGGAGAGCCCTCATGTTGTCTTTAACGAGTTTGCTACTGAAGACAGGAGCAATAACTCAAATTATGAATCTGAGGACATCAGTAAGCAGCTACAGGATCTAAGCTTAAAAGACAATTCTGAAAAGATCCAGCTATGTTGGGATGATGATTCGAGACGAAGAAACCGAAGACAAATCTACGAATTTCAACCGGTGAGCAAGTAGGCCGAGCAGATTGATTCTCCCGACGGAATCAATCCCGGGTAACTCGGGTCGATGAGGAAACCGTAGAGGTAATCGAGATCAACACTACTGAGAATAACAACTCAGGGGGAACGTCTAGTAATGTTCCTAAGCTGAATGCCCCTGAACCTGGTGACTCGGTAGATCATACTCTTGTTACTGAATTACTTCAATCTCAGAATAGTACAACTGAAATGCCTAACTCACCTACTATCTGTGTTGAACAAATTTCAGATGAAGAGTTAAAACATCGTAGATCGTGGCTAGATGCTCACACTGCTGATCTTATAATTGGAGATCCTTCAGCACATGTCAAGACAAGATCCAGATTCTGTCAAGGAGAAAGCGCATTATTTTCCTACTTCTTGTCTACTGAAGAGCCTCAGAATATTGAGGATGCACTTAAAGATGCTGACTGGATCATTGCTATGCAGGAAGAGCTGAATCAGTTCACGAGAAACGAAGTATGGGAGCTTGTAGACAGACCCCAGCATCAACATCTCATAGGAACCAAATGGGTCTTCAAAAACAAGCGAGATGAAAACAACGTTATAGTAAGGAACAAAGCAAGACTCGTGGCTAAAGGCTACTGTCAAGCCGAAGGGATAGATTTCGATGAGACGTTCGCTCCAGTTGCAAGATTGGAGGCAATTAGACTATTCCTAGCCTACGCAACACATCAAAGATTCAGAGTTTATCAAATGGATGTGAAGTCTGTGTTCCTGAATGGCGTGCTGAAAGAAGAAGTCTATGTGGAACAACCGCCCGGCTTTCGGCGAGGACATCAAGTATATAGACTCGAGAAAGGCTGCAGTACGGGTTAAAACAAGCACCCGGGGCTTGGTACGATACCCTGTCTGAGTTTCTTCTTGAAAGGTTTTTAGAAAGGCACGTGAGACCGCACTCTATTCGGAATTCGACGGAAGAAGACTTATTACTTGTGCAGATCTACGTGGATGACATTATCTTCGGTTCGAAGAATGTCATCATGTGTCGACAATTTGAAAAGATGATGAAGGATAAGTTCGAGATGTCGATGATGGGTGAAATGAACTACTTCCTTGGTTTTCAAGTCAAGCAATCGAAAAGGGAACGTTCATCAACCAAGGCAAATACACTCGAGACCTCATCAAAAGATTCGGCTGCACATCCAAGCAAACCTATCAAGATCCCGATGAACACGAATATGAAGATAGATCTTGATAAAGAGTGAGTATCGATAGACCAAACCGAATACCGTGCTATAATTGGTTCTTTATTATATCTAACGGCTACTCGTCCCGACATAACTTATGCTTTGTAGGTGTACGTGCTCGATTTCGGGCGAATCCCAAGCGAGTCATATGGACTCAAGCAAAGAAGATTCTCCGCTATCTACGAGGAACACCGACATGGGTTTATGGTATCCGGTGATGATAATATTGAACTAAGCTGGTTATTCGATTCGACTATGCGGGATGTAGAATCGACCGAAAATCAACTTCGGGGAACATGTCGGTTCCTTGGCGGCAAAGTCGATCTCATTATTTTTCAAAGAAACAGCACTCAGTGGCCACGTCGACTACTGAAGCTGAATACATGGCTGCTTGGAAGTTGTTGCGCCCGGATCCTTTGGGCCGAGACAACGATGAGAGACTATGACGTCATTCGGAATGAAGTGCCGATTTTTCTGCGCGATGTACCGGTGCTATTGCAATCACTCAGAATCCTGTTCTTCACACAAGATGCAAGCACGTGGACATCAGACATCACTTCATTCGTGACCATGTCGAAAAGAAGGATATCAGAATGGAAAAGATCCATACTGACAAACAAAGGGCTGATATACTGACCAAGCCTCTAGCTGAATCCAGATTCAGAGAACTTTCAGTAGAGCTAGGTCTGCTGGACCCTACTGACCCCAGTCAGTAGTAAGGTTTCAGGAGAGGAACATTCCAGTGAGGGGGAATGATCACTCTCAGTACTGAGTAAGTTCAGTACATAGAGATTCAGAAAACCATCTACACGAGGTATCAGCTGACTACTATGTTCAGCTGACAGGTTTACGTATCTCTACTCAGTAGTAATTTAATACAACAGTACTTTGTATTTATGGCAAAGATTCAGCATGACATTAATATCTTTTGGTTTGTCTTTATTATTAACGACTCACATTTATTGCACGACATTCCATACATAAGCTTGCTGAACTCTGCACGCATTTAATGCATGTCTTTTCACAGTTACTACTTAGGCTATTTTACAACTGGCTTTGACTTAGGTGCCTCTTGTGATCATTGCCTATTGTTTTAACTTCTAATCTTAACCGTCCATATCATAAAGCAAGTTTACATTCAGCCTTCGATCGAAAACCGTTCACCTTCATAGTTGATATATATTCGATCAAATCTTAAAAACCGCCATTAGCATACTTCATAACTTTCAAATTCCGAAAAATCCGAGATCTGCATTCGCAATCCTTACTTGCTATTACACTCTCAATCTTATCTCGAATTTTATCCATTGGTATGCTTATATTTGTTAATGTATACGTTATATGTTTCGGTATCACATTGCACAAAGACCTTTGTTCTATCCAAAAAAATAGTACCGATTCATTTCTTGTCACGAGTACAATGGCGGAAACCAATATCTCTATGATATCTCCGGCGGATATGCGAGAACATTCTGGAGAAGGATCGCGTGTGGTTTGAACCCACCATGGATTTCTATTCATGCGATCTGGAGTATATGGATGAGATCTTCTTAGCTCTGCGCGAGTCAGGGCTGGAGAAATTTCTGTCTAGGAGGCCTTCGTTCTTCCTCCCGAGACAGGTTGCAGAGCTGTATTTGAATTCAGACCCAGTGTCTGGAGATATAGTGGCGAGATTCGTTGCCCATTCTATCCAAAACGCTTCTATGGAGCTGAAGCAAATGTCCATCAAGGATGCCTTGAAGCGGAGTTTTGATCTGCCCTCCGAAGGAACCAGTACAGTCGGGTACAGAGACGACCAAGTTGATGAATACCTTACCGTCTTACGTGGAAAGCCCACTACATTCGTAGTGCCTTTCCTAAGAACAGCATGTTGCCTCAGTTCAGGGCACTTGCCTATATAGTGACGCAGCTACTGACAAGCCAAGCAGGGTCGTTTGACCAGGTGTCGAGGCCTAAGATTCAGATAATGATGGCCATATACGATCGAGCCCAGATAAATTGGACGGAGTTCTTTCTCCGAGAATTCATGGCTCAAGCCGCTAAGTTCGACAAAGCATCGAACACGCCGAGCGCAAAGGGCAAATTGCTTGTATGGACTCAAACCGTCCATCATGATCGAAGATTTATGTGGATCGAGCCTATCACCTACGGTGACAAGGAGTACTTCAATGTGAAGAAGGTCGGATTTCACAACAAGACAAGCGGCGCTTCGGCAGATCGGGTCGGGACCCTCACTGTCTCTCCAAAATCAAAGTCTCGACAGAGCTACGCCTACAAAGAAAAGAACTCCTCCCGCTAAAACTCCTAAGGCACCGGCAAAGAAACCGAAGAAAGCCGTTGAGGTGCCGGCCCTCGAGGAGGTTCCACAAGTGCCCGCCGAACGGGCTCCCGAGAAGACTACTCGGCCCATGCACTGGTTGATGAGTCCGAGTCTTCCGAGAAGACTCGGTCGGTGGAAAAGATTGTTTCCACCTGAAAGGAACCAAGGGGATGCTTCCGCGGCTCGGAGCGCAGATATTCGGCGCCTAGACGCGCCCCCCCTTCGTCCCTCCACTCGGCTCGGTCCCTCCAACCGAAGAGCGAGACTTCACACATAGACTTGGAGTCTCGAGGCGCATCGAAGGTGAATCAATCGGGGTGGAAGCTTCAGTGATTATATCCAGAGCATCCCGAGAAATTCTACAACTAGTTCCGGAGCTTGCCGACTACTCGAGACTTGTTGCTCATCGCCAAAACAAAGCAAGGCTCCACATGTTGCTTGCGACATCGGGAGTGGCCTCGTCTACGCGCCTTGTCCTCCACTACTCCTGTCAGCAGCTGCATGAAGAGGAATTGAGACTGAGAGAGGAGATAGGCTATTCAGAGCCTGAAGACCTCAGCTCAATGGACAATCTGAGGGCTGCAATGCTGGCCATGATTCATGATCGACAGCACGCCTCCGGCCCAGCACCCTCAGATGGGTCAGACCATGACGACCCACCCTGATGATTCGAGCCCCGGAAAGCCCGATGAGGGACATCCACGGGACAAGGATACCCATACCGAAACCTGCCCCACCTCTCGGTATCCTTGGTCCCGAGAAGTCCAAGGCTGGTGCTTCGTCCTCGGCGAGCCCGCTCGGCTCTTGCTTTGCGATCGACTTTCGATGCAGTGCCCAGCCAGACCGCAAAGCGATCTCGATCAGTGGCCAAAGCCTTAACTGCCCAAGGGATCAAAAATCGAGATCTTGCGAAGGCTATCCATAGGACATGGAAGTAGACTGCTCAAGCCACGACCAAAGAAATTCAGGGGCTGAAGTCTTCTGTCTCTTCATCAGCCGCCCCTGATATTTCCGCGCTTATTTCAGAAGCGTTGGCTCAGCAGTAAGTCAAATTCGAAGCTCAGCTCAAGATCTTTCAGGAGAGCCAAGCCAAGCTACTAGATGAATTTTTGGCCTCTAAACTGGCTCATACTGACGCTATCACTGAACAATACGAGGCCACTGAACAAAGACTTGAGAATATCCAACTGGCCTTGGAAGACAAGATCACTGAGAAGCTGAAAGACTTCAAGGAAGCAGCTGACCTCTCTCACAAGCAGTACAAGGAACACCTTACCATGGAGAGGAACGAGTTGCCTGAAGCTCTGACTAAGCTCCACGATCGTCTTGATGAGCTGTCAACCTCCTACAAAAGTCTGAAGAAGTCAGTCCTAATCCCTACCCCGGTGCGCATTGATGATGCCAAAAAGGGGGAAAGTGAAGGAAAAAGGGAAGGAAAGAAGAGTACTGAGAAGCTGACTCAAACTCAGTCTCAGAAGGGTGAGGCCCAGGGTGTTTCGGCTGCGAGCACAGCTGAAACCGGCCCAAGTGGCTCAGGACCCCAGCAGACTACTCGAGGCAACCCGGACTCCCAAAGACATTATTAAGGAGGTTGCCGAGTACGGCCGAACAAAGCGGTGGAGGACTCGGAAGAAGAAGAAGCTCCCATTCCACCACCGGTTCAAGAAGGCAAGGGCAAACGAAGCTTAAAATTCCAACCCCTCCAAAGAAAGAGATTAAGATACATATCTGGCGAGGAGGAAGCCCAAATAGCTGCGGATGAGAAGCTGGCCAGAGAAATTGCAGAAGCCGAAGCAGCTAACAAGCCAAAGTCTAAGCTTGCCATAGGAAAGACTAAAGCTCCATCCACAGGAGGAAAGAGAACTGCTAGACTGCCTCCGAGAAAGCTCATCATTACGAGATGAAGAGGACGAGAGAAAAAGAAAAGGAGCAAAGCGAGCAGAAGAATCCGAAAGGCGGGGTACATCCAAATCTAGATCTAGTACCCCTGTCGAATCGAACAAGCTCCTCGAAGCCTCAAGAGCAAGATGCGAAATTGAAGAAATCTTTGCTCGAGATGGATAGATATCTCTACGAGAGGAGAGGAAGCTAGACGAGATAGAGGCCGCCGGACGGAGGATACATTTGGCGGACCTTGAGGCACTCGGGAAGCGTGCTTGAACAAGAGGCCAGCCGAGAGTTCCTTCGAAAGCCGACATTCCTTATCGATACGAAGGTTCGGGAAGCCAAACGATCGAAAACACATAGATGGCCAAGATCGGACGAATGGATGCCTATTCGGTTCAATCGAGAGATGGGAATCGGCCAAGATAGAGTTTATCAAGAGAAATTATTTCCGGCGATTACGGCTCGAAATGTCTAAGGCCGATGCCTATGTCGAATGGATGACCATTGCGAACACGATCTTTACCCATATATGCACGGAGCAAGCGATGCGAAGGGGTAGTAGTCAGCGTTCCTGAAGCAAGGATCATTCCTCCACCTAGAAGACAAGACGACTCAGTACATCTCGGAATGATTGAACAAGAAGTGAAGAATGCTGCGTTGAACAGAGGACTAGAACAAGATGATCCAGCAGACTTCGCCGAATATCTGAAGCTGAGGAAGAACACGTTCAGAATGTATGGAGTTCCACTGCCTGAAGATAAATCCCAAGGTTTCATGAATAGGATTCAGCAGTTTAAGGGTTCTCCCTCTTAGTTCTTCTTTTAGCTTAGCAAGATTTGTAATGTACTGAACTGTGTATTATATATATACAAATCTTCTTTTGGCTCTGACAACTACTTGTTGTCTAAATAGCCGTGTTTGCTTTATGCTTTAACACTCAGAATCACTGAAGTGATTACTGACACACACACGTTGATTATTTACTTGTCAGTTTTTGCTCGGTTAGATCTCTGATAGACTAGACTTTCGGTGAGTTATTATTTCTCTTAAGGGAAATTGTTGCATGGGGGAAATTATTGTAAAGGGGGAAATTGTTCTGCCCTGTCTCCCTCAGTAGTCTAGCACTTACCAGACAACTCCACTGATCCTATTTGTAATATTTGTAAGGAGCTCTGTTCCTGAGTAAGTTAGTGTTTAGCATAGTTGATAGGACATAGATAGGTTTTGGCATCATCAAATAGGGGGAAATTGTTGGGTGATGATTCAATCCTCAGCATGACCATACTTGTGGGAAATGACTCTTATCTTCCATACTGAATCATGCTCAGTAGCCTCGTGCTCTGAACTGTTGAGAAGATTTGAAGATCCCAAAACCCTATCTGATTAGTGAACCATTCCTTTGTATTTGTATTTGTCTCTGAGGTTTCAGACTCAGTAGACACTCTGCTCTGGTCAAGGCGCTCAGTAGCTTATTTGCCTCAGCACCGGCACGTAAGACTCGGTGATCTTGGACTCGGCGAGAGCAAGATATCCGAAAGACTCGATGATATTGGACTCGGCGAGAGCAAGATATGCGAGAGAGTCGGTTGAACTAAACTCGGCGAGAGTAGTTCATCGAACTCGTAGCTGATCTTCGATAGACTTATCTCGGCGAGTCTATCTACGAATACAAGGTCGGACTCAGCAACGGCAGATAGTCTTCAGGACTGTCAGAATCTTTTAAAAGACAATCAGCATTGTCATGTACGAGGAAGAGAGAAGTCAGCTTCAGTCTGTCTCGAAGTTTGTGCTGTCTCAACCACTTCATTCACCTCAACAAATGACAAACATACACGTGTCTTCTCACCTGCTAAAGCTGCAGTCAACCTTTTACCTAAAAAGGTGGGAAAGTACACTGTTACCTACACCAAAAGAGCCGTTTGCTACCAAAAAGAGAGAGAGAGAAGAAGATCGTCTCCAACGGATCTATTTCAATCTCTGCTCTATAAATAGAGGGATCATTCAAGATTTGAAACACGAGAGAATGCACGCCTAGAACACGAGAAAGCATTCAAACGAGCGAAATTAATGACTAAGTCCTCCGCAAGAAACAACCGAGTTATCTCCGGCGAAAGACTACATCCAGCTCAAAAGGAACCAAGCTGAACCGACATAAGCTTCTAGTATCCAAGCGACTGACACGAACCTATAGCTAAACCCCCAGCTGTTCGTCGCTCTAGATAGCTACATTCTCGTTCCTTATCCCTCTAACCCTAAGCTCACTTGTTATATTCATAGCTTAGACGAAGGAGTTCACATTTGAACCCAATCCTTATTGTATAAGGACTCCTTCACTGTTGGAGAAGTTTGTCAAACACTTTAAGTTTGATAGTGTTGTAAACTGAGACTTGGATCAGTATAAAAACCAAGACGCGGCTTTGCCCAATGTGCAAGCTGACTGAGACTAACTCAGGATAATAAATAGCCTCCTGATCATTCGGGACAGTGGACGTAGGATTTGAGCGATATCCGAACCACTTTAAAAATCCTGTGTCTCTTACTGCTTTCTTAACTGTTGCATTGATTTTACTATTCATACTCGAACATCATATTTAAATCAATCAACTGTCTCAAAGCCATCTCGAACTTTTAAATCTACTAAACTGAGACTTAAAACGTTTTCTCACAAAAATTGATTAGGGCCTACACAATTCCGCACACTGAACTCTCACTGAACGATACTGAATTCTGACCTAGTCAGTTAGCAGATCTCAGCTGAGTCAGTACTCTTTTAGCCTTTAACTCGATTCGGAAACGGTTATGCAGTCCGGTTGCCGAACTCATTTGCATGCAGACACCATCCTGAATAGGACTATTCAAGTTCGAAATTGAGAAATCGAATCAGGTGTATTCACCCCCCCCCCCTCTACACCTGACCTTACACTCGGGACCAACATCCTGCTTCTTGTCTACTGAAGAACCTCGGTCAGTTGAGGATGCACTGAAAGATGCTGACTGGATCATAGCCATGTAGGAGGAGCTGAATCAGTTCACGAGAAACGAAGTTTGGGAGCTTGTTGATAGACCCCGGCATCAACATGTGATCGGAACTAAATGGGTCTTCAAGAACAAGCGAGATGAAAACGTCATAGTAAGGAATAAAGCAAGACTCGTGGCAAAAGGCTACTGTCAAGCAGAAGGGATAGATTTCGATGAAACATTCGCTCCAGTTGCAAGATTGGAGGCAATCAGACTATTCCTAGCCTACGCAACACATCAAAGATTCAGAGTATATCAAATGGATGTGAAGTCTGCTTTCCTGAACGGCGTACTGAAAGAAGAAGTCTATGTGGAATAGCCTCCCGGCTTTCAGCAGGGACATCAGGTTTATACACTCAGAAAGGTTCTGTATGGGTTAAAACAAGCACCCAGGGCTTGGTACGATACCCTGTCTGAGTTTCTTCTTCAAAAAGGTTTTCAGAAGGGCACAGTAGATCGCACATTATTCAACATTCGACTGGAAGACGACCTATTACTTGTGTAGATCTACGTAGATGACATCATCTTCGGCTCGAAGAATGTCATCATGTGTCAGCAGTTCGAAAGAATGATGAAGGAAGAGTTCGAGATGTCAATGATGGGAGAGATGAACTATTTCCTTGGCTTTCAAGTCAAACAATTTGAGAAGGGAACGTTTATCAATCAAGGCAAATACACTCGAGACCTCATCAAAAGATTCGGTTGCACATCCGACAAACTAATCAAGATCCCGATGAACACGAATATGAAGATTGATCTTGATAAAGAGGGAGTATCAGTAGACCAAACTGAATTTCGTGTTATAATTGGTTCTCTATTATACTTAATAGCTACTCGTCCTGACATAACTTATGCTGTAGGTGTCTGCGCTCGATTTCAGGCGAATCCGAAGCAGAGTCACATGGACTCAGCAAAGAAGATTCTCCGCTATCTAAGAGGAACACCTGACATGGGTTTATGGTATCCAACTGATAATAATATAGAACTAACTGGTTATTCTGCTGCTGACTATGCAGGATGTAGAATCGACCGAAAATCAACTTCTGGAACGTGTCAGTTCCTCGGCAGTAAGCTGATCTCATGGTTCTCAAAGAAACTTCATTCAGTAGCGACGTCAACTACTGAAGCTGAATACATGGCTGCCGAAAGTTGCTGCGCCCAAATCCTTTGGCTGAGACAGTAGCTACGCGACTATGACGTCATTCAGAATGAAGTGCCGATCTTCTGCGACAGTACCAGTTCCATTGCAATCACTCAGAATCCTGTACTTCATACGAGATGCAAGCACGTGGACATCAGACACCACTTCATTCGTGACCAAGTCGAAAAGAAGGATATCAGAATGGAAAAGATCCATACTGACCATCAAAGGGCAGATATTCTGACCAAGCCTCTAGCTAAAGCCAGATTCAGAGAAATTTCAGTAGAGCTAGGTCTGCTGGACCATACTGACTTCAGTCAGTAAGAGGATTGAGGAGAGGAACATTCAGTAAGGGGGAATGTTCACTCTCAGTACTGAGTAAAATCAGTAAGTAGAGACTTAGCAACCATCTACACGAGGTATCAGCTGACTACGATGTTCAGCTGACAGGTTTGCGTATCTCTACTCAGTAGCCTATATATCAATTATGTGCATTTATGATCAGATTCAGCATCGAAGTCAATGCCTTAGGAAATGTCATTTAATTTTAACGGATCACATTGAATACACGACATTCTATGAACAAGCATGTTGAACTCTGCCACGCATTAAATGCATGTCGTATCAAGTTACTACTTAGGCTATTTTTAATTGGCTTTTGACTTAGGCGGCTAATTTGATCATTGCCTATTTTATAAAACTTAATCCTAGCCGTCCATCTAAAAAGCGCGTTCAAACTGAACCATTGATCTTTAACTGTTTATCTTCTCTAAGATATATATATATATATATATATATATATATATATATATATATATATATATATATATATATATATATATATATATGAGTTCAAATCTTTGACACCGCCATTTCTTTTCCGTAAATATCTTAAATACACGAGATTTTCTGAGATACTTATTACCTTCTATCCAAATTCTCCTCAAAATATTCAGAAAATCTTTTGGTAATTCTTCAATGATTATAAAGTATCGTATGGTTTTTATTTCTCTTATATGTTAATCGATGCTGACCTATGCTGTGTATGTAGATTACAAAAATGACAGGAACTCAAGTAGGTGCTCCGGCAGATATGCAAGAGATCCTCGAAAAGGATCGAGTCTGGTACGAGCCTGTCTTGGAGTTTGATGAGTGCGACCTGGACTTTATGGAGGAGATATTCTACGCTCTCAGAGAAACTGGTCTGGAAGGATTTCTGACGAGAAGGCCGACTTTCTTCCTCCCGCGCCAAGTAGCAGAGATCTACTCGAACTCTGATTCAGTAGATGGAGACATCAGAGGGAGATTCGTCGTCCATACAGTAGGCGATCCCTCCCGCTCCATGATTGAAGTGAGGCAGATGTCCATCCGCGAAGCTCTTTAGAAAAGCTTCAACCTCACCAACTCAGGATTCAGCACTGTCGCTTATAAAGATGATTTTATGGATGAGTACCTCACCGAGTTCTGCGGAAAGCCAACAGTGTTCAGAGCCGCTTTTCCAAAGAACGCTATGCTCCCTCAGTACAGAGCACTAGCATATATTGTGACTTAGTTGCTGACGAGTCAAGCAGGCTCGTTTGACCAAGTGTCCAGACCCAAACTGCAACTGATGAAGGCCATATATGATCGGGCCAAGATCAACTGGACAGAATTTTTCCTCAGAGAGTTTATGATGCAGTCAGCCAAATTTGATAAGGCGTCCAATAGGCTCAGCGTCAAAGGAAAGCTCCTATACGGACTTAAACTCTCAGTGATGATAGAGGATTTCTGCGCATCTGACAAAGTCACCTTTGCTAACAAACAATACTTCAACGTGAAGAAAGTCAGATTCCAGAATAGGTCAGCAGCCCTTCAACAGATTGGCTCAGGGCCAGCTGCACCTACGAGTGGGACTCAGCAGACCTCAACGCCAAAGAAGAAGAGGTCCCCACCAAAATCGACGCCTAAGGCACCAACCAAGAAGCTGAAGAAGGTCAACGAGGTTGTGCCTACTGAGGCTAAGCCGGAACCAGAGGCCGTCATTATTCAGCCACCTCTACAGCTGAGAGATGAACCAGAGTCTTCTGAGAAGACTCAATCAGTGGAGAAAATCGTCTCCACTGAACATAGAGAGACAATGTACCAAGGGGTCCAAGCTGAAGATATCCAATCATAAGTCCAGACTGAAGAAGTTCAGACTCTAGAGAGCCCCTTGGACGTACCTCCCCTCAGCAGCATCCCATATGCTGAGAAATAGGCGTCTCCTATTGAAGTCGAGAGCTCGGAGACAACCTCAGAGTCAGAATCTGTCAGGATGGAGGCCTCAGCGCTTAAATCCAGAGCCTCCCGAGAGATTTCTGAAGTGATTCCGGAGATCGCCAGCCACTCAGATCTTGTCCTATTGGCTAGGCAAGCGAGACTCCATATGTTCATCAGGTTCCAGGAATGGCATAATCTGAAGCGACTGATCATACACCATTCCTGTGAACAACTCCATGAGGAAGAGCTGCTGATAAGAGGGCAGATTGGCTACTCAGAGCCATCTGACCTCGGCATGCTCGAGGACCTGAGGGCGGCCATGCTCGCATTGCTGCATGACAGATAGCATGTCTCAACTCCCGCGCCCTAAGATGGGTCGGACCCCATGATTCAGGTCCTGAGAAGCCTGATGAGGGATCTCAACAGGACAAGGATGCCACTGCATCTACTGCTGACCCTCCACTCAGCATCCTTGGTCCTGGGCAGACGGTGGCTGGTACTTTGAAGGCAGCTGATCCTGCTCAGCTTCTTCTCCAATCTGCTTTCGAAGTAGCGCCCAACCCAAAGAGCCGTCGTTCGAAAACAGTGGCCAGGGCACTGAAGAATCAAGGCACTCAGAATCGCCTTCTTGCCCGTACCGTCCACAAAACTTGGCGGAAAACCACTGAGGCACAGTGTGCAGAGCTGCAGGGACTCAGAACAACTATTTCTTCATCCCAAGTCCCTGACTTCTCCAGCATTCTGACGAATGCCTTAGCTGCGCAGAGAGCTGATTTCGAGGCTTAGCTCAAGACGATTCAGGAAGGCCAGGATAAACTGATGAATCAATATAAGGCCGCTCAAACTGCTCACACTGAATCAGTCACAGCCATCTCTCAAGCCAATGACCTCAGAATCCAAACTATTCAGAAGGCTCTTGAAGAGAAGGTTGTGCAACAGCTGAAAGAGTTCAAGGCTACAGCAGATCTCTCACATAAATAATACAGCAATCAACTGACCAACGAGAGAAATGAGCTGCATGAGGCACTGACCAAGATTCATACAAGATTAGACGATCTGTCAGCCTCCTACAAAAACCTGAACAAGAAGGTATCTGCTCCGCCCCCAACCCTACTTGATGATGCCAAAAAG
>CM054816.1:5844462-6090483 GCA_028984105.1 Lavandula angustifolia
AAAATATGAACTCTTTATGAAACATGGAAGTAGAGATCTCTTCTTTTGAAAAACGAACTCATTTTTCGGAAAACATGAAGAGTTCATATTTTCTTTTTTCTTTAATTATATATCTATATTATTATATTTGAAAGTTTTTCATGATATTTTCAATTCCTCCTTCGTAGTAGACTTTTTGTGTCCCGTTTTCGACAAAAAAATTAAAAAGTAATTTCAATTGATCATTTCATAGAAAAGTAAATTTTATATCATAGTTTGATAATAATATCATGAAATACTTTATAATATAACTATATATTTAAAAAATAAAATATGAACTCTTTATGAAACATGGAAGTAGAGATCTCTTCTTTTAAAAAACGAACTCATTTTTCGAAAAACATGAAGAGGTCATATTTTCTTTTTTCTTTAATTATATATCTATATTATTATATTTCAAAGTTCTTCATGATATTTTCAATTCCTCATTCGTAGTAGATTTTTTGTGTCCCATTTTCAACACAAAAATTAAAAAGTAATTTCAATTGATCATTTCATACAATAGTATATATTATATCATAGTTTTATAATAATATCATGAAATACTTTATGAACTCTTTATGATTTTCGTAATGACTAATGTAAGTAAAGTACCACTTTTTAATGTATCTAAATTCTAAAATATTAAATTTGCATTTAAAAGATACTCCCTCCGTCCCGTCCGACATGGCTTAATAGGTTTGGGGCATGATATTAAGAATAGTAGATAATTGTGTGTAAAGTGGTATAAAGTGGTGGGACCATTAGAATTTATTAGAGTGTTATTTTAGTTAGTGGCCAAGTCAAGTGGGACAATGAAAAAGAGGAAAGAAGCCATGTCGGGCGGGACGGAGGGAGTACTATATTACAAGATATATACGGTATGTTTTCGGGTATGCGGTATATACCATGATCGATATAGATAGACTTTCGGTATCATTTCGGTATGCAGTATATACCTTGATCGGTATAATTTGGTATACGGTATGTGTCGTAACATCGGTACATACCGGTGGTTCGATTTCAAACGGCATCTAGCGGTATATGGTATGTACCGTTACTTTCGGTATGTACCGTATCCACGGTATGCTACGGTATACCGCGGTATATGAAAACCCATACCTTTACAGTACCAAAAAACTTCGGTACGGTATCATACCGTACCGAAAATCTCGGTATACCAAAAATTTCGGTATTTCGACATATTTTCGATACGATATGGACGGTATACCGATTTATCGATATTTTTTAACACCCCTAGTGTGAATTGTCAAACTAGACTCCTCCAAAAAAGTATTTCCCAAACTAGTCTCTTCTAAAAAAATAATTTCGAAAATAATCTTCTTTATGCCACATAAGCACCACATGCAATTATTTCATTTATTTTCTCTTTATTTTACATTGCATATATTTTTACATATTTTCTAGTATAACTTTTTTTTAAAATTTTGTTATTCTTGATGTACCACAAGATACAAACAATCTCCTTTTTTTTAGCTTTCGACCTCTCATATATTTTTATACTTGTGTATTATTATTTATTAAACTAATTTTAAAAAAGAAATAATTAAATAATTATTTTTTATTTTAAGAATCAATATTAAAAAGTATCAAAATTGTTCCATGTAAACAAAATTCCCATTGAATAATACTTTTTACGAAACTTAAACTGAATACAATTAATATTTTAATAATTTTTTATATTTTCTTTTGATTAATTTTTTGTTTTATTAATTTTATATTCAATTTTTGTGAGTGGCATGGTTGTGAGATCACTAAATATATTAAAATTATTTTAATGATTATTTGTAAATTTCAAAATTTCTTTAATGAATAAAGAGAAGTCTTCAAATGAAAATGATTTAAGCAATATTACAAAATAAAGTGAAAAATAAATGAAATAATTTCATGTGGCTGCTTATTGGTATAAAGAAGACTATTTTGAGAATTATTTGGAAAATACTTTTTTTGGAGGAATCTAGTTTGAATGTATTATACTTATTAAAAGTTCAAATCCTGCAAATGCCTTTGTATCGAATTCTCCTCGAATAGTAGCAGTAGATTTAAGAAAATGATTGATACCAAAAATAGGTGGACAGAATTGAATTTGGATAATACAACGTCAGATAAAAACCATGTGGTTTTAAACTTGTAATGAAAACCAGACATCCAAAATCATGTGATTTTATATATCTTTCTGATGATTCAAATTCTTGCCCAGTTTTGCATTTTAACATTTCTCTCAAGTTTCATTCAACTACTCTTGGTATTCAATTCCTCAGATGATCCATTTCTTCACTGGGAGGGAGGCCTTGCCCTCTATCCCACTTATGGAGATGGGCAGATTGCTCTGTAAACAGGTAATGTCTTGCCTTAATTGTGTGGGGATGTTTCTTGATATTTAACTCCACATTATAGTGTCGAAAATTTTATTATATTTCAATAATAGTACTAATATTTTGCATATATACAAGGTTGATGAATGATAGATACGATTGAAGTTCCAAGATATTAAAGATTAGTTAGATATTGTATCAAGGCATTTAACTTACATTTTTCTTGGGGGATGAAGCTAGACTAGATTTTGTAGCAGAAGTAAAATCTACTCCATTTAAATGGGATAATGCATTTGACATTATTAGTTGAATCATTGAAGAGTGTTTGGTTGATAGTTTTTCATAAAACTTAAAGCTCTTATTTGAAGTGTTTGTTAGTTGATACTTATTCTTATGTAAGTAGTTGGTGAATCACATAGACGATAAATAGTATTTTCTCCGTTCTATTAAAAGTGTTTGAATCATTACAGTAAAAGTGTCTTGCACATAAAAAATTAAGTTCTGACATAATTGTGGTAAAAGAAGTAAGACATTACTAATAGGGTGAGGAGAACAGACTCAATTTATTTCTACTTTTTTGAACTCGAACTTACAACCATTGACGAAACTAAAAGAGGTCCAGAGAATCGGCCGACCCTCCGACCGCCGGATTTTTGCCTTCATAGAAGTTGAAAATTCTTGTTCCGCCCTTGTTTTTCCTTCATTCAACGCTTCGTTCAACACAATTTTTTTTTTTGTTTCTATTTCGACCCCCCGACTGAAAAGTTATTATTCCTTCATTGCTTACAACAACAAAATAATCAAACCCAACTAGATTTTGGTATAGAGGTGCTTCATTCAAATTCCTAATTAAGAGTTTGACTAAGAAAGATTAAAGATACCAGATAATGGAAATTAAATTAATTATAGGAAGTTGTACCTAATTAGGAAAAATGAATAGGAAGTAATGAATGAGCTGTTTTTGGTTCCAAATTGTTAATGCCAAACCAAACGAAAATGCCTTTAATTTCATTTCCGTTTGGTTTATCATGTTAATAATACTAGAAAATTTTGATTAAAGTGATCCTACTCACATTACTAAAGAATCAGGTATTCATGTTGCATTATTACTACACAAAGTTGTTAAAGTCACCTTTATTTATTTTAAGATTTATTTGAATATTATTAATTTATTTATAAAAGTTATACAAGTATTTTTTTTTTTAAATGATAAAGAAAAAATAATTTAAAAGTAAAATAATAAACTAGCAATTAAAGCAGAGTAGGCAGCAGACGGCAATAGATGCCCATACCTACATATTCCAAATCCCAATACGATTGATCCCAGCCTGACCCCCCGCCTCCGGGGAATCTATCAGCCACCGTCGCCTCTGTTCGCGGAAGACTCGAGGTTTGTTCTTCTGCAATCTTTGATTTCACGGACTAATGGTTGATTTTACTTGATCAGCGGGGAACAAGTGATCTGAATTTCCTAAGACGGCGCTTATCATTTACTGTAGATTTCAAGTGATTTCGTTTCGTTATTTTCTATTTATTGGCTGTTGTTGTGGAAATCCTGAAAAGGTTGAATTTTATCGATGGCGCTCGATATGGAGTCGTTGGTGGAGGCAGCATCGGGTGCGGTAGGTGCACTGATCAGCACCACCGTCTTGTATCCGGTTGACACCTGCAAAACCAGGTATCAAGCTGAGAATCGAGCTCATCATCACCAACGATACAGGTTCGTTGCTCTTCTTCTTAAGGGCCTAGTTTATGTTCATTTTTACTCAGTTTAAAGTTGGATTGATGCAATCTTCTGCGCGATGTATTCATGAACTTTAGTTTTTAGTATTTCCTCTTTTAATCCTCCGAATTCATTTCTTCCATCCCTTCTGAACTACCGAATTCATTTGATCCTTGCTGGATCTTTATTTGCAGCCTTTAAGTACAATTGAAAACAATTTTAATCGATGACGGATTCTACGTACCAAATATTAGAGCTTGACTACTACAACAAAGTTGATTCACAGGGCCACAAATAAAATTGTGATCTTTAGTTGATATTTTATTTTAACACTATTTTGTTAGCTTTCTGTGGTTACTACTACTAGTCTATTAAGTTACTGTTGCACACCAGCAACAAATACTAAATAAAGCATATTAATTCCAATGAAGTAGAAAAGGAAAAACACAGGGTATACATTTTGTGAACATCATAGCAAAGGGAGAATCTGCCAATCACAATTAGAATAACTTTGTTGGAGTAAATGTACTCATACAGGAAGATCAGTTTATATGTCTTAGCTTAAGTTAAATATGGATATTCCTAGGAGATTTTTTTGGTCCAACATTTGGCACTTGACACTTTAGTTGCAACAAAATCTTTGTGCTGACCTGTAAAGACGTGGCAGAAACAAGTGCATGTGCTTCTGATGAAAAGAGTACTTACTCTCCTTAGTATTACATTCTTGGTGTCTTCTATCATCAAATCATTATTATTGGAATTCAGACACGCAATGACGTATATTTGTACATATTTATAGTAGTCACTTACAATTACAGAGAGTCTTTGACATTCTCTTGGAGATTCATTCTTAACTTTATACTCTTAAATGCACGTAAGAAATGTCCTTTAGGCATCCTACGTTCCTACCTTTTCCTTGCAGATTTGACCTTTCTTGTATTGCCTAAGCGCATCTTTTGCTATGATTTGGTGTATGAAAAATGATGGCTCATCTTTAAAATTGCTACCTTGTCTGGCCACTGTCTGGCTGAGCAGCATGATATAGTAATTAAATGGGTGGTGTATATACTGTCAGTTCGAAAAGGCAATCTGAATTGTTTGTCATGCTATACACAGGAATATTTCAGATGTTCTCTGGGAAGCAATTTCCAAAGGTCAAGTACTGTCATTGTACCAGGGCCTGGGCACGAAGAACTTGCAGTCCTTCATTTCACAGTTTATCTATTTCTATGGATATAGCTTTTTTAAGAGGCTGTACTTAAGAGAAAGCAATTCTAAATCCATAGGGACTGCTGCTAACTTATTCATTGCTGCTGCTGCTGGTACATGCACAGCCATAGCGACACAGGCAAGTCACAGCTTCATTGATTTTATGGTTTTGTATTGAATTTGGTGCAAATCATGTTCGACAATGATTGATTTCTTTGTTACGTTAACAGTAGGGTCTAGATTGTCAGCTTATACTACAAAAAAATGTTGGGTATCATTTATCTTATGTCTGAAGTATAGAGGCAATGCATGGCTAAGAAGCTTGTTTTATTGGATGTTGCTTTGTATGACCCTGCTATTGAGGATCAATATGTGTTCTTATAACTAACGTCTGTCTCAATCATGCCTATCTCAACATCCTGATTTTAGTTTTACAGCCTCTGGATACAGTATCATCAAGAATGCAAACTAGTGATTTTGGAAAATCGAAAGGCCTGTGGCAATCCCTCTCAGAGGGCACTTTAAGTGATGTATTTGATGGTCTAGGAATTTCGCTTCTACTTACAGCAAATCCATCTATACAGGTAACAAGGCTTTCACTTCGAACTGTTTTGTAAATATCAGTTGAACAGGTCAAATAAATCTAATGCTAGTTGTAATCGCGTCCAGTACACAGTGTTTGATCAGTTAAAAAATAGGCTGCTAATGAGTAACATGAAGAAACAAAGGGATGATGTGTCATCTCCAGAAGCTCTTTCTGCCTTTTCCGCTTTCGTGTTAGGTGCAGTCTCAAAGTGTATTGCTACCTGTTTAACCTACCCAGCAATAAGGTAAATTTCTATCTTTGTTTCTTGTCATCATCCTACTCTGTTAAGTTTTAAGCCTCTCTTAAGGACCTGTATTCTTGAGCATGAATAAGAGTTTTTCTGTTTTACTTTGTGATGCTACTTCTGTATAAACATAGCTCTCATCTGGACAATGCAACAGGTGTAAAGTGATGATTCAGTCAGCAAAATCTGATGAAAATGAAGATGGCAAACCCCAACCACGATCCCGTAAAACCATATCTGGAACGCTCCAGTCCATTTGGGAAAAGGAAGGGATACTCGGCTTCTTCAAAGGGTTGCAGGCACAAATGCTGAAAACTGTTCTAACCTCGGCACTGCTTTTGATGATCAAGGAGAAAATCACGAAGACGACATGGGTCTTAATGATTGCCCTAAGGAAGTTCATGTTAACAAGACCCCAGGTAAAGAGCTCTTGAAGAAAGATCACCTTGGGTAATGATAAGTACAATAAATATGAGCCAAATAGAACTTATTAAGTCTATAGCAAAACATTGTCCAGTGTAATAGATTGAAAATGTCCAAATTCTCAACTTTGACATGCAAAATATTGGTTTGATTGTATCGCCATGACAGAATCCAATTTGAATAAGGTTAGCATTCATGTGTTCATAATTTGGACGAATAAAAATGGGATGATGGCATGAGCATCCGTGTTTTATATATTGTCGAGAAACTCATCAATTATTGGAAATTTATCAAATCCAGAATTATTGGAGAGGGGGGATATCTATGAGATCGAGTCCTAAAGAAATTTATTTCTAATGTTTTGAATATTTTCCAGTTACACTACTATGCAGATGAAGCAGGAAAATCTCCATATCTTTTGTGGGCCAGATGAATAAAAAATCAAGAAGTTTAAGGCACAAGACAATAGAATATTCTTTCTGAATTTCTAATTGATTGAATTTAATATTCTGGACTTGTAACAAATTAAATACCCAATCGATTGATATTCTGAGTTTCTTTTTTCTACACCAAACCTGAAGTTGATTGGATTGGAGCACAAGAATTGCAGAAGTTTGTTGAGAAATCGTTTGTTGCAAGGGCTGATTAGTGATTAATATATGCACTTAACTGTAATTGAAACAACCAAGAATATATAAGGTCTTACTACAAACTACAAGCAAAATTATAGTTGATGCAACTTTACCATTACACGTATAAAACTAACAACTTGTTTTGTCAAGGAATTCACATGACTCCAAAAGAAAAATTGGTGGACGATATTGAATATGGATAGCGTGTCTCACTTCACCAATGCCATGCATTCCTTCAAATTGAAACCATATTATACTTCACATAACTGAAAACCTGAGTTTTCCACTGTTCCTGATAAAATGGCTGCCACAGCCGACGGCGGCGTAGCCCTGACGGCCACCAGACAGCTGCATCGCCCCACGAGATGTTATGTGAGAAGCGGGATGGCGGTGAAGTTCAGCAATGGCGACTTGATGGGGCAGAAGATCAAGTCTGCACCAACTCAGCTGAGGAAGAATAACAATGCTACTAGGAACCATGTCCGCAACACACTGACAGCTGACTTGGCAGGTGAGAGCAAGGTAAGATTCTTGGTTGCAGTAATTCTTGGTTGTATTCAAGAAACACATGATTATTAAGAAGTGATTTTTATGCAGTTGAGGGGGCTGGAAATGGAGAAGAGGGATGCCAGGAGTGTTGTCGCCATTATCCTCGGAGGAGGAGCAGGAACTCGTTTATTCCCTCTCACAAAGCGCCGCGCCAAGCCAGCTGTGAGATCTATATATTAAGAAAAGTATGAATGGCAATGAATGACAATGTGAAATAGGCCTTATGCTGCTCAAATGTTATAGGTTCCCATCGGAGGAGCGTATAGGTTAATCGACGTGCCAATGAGTAACTGCATCAACAGTGGGATCAACAAAGTGTACATTCTAACTCAGTTCAACTCAGCATCACTCAACAGACATCTTGCACGAGCTTACAATTTCGGGAGTGGCGTCACATTCGGAGATGGCTATGTTGAGGTAAGTAAATTACCAACACTTTATTATACAAAGAAACAAAAATGCATATATGTTAGTCATTTTTTCCTATGGCAGGTTTTAGCTGCTACCCAAACTCCAGGTCAGGCAGGTAAAAGGTGGTTTCAAGGCACTGCAGATGCCGTGCGCCAATTCCACTGGCTTTTTGAGGTACGAGAGGCTTCTGCTATGCAAATATAGAAGCATATTCGTAAGCTCACAAATTAATGATGAATCACAGGATCCAAGAAGCAAAGATATTGAAGATGTTCTCATTCTATCCGGTGATCACCTGTACAGGATGGACTACATGGATTTTGTTCAGGTAAGCCACAATGGAAAGATTAAATGCAAAACATTGCAGTCTGTCTTGTTTACTCGTAGAATTGACATTACATAACATTTCGGCTTATGCAGTCTCACCGGCAAAGTGGTGCAGACATTACTCTGTCAAGTTTACCAATAGATGAAAGGTATATTAGTTTTTCATACCTCACTCATCATTATAAGAAACACAAGAGTGCTTAGCAAAGCAAAATCCATAACGGTCAGCTTTGGATACAAACAGTAACATCTCATACAATTGATCTCTTTTCATGATAGCCGTGCCTCAGATTTTGGTTTGATGAAAATTGATAATAAAGGAAGGGTCCTATCGTTCAGTGAGAAACCAAGAGGAAATGAGTTGAAGGCTATGGTAATTGTGGATATAAATACTTTCTACCAGCAACTGTTTTATAAATTTTGGACAGAAAAATTACTACTGCATTTCAGGCAGTGGACACAACAGTTCTCGGGCTCTCACCAGAAGAGGCCAAAGAGAAGCCTTACATAGCTTCAATGGGAGTTTATGTCTTTAAGAAGGAAATACTTCTCAATCTTCTGAGGTAGTACTCCTGTCAACAGCACCACTATATATATATATATATTTCATGTGAAGTTAAATATTTGAAAACTTAGTAATGTATGTTGTTCTGTTTCTTCAGATGGCGTTTTCCTACTGCTAATGATTTTGGATCAGAAATCATCCCTGCATCAGCTAAAGAATATCATGTTCAGGTCTTCTAAACATTTCTTCACCTGAATATGCTATAATTTCTTCAAGAATAAATTTGCAAGACTACATGTTTCGAACTCTAAGTCACAACGATGTGAAACTAAATTCCTGCAGGCTTACCTATTTAACGACTACTGGGAAGATATTGGAACAATCCGTTCCTTTTTTGAAGCAAACCTAGCCCTTACAGAACATGTAAGGTTCCTATGTCATACAGTTAGACTCTGATAAGCTGCTATCATCTCTCAGTACTCAACTGGAAGCATATTAATGTGCATGAAATATAGAAACTATCATGGTTCTTTAGTGAATTCATACACTTGTTTTTCTCCTTGGTTTGTTATTACAGCCGCCAAGATTCAGCTTCTATGATGCTACAAAGCCAATCTACACATCAAGAAGAAATTTGCCACCGTCAAAAATAGATAACTGCAAGGTTATCACACTTTTAGCATTACTTAGATCCTCATGATTGCATACTGCAACATTTTCAAAGACACCCTATGCAGATTCTTCTCTTTGTTCACATTTTCAAGAAGTTTATTTTTGTTTTCCAGATTGTTGATTCTATAGTATCACATGGTAGTTTCTTGACCGATTGCTTCATCGAGCACAGTGTAATTGGTATACGTTCACGTATAAACTACAAAGCCCACCTAAAGGTTAGCTTTGTGACACTGCACTGTTTTTGAATTTTCATTACTTTCTTGTTATTCATAGTTTTATTAATGTTGCAGGACACTGTGATGCTGGGGGCTGACAACTATGAAACTGATTCAGAAATAGCCTACGCCTTATCAAAGGGGAAAGTACCTGTAGGAATCGGAGAGAATACAAGAATCAAGTATAGACAATCCGACTTCTGCTTATGAGTAAAACTCCCTCAGTTCTTTCACATTTATTTGCGTCTCATGTTTGTCCATTTGCATATGCAGAGAATGCATTATTGACAAGAATGCTAGAATTGGTAAAAACGTAATAATTGAAAACTCAGATGTAAGTTTTTCTCAGAATGCTTACCAGCAGCAGCTACTGATATTCTTTATCAAGTACTCATCCCATCTTGATGATTTGCAGGGTGTGCAAGAGGCTGATAGAACTTCAGACGGATTTTACATCCGATCGGGTGTTACTATAATACTGAAAAACGCGACAATCAAAGACGGAACTGTGATATAACATTTTATTGCTGTCTCTCTTCTGTAGGGGTTGAGTATCCAAATATTGAGAATCACGGCTTCTTTCATATAAGAGAGTGCTAAAGCAAGTATTCAAGCTCAGATTTCAGATTGCAGCAAAGCGACATTTTCATTTTGTTTATTTGTGCCTGCAATGTAAGTAGAAGCAAGAAACTTTGTAACTGTTTTGAAGCCTCAATGATCACCTTGCGTTATTACATAAAGCATAAAGCTATAATAGTGCTATGACTAGCCTTAGTCTACTATGCATTCAACAGATCCAATCAAGAATCGTAACATCAGATATCACTAAAGACATAAAATTGACAGAGGCATGGCTGGCCAGTTCTAAACCTGTTTAACTTAATTCAAGCTGAAATGGTGTAGCGTGCTTCCCACAGTGAGCATGCAAAGATGGAGATTCCAATTGATCAACGGTGTGAAAATATGATAAGAAGTTCAATCATATATAATCAACATTACATCAGGGACTAACAAACTGGAATTGCCTAAGAATATAGCCTGAAGAGAGAGCAAATGGACAAAGGTGTGCTTACCGTCTTTTCTTATACATTTGAAGGAACTTGATCCTTGTTATGCTTGTTTTAGTCTCTTCTGGAAAGAAATGGATATATAAATGAAAGAGAAAGGGACAAATATATACAACTAGAAGCTGAAAAGAGTCTAGATACTATGTGAGAAAAGACAATTATGTTGAAAGGAACAATTCTTCGCAATGAAAGAGTAATTCATTTTCAAATCTCTGCAAGACAAAGCGTTCCTCTGCTGTTATAATGCTGGTGACATAACATTTACTGTCTGAAAAAGGCTTCCTACCCGTTCTTCCAGCCCGATGAAGATAATTAACTGCATCCTTTGGGATATCAAAGTTGTAGATATGGGTTGTTTCAGGTAGATCAACTCCTCTAGCAGCTATATCTGTTGCAACAAGTAGATAAGCTCCTGACTGCTTAAGGTCCTATTTCAAAAAATGCAGAAACATATAGCAGTCAGCATACAGATTAATGGTGAATGTGTTCTTTCTCCAGATAAAGATATCAATGTACTTACAGTTAAGGATATAGCTCGCTTGTTAAAATTCATGTCTTCCTCTAGCAGAACTAACTCGGGGCCTCCTCCATTTGATGTTGTTAAGAACTCAATTAAAAGATTTGTAGGTGGAGCATTTCCAGCTTTCTTTGACTTCTCGGACTGCATATCAAGTGCAAGATGCAATAATCCTATTATTAGCATTGTTATCTTTAAAATCAAGAGAAATCTATATGAACCAAAATCTGGGAATTCAATATCAATTATTATCTTTAAAATCCCATCATTAGTTTGGTATCTTCAAAATAAAGAGCGGTCTAGTACTATGAAAAGGAGGTTCAGTGATTTCATATCTACTACATTTTGGTAGCTTCAAAAGCACGTGCTTGCAGTAAGTAGAATATAATAAATGCCAACAGAGCATATTGAATATATGTAAGGTAATGAGGACACTGAGTTGTTAACGAAGATTAAAAAAAAAAAAAATCATGATAGGTTCAACCTCAAAAACATGAGTATTATGTTCTATATTTTTGGGTAACCATGTATACAACATTGACACTAATTTGGGCAGGTCCAAACATGCATATATTATGTGGAGAGGTGGAATTTTATTTTGATCATGAGCAGATCCAATTTACTGGAAAAGGCTCTGTACTGCTGTGGTTATTACCAAGGTAGCACGGGGACGGATACAAAATACAGACAGAACATGATATGCATATGGAACAAAAGTTTTAAAAAATCAGGATACGAATACACCAAAGATACATTTTATAGTTTTATAATTTTTGAATATATACTCCCTCCGTCCCATTGGAAGTGTCTTGTTTTCCATTTTGGGCGTCCCATTGGAAGCGTCTTGTTTCTAAAAAAGGCAAGAATATGTGGACAAGATTTAATTATCCAAAAGTCAAACAATATACACCACACATTATCATTTTCTTAACATCCGTGCCCATTGGAAACAAGACGCTTCCAATGGGACGGAGGGAGTATTATATTAACATTAAGAAAATCACAAAAGCATATCAAAATTAACTAAAAAGCTACTAATACTCAACAAATTTGAGAATAGCCTCAAAATCACAGATTAAATTAGATAAAAGTTCAAACTTCAAACTCCCATAACATCAGAAATAAAACAAATCTGCAGCCATATCTTTTACCATTAAAAAAAAGAGGTTTTAGAAATGTATCTGAAACAACCAAAATTAATTTTTCCTTTAAAAACATTTTAAGAACATTTGCAGCTTTTGTTATCGAAACATACACATCTGGAACAGATACTTCGGCAAATCTGTGATACAGATTATTACTATGAATCAACAATGATCATGCAAAGAGAGTCCTTTGATTTATGCAGTGGTAGCAATCATAACCAAAACAAATAATACAATGATATCAATAAACAATTTACTTGACAGGGATAAGAGACACTGACTTGCTCTCCAACAAATATTATGGCAGATTGAGGTGCATCCGACTGTAACAAATGCAGGAGTGTAGAGTATTTCTCTCTTTTACCACTTATCTGAATAAATAATAAAAATACTAGAATAAGAGAGATTAACAGGTTACATAAGTTGGAAATAGCAGCAGGATAATTGATCAACTAAGATCAATATGTGATGATGTCAATAGTAAATTGTTACACCACGAGTTATCATTTAAAATTCGCTGTATTTCCTCACCATATATCTGTGATGTAGGCATGAAGGCATTGGCTCAATTGGATTTACATGGACATGTACAACATTAGACTGTTATCACAAGTGAAAAAACAGAAAATCATAGTCAGCAAATAATGATACTAATTCAGATAATGACTTTGAAAGACTAACTTTACTTTATTTACCTTGGTCCATTTCTGTTGAATACAATCATACACAAATCGTTTGTGCTGAGGAATAGATGCACTAGCAAATATCGTTTGACAGCTACTGATTGAAGAGTAGATTGTCAAAAGCTTCTTTAAAGAGCTCACCTCCTTGGAAGAATTGAACATAAAATCAACCTACATAGTAGGCAATATATTTACCCACAGCAAGGATATGTGAGGCATTAAATTTACGGAACAAAGCTAGTCAAATATAAGTGACAACGACCATATGAGAATATAACACACTAAAGCACTTGAATGTTAGTATGTTGGCTCGACTGTGAATAACATATAGTATTGAAAACAACACAAAGATTTAGGGTCAAAATAAACAACTTCCAAAATTGCTTAGCATAATTGCTTCTAGAAGTTTATTAACCAACAGAAAGACAAAATTAAATTTTCAAGCATTTTGCCAACAGATGAAGAAAAGACAAACCTTCGCGATTTTATCATATAACTTGGCTGGTAAGAAAAAGTAAATAAAGGATATTAAAAAAGTATATAAAGTTGTGTACCTCATCAATTACCAACACTCGCAAATTATCCAACTTAAGAATATGTTTGTCAAGCATCTGACATAGACTCCTCAAAGTAGCAATTACTACAGCTGGGGGTTCCACCTGTTAAAAATGAATTTATGGAGAACAGTAAGTATGAGAAACGTCAGATGAATAATGACTTCCAGATGACCCATACAGCATCTTTAGGCACTAAAAGTCATCAAAGAAGTTCTAATTCATAGTCATAAGACATATGTGGTTAATGCAAGTATTAATTACCTTCAACCAACTCTTATGCCTTCTCAATGTTCCACCATCTAAAAGAGCCATGATTGTACATGATTTCTGTTCAGTTTCATGTTGCAGAGCTTTTGCAGACAAGACACGTGCAACTTTTGTAACCTTTGTTGCAGAGAGATACAAATTGGGTTTTCATAACTCAAAATCATTCAAAAAAACACGATTAGCTCAAAAGAAGTTACAGAAGGAAAAGTAGTTACTTGTATTCCAAGTTCTCGTGTCGGTACAACGATTACAGCCTGCACGGATGACCTTTGTGCATTGATAACTGAGAATATCAAAAGTAGATATGCTAGGGTCTTTCCAGAACCTGTCTAGAAAATAATCAGAACAGAAGGATGGCTGTCAGCTTTCATCTGGGTAGGTCGAAAGAATGAACTAATGATAACCCATACCAATTGATTTTGAAGTTAAAAAGTGGACTCTATCTAATCACAAGAATGACCTCCTCAGTAAACACCAAGGTCCACAAAAACCTGACTAGGAGCTCAAAAGTTGATTCATGTATCATTTGTAAAACAAATGTCTCATGACCGAAAGATGGCTTCCCTCTACGTCCTCTAAGTCATAATGCAGTTTCTTCCATTTTCCATGTGCTTACAAGAACAATTACCTAAGCAATATGAACATATATATGGCTAACTAATGCAAGCCTGACAGAATTTGCAGAATCCATCTAAAGCATGTACAAATATTTGATACAGACGCTTCAAAGTACATTGCACTGCAACATAATTCACATTTTAGTAGCCTTACGGGTTAAAATTCATCAAAACCACCACTTTCCAAACTCAGAACACCCATTGTACTGACCTGAGCATGAATTACACAATCACGCCCGGAAAGTAACACCGGCAATGCCTCACTCTGTACCGGTGTAGGTTCTCTGTATCCAACCTCCTCCGCCCTGCACCTTGACAACCATAAATTTCAGGAATTCATCACAAAAAAAAATCATAACAATTATAAAATCACGGTAACACGAAGCTAAACCAATTTTACAGATTTTCTTACTCCAGTCCAATCAAACGCTAACCTAACATAAACTCCGCAGCAATCCGAACTATAAAAACCTTGAATGTCTATTCCACAACACATTCGAAAGCACTAAAAAACATAAACACACATTCGAAAGCACAAAACTTGCCTTTGAAGAACGTGATCAGGTACGTGACCCTCACACAATTCACGCAGCGTTGAACAAGTGTTGCTGATTTCCACATCGCTTTGACAAGTAGAACTGAGAGAAGCGGATAACGAAAGGCAGCTCAACATACGGTTTCTTCGGTAAGAGAACAACAAGCGAGTGCAATTAGGGCGAGCCGGAGAATGAGTCAATAGCTTCGTTGAGGAGGTCCATGGAACGGAATGCATGTTCGTCGCAGAGGAACACGCCACAGAAATTTTAGCCTTGTCCTTCGGTAAGGAGAAGTAGTAGGGAGATTACATGTACCGATAAGACTACTACCGTTCCAATGGGGATCTTCTGACCCAAATTGCATGGGCAACTCTAGTCCATCAATCATCAGGTGTGTCACGTGTGTTTTTTAAATCAAACTTACATTATAATATTAGTTATATGGGGCCATCAATACACACATAACACCACGTGATTGGTGAATCACGGAGTAGTCCTTACAATTTTGAGTCAGATGATTCTGAACGCGTCCGTTCATAATCTCCAACTAATCTAACTTTTTAATAAAATACTCATTTCTCTCTCATCAATCCCACAATCCACTATTTAATTTAATTTATACCTCCCATCAATAACACCCAACCAATCTAAAATTAATTTTTTTAATTTATTTTAAACTTCTCTATTATATATAATATTTTTTTATTAAATTTAAAAACTCATTTTAAATTATATTTAATTAGAAATTCTATTTAAAATTCCTAATTAAAATTTAAAAATTATGACCATGCAAACAAAAAGTTTATACTTGCTCAAATTAAATATTACAAGAAGATAAAAAAATACGTAAATCAAAATACATAATCGAGCTACAAATAGATAAACGACATATAAAATAGATATGACCGAAGATATGCAAATTTTACATATTTTACTGATGAGTGCCAGATTTTGACCATATATATTCAATCAAGTCATTCCGAAAGGCGATATGAGCTTCTCTATTTCAAAGTTGGTATTTGTTAACCATATGAGAGCGAAGACTTGTAGTGCGTGAACTAGAGTAGTGAAACTGTTCATCATCTTCTACATGTACACTTGGAGGTACATCCGCAAGAAATTCTGCAGTATCCCTATTTCAAAGTTGGTCTTTGGTTGCAGCTGTTTCCCTTTACTGAGACCTTATAACACAGCTAAACTTCAGTTCAGATCAACCAAATGTATCTTCCTTGGCTACAGTCCTCACCATAAAGGCTACAAGTGTTTACATCCCTCTGGCCGAATCTATGTATCTAGGTCAGTTTTATTCCATGAAAAGGAGTTTCCCTATCCTGCTCTTTTCCTAACTTAATCAGAACCTCACTCCTCTCCCACACCTATCTCACCACTACTGATATCTCCTTCATCCATCACTGTACCCTTACATCCTCCATCTCAAACTGAACCCCCTCCCTTCAATCCCTCAAATTCAGCTAATTCCTCCTCTTCTTCTCAATCCAACCCTACCTCTACCAATCACCATCCCATGCTCACAAGAGCTAAGAGAGGAATACATAAACCTAAAGTCTATGCTGCTGGAATAGAAAGTCTGGTAGAACCTACCTCAGATAATGAAGCCTTAGCAGATCCCAAATGGGCAAAAGCCATGAGGGAAGAGTATAAGGCTCTACAAAGGAACAATACATGGGAACTGGTACCTGAAACTCCTGACATGAATCTGATTCAGTGTAAATGGATCTATAAGGTAAAGAAGTGTGCTGATGGATCTGTAGAAAGACTAAAATCTAGATTAGTGGCAAAGGGGTTTCAACAAAGAGCTGGGATAGATTTCAATGCTACCTTTAGCCTAGTAGTAAAACCAGTATCTATTAGACTTATGTTCACCCTAGCCCTAACCTACAACTGGTCCATACAACAACTTGACATAAATAATGCTTTTCTCAATGGGGTGCTTACTGAACCAGTATACATGCGGCAACCTAAAGGATTTGTTGACTCTACTCATCCTCTTCATGTCTGCAAACTCCACAAATCGTTGTATGGGCTCAAACAGGCCCCTAGAGCATGGTATGAAAGACTGAGAAACTGCCTTCAGTCATATGGTTTCAGAGTGTGCAGTTCAGACCACTCTCTATTCTTTGCTTGAATCCAAGGGAAATTACTTCTAATACTTGTGTATGTTGATGACATACTGATAACAGGGGAAGACCCCACTATGATCAAGAACTTTATAGCTCATCTATCTAGGGAATTTGCACTAAAAACCTTAGGAGAGGTGAATTACTTTCTGGGCATTCAGGTTGACAGAACTGCTACTTCAGCCACCTTATATCAGGCCAAATATATCAGGGAACTTCTACATAAGGCAAACCTCAAGGACAACAATCCAGTTCCTTCCCCGTTTGATTCTGGCAAAAAATTGTATCAATAGGACAGTGCTGCCTTCTCTGATCCAACACTGTACCGAAGCATAGTGGGTGGTCTTCAATATCTTACTCTAACTAGGCCAGATATCTCGTTCATGGTGAATAAACTCAGTCAATTTCTCAAAGCCCCTATACAACTACACTGGAAGGCGTGCAAATGAGTATTAAGATTCCTAAAAGGAACTCAGAACAGAGGATTGGTGTTCACTGCCTCTCAACTAAGTCTTACAGGCTTTACAGATGCAGACTGGGCCAGCTGCTCAGATGATAGGAGATCTACAGATGGATTCCTTATATTTCTCGGCTCAAATCTTCTCTCATGGTCATCTAAGAAGCAAAAGGTAGTCTCTAGAAGCAGTTCTGAATCAGAATATCGAGCTCTTGCAGATGCATCAGTTGAAATATTATGGATAAAATCTTTGCTGGATGAGTTAGGGTTCAAACTGGCAACAAGACCTCTTCTTTGGTGTGATAATCAAAGTGCCACAACTATCGCTTCCAATCCGGTATTTCATGCTAGAACAAAGTATATTGAGATAGATGTTCATCTTGTTCGAGATAAAATCCTACAACAAGAATTGGATGTTCGATATGTACCATCACAAGATCAACTGGCAGATGTTCTTACTAAGCCACTCTACACTCGATTTCAAGATATAATCCAGAAGCTCCCACTTGCCTCACCAAGATCAGAAAGAGAAGATAGTCAAGGGAATATTAGATAATTATCGAAGAATAGCTACTGTTGAGAAGTAGTTTTCTTACTGTTAGGATTAGTTAATCTGTTAGAATTACTGTTAGATTGTTAAAGACATTGTTAGTCTGTTAACAACACTGTTAGGAGGTAGTTAAAGGTGTGCCACATCATCAACACAAACGTGTATATATATCATCACAAAATCAATGGAACAGCAAAAATAGATTTCACAAATTTACATTTCCATTTCTTTGTTAATATATAATAATTTAGATACGACTCCCTTTCATCTTCTACTATCATATTGTGTGTAATAATACAAGCCATCATAATTTTTCCCATCAAATCCTGTCCCAAACAAGACATGGACATCGAATAAATGCAAAACGAGCTTGTATAACTCCAAATGCTCGTTCGACGTTTTTTTCTAGCAAACTCTTGGTGTTCAAGGAACAACTTGTGTTTTGAGAGCTGTGAGGCAATAATTGACTTAACAAATGCAGTCCATGATGGATATATGCCGTCAGTTAAATAATATGTTCGATCGTTTTGGCGACCATTCACTGAATAACTAACCTTTGGTGATCGACCTTCTAAAACATCATTAAAAACATGAGATCGGTATAGTACATTGATATCATTTGCCGCACCAGTCGTTCTAAAAATGCATGTCATATTCATAAATCATATGATACAATAGCTTCCAAAATGATTGTTGGTACTCCACTTCTGCATGTGGTTTTGGATCCTAACCCCAAGTGTTGATACACTCATTTAATTGGTGGTTCTAGAAACTGATACGCGATGAGGCAATATTGTATCAGTGCTTCGTGGCCCCAAGCGTGGATGTACTCATTTAGTTAGTGGTTCTGGAAACTAATGCGTGAGGAGGCAATACTGTATATGTGTGTCCTAGCCCCAAACGATGATGTGTTCGATGGTTTTAGAAACTGATATGTGGGTAGGCAATGTCGTATTTGTGCTTCCTTACCCCAACCGGTGATATGCTCATTTAATTGGCGGTTTTGGAAACTAATGTTGTATTTGTGCTTCCTAGTCCCAGACGATGATATACTCATTTAATTGATGGTTTTGGAAATTGGTACTTGAGGAGGCAATGTTGTATTTTGCTTCATAGCCCAAACAATGATAATACTCATTTAATCGGTGGTTCTGGAAATTGATATGTAAGGATATAATGTTGTATTTGTGCTCCCTAGCCTCAAACAATGATATACTATTTAATTGTTTTTTTTTTTTTTTTTTTTGAAATTCTAACATAAGGAGGAAATGTTGTATCTGTGTTTCCTAGCCCCAAACGATGAAATCATTGCAGCTATACATCTTTTGCTTCTCCCTCTCTCATTTACACTGTCGCATATACCAAAGATTTCTTTTCATTTATTAAGTATGGATGACTTTCACTCTACTTCTTTTGCTGGCATATATATGAACAACCAAATCCCTCAATTTGCAGATCTACCGCAACTCATCTATATTTGGGTAAGTGATGTGAGCAACATCATTTTATAAGCGAAAGTTATATGTTAGGGGAGTGTTGCGATAAAGTGTAGGACAAAATATGGTATTGACGAATCAACTGAGATTTAGAAAGTTATTTTATTGAGATTTGGCTATATGATGCCCAAGAAGCCAATAACAATATATTAAATCTAGTAAGCTTAAGTTTGTTTCAACTAGGGTTGTCACTTCGGTTAAAGCGAACCAAACCGAAAATTCGGTTTCGATTTTCTATTTTGCAAAATCAAATATCAAACTAAAAAATTCGGTTTCGATTTTAACCAAAACTTAAAAGAGACAAAAAAAAAATGACAAAAGATAAATAGATACATGTTTTATACTGTTGGTGTTTAAACAAAATTTATATATATATTTTTCCCTCTACCTAAATTTATATTCAAGATACAATTCTAACAAGTTCTTTTTTTAGTTAAAAGACATATGAAAATGATTTAATTGGAAAAAAATGCATATAAAATATACTCTTTCAATATACAAAAAATATTAAAATATTTTCGGTTGGGTTTAATTCTTTAACTAGATGATCAAATCAGGTTAGGTTAGGTTAAAAAAAGTTTGGATCGATTTGGTTCGGTCGGTTAACCAACCATATTGACAGCCCTAGTTTCAACATGCATCCTACTTTCTAGTTTTATTTTACTTTTTAATTTTTTATCAACAAATTTGAGAAGCAAAATGACAAATTTTAGAAAAAAAAATGTTATTTTTTATGGCGCAAATCCTAATCCTTAAGTGAACTGAGTCATATCCTATATCGGATAATTAGTGAAGTTTATCATTAATTTTTCTCAATAAATAGATAGGTTCCCTCATTATTTAAGATGTACACATCTAAAAATTAGTCTTTGGGTTTAAGAACATATTGTGGAGACCCGAAATTTGTATTATCCTCTTTTATAGTGAATTTTCTTTCCTCCGACCGTGGACGTAGGTCTATTGACTGAACCACGTTAAATTCTCCGTGTCTTGTTTTTTTTTCTTTGTATTATTCTTTGTTATTGTCCCCATTGGATTTCAAGAATCCGTTTGTCACATTTTGGAGATCCAATTATATATATATATATAAAGATATTCAAATGTGAACATGCTCCTATTACAGTGTTCACACATTCATACGATTAGGGTTGTTCACATCATAACCTAAAGGAATTGTGTTTTCCATTTGCTGTTAGCTTTTGTTAGGAAAGATACTTTTGGGGGGCATTAATGAATAAAAACAAATTATGTATAAAGTTGCAAGTTGTAACTGATGAGACTATCATTTAGGATTGAAGTTCCCTACCTTTCCGCACTTGGTATGATACATGATACAACTATTAAACTCTTTTTTCCTGGAGCAATTAATTCAAAAATCAACTTTTTTTTTTATTATTCAAAAGTTAAACTTTACTGACTACAGTCCAATCTAAGGTGGACTTACAGTAGAGTTTGTACAATAAATATCGGTCCTCGGAAACACTAAACCAGAATCAAAACAAAGAAATGTACCATTGGAATAACATAGCGGTTAAGACGGATAATCTGTGGACAAAAAGGTCATGTGTTCAAAATTTACTAAGACTGCGAGCTCAATAGCGGAGTTTACCCAGTGCGCACCTCTAAACTCGCCCGCAATGGCTACATTTCCGAGAGTATTTCTTGGTGACGGATACCCTTTATCCGTGATTGCCCTCTTTTGACTCGTGAGTTAACCTTCTTAACGTCATACGCTTTATCCATCGTTAACATTTGCTTTGCCCAACCATTGACATCTTCTTCAACAAAATGGCCACTTTCCATGAAAAGGTATGCATGTGTCATCTGTGTGTGCCATATAATTTTAAGCAATTAGATTATTTATATATTTGATTGTAAAATAAGACTTTTAGTTGCAATTGAAAACCGGTTAAAGATTCTATATTCCATAATTTATATTTTTATATGTCAATACACTTTAATTAGATGAATGACATCGTGACACTTGAAAAATCATTACTTAGGATACATAAAGGATCGTACATTTATGCGAGCTTTTTAAAAGTTATTTTAAATCAGAATTTGCCCAAAATTCGTATAATTACATTCTAATAACAGATCAACTGGAGGTGCATATAACATCGAGGAAGAAATTGATTTACATTCCCAGAATTGAGTTGAGCCGATAAATACAAAAACCTAATTTCGGAATTGATTATTTTCCTTAGTAGGAATCCGTGCACACCAAACGAGTCGGAATCAATAAATATCCTAATCTAATTTCAAATCATATACTCCCTCTGTCCTAACGGTGTTTCGTTTTTTCCTTTAGTTTGTCCACTCAATACGTTCCTCGTTTCCAAAAAAGACAAATTTTTACACACAATTACTCAGCTCAATGGGACGGAGGGAGTATACTATAACTCATCTAGAAAATACATTATCTAAACGAGTTTGATTTCTGTATGATATCATTAAGGTTTTTCTTTGTTTATCTTTTTAGTATTTTTAAATACTAAAAATATTTTGCAGGTCACCTTCTCGATGACCCTAGGTCAACAATTTAATTTTCCTGGGATAAATGGTATGCCTGTTATTTAATAGTAATTGAGTATTTTTTTAAATAACTTTTTATATGGCTCAAGGGCCCCTACTAGCTCGATATAACTTGAAGGTCTTTAAATAACTTCTATTTAATAGTAATTGAGTATTCTGACATGTAAACAAAATTATATATGTGTCTATCATATATATGCTTAATAAAAGCACAATTTCTTTTAGATTGAGTTTTCTATTTATATGTTTGTCATAAAAAGTTTATGAATTCTTATCTTTTTGGGTGATCAATTTTCCAAAAACTATTGTATAAGATAGATCCATGTTTGAATTGTCTATAGTTATACATATATAACTGAGAAAATATTATAACTTCGTTATTAAGTAACATTTTATATCCTTGCATATATTTTTTTCTTAAAGATATTTGCAAAATTCGAGTATTTTTATATCTAAAACATGTGTTGAACCTCTTGGCTAAAATATTGTCTTTCTTTGTATGTCAAGATAGAAATTGTTCTTAGATAGTTCTTTTAAATAATTTAAAAAAACTGTCAAGAATTTAATGAAGCAATTTTTCAGACCATCTATAAATTAAGATTAGTGACATTATTTTTGTCAGAGCAACAAGATATTTTAAAAATATACTGTAATATGTATTCATGTATATGTATTCTACTTAATTTTTGAATAATCATAAGAGCATAATTCTCAAAGTTAATATAAACTATCAAATTGAATTGTTTTTATATATTAATTTAGTATTCGGAACTGTAATATACATTATAATATATATATATATATATATATATATATATAATTTAAAAAAAAATTACTTTATAATGAAGTTATAATATTATTTTTTCGTGCTTATCACGAGTATTGTTCTAGTTACATTCTAATAACATATCAATTGGAGGTGCATATAACATCGAGGAAGAAATTGATTTACATTCCCAGAGTTGAGCTGAGCCGATAAATACAAAAAACTAATTTCAAAATTAGATTATTTTCCTTAGTAGGAATCCGTGCACACCAAACGGGTCCTTGGTTCCTAACATTAACTTTTATTGACAAATTATGTAAATTAATATGTAAAATATCAATAAAGAGGCCAATATTAAATAAAACAACACAGAAAATATATAAATTATGCTTCAATCGTAAAAGCATTTCCATTAATTGGACAAATTTAATTATGTTACTAATTTAACAGAACTACCCTGATTTCAAACTCTTCAAATAGTAAAATAAAGTACAATTGGAAAATCATACTCAAGAGAATGATATACCTTCGAACCATACAGTGTGCATCTCGGATAGCAACTGCCCGTTTTCCCCGTCGTATATAAAAAGAACTAAATTCTCGGAATTCTTTAACGCAAACAAGTTAGGAATGATTCAAGTGGTAGAAAGCCACCAAAGTTGAAATGGCATTAGGCACCCTGCTTTGTTTCAATAAAATAGCAATTCCAACTACTTCTTTGCATGCCACTGCTCAATGCTCCTGAACCAATTCCACTGAAAAACTAAGCCAACTAGGCGGATTATACCAGCAGTCATTACCTCCATGAATGCCATCACGTACGATCTCTGGGGTGATAGGCCAACAGTTGCAACAGAAAGCAAGAATCCTTCCAAGTTGCAGGGCACCATAAAGGTGCCCGACTGAATTCCGCTCAGTGATTTTACAGCAACATCATCAGCTTTCATTGCACCAGAGGAAGCTGCTATAATGCTGGTGAGCTGTGGACGTCTCTTGTTCTCTGTCATCGGGAGATGAATGTCAATGTATGTTGCATTATTCTATTAATGTATATGTCTATACAAAGATATAGGTCGATTTATTGAGCAACAGAAGTACAAGTTGCAACTTGTTTTAACTGGAGAATAAAGTCTGATACAACCTAAGATGTCAAGTCTACTGCATCTAACTATAAGGATACTTGCTAACTTTAAATAAGATTTAACAGTTTACTGGTTCATAAATAAAGTTCTTGTGCTTGCCTGCCCGGATATCCCAAAACGGTACTTTGTACTTTCTATCAAGTTGTGCTGGAGGAAGCAGACTTCTGTATTTCCTATTTCCTTTTGTTTAAACAGAAGACAATGGGAAGAAACTGATTTTTTTTGTCTAAAAGCATATGAGAAAGAAGACAACTTAGAGAGCTCGATGCCTACCTATACAGACATTTTACATTACCACAGAGAAACTAAACCTTCCCGAATACTATATCAAATGTGATTTGACAAACTTCAAGCACAGTGTTGTTCAAAAGAAATAGTGAACGGTATAAATCCAGCAACTAATAATGCAAGCAAGGGATAATTTAGAGATGCATGCTATGGAAACAAGAAATAACAAGGAGATTCATACTGAACAATGTACATTTGCTAGTGGGATATTAGGGAATTTATTACCTTCTGCAAAACCAGGAGTTTCAGTGTCTGGAGGGAAAATGAGGCTGACATGAATGTTGTCTGCTATCAGTTCATGTTGCAGTGCTTCTGCCAAGCCCTTGAGGCCGAACTTACTAGCTGAATAAGCTGTATAACCATAAATACCAACCTGAAACGATGAATTATGACAAGGGTGAAACAACAGAAATATTACTCAAAACTAAAGGTAACAGTCTTATTTAGACTGGCAGCAAGCTCGTCCCTTAAATGACTAGCCAATTGCTAAATGTTATCGATGTGGATGGTTCTAGCTTTTTGAAGCTTATCCGTGTAATAAGTATTGTTGAAGTGAATACACAGAATATACACATCAACCTCGTATTCGTTCTAGCTAGGCGCATAATTATTCCCAAATTGCAGAAATGAGAGGCAATAGACATGTAATCTGATTCCTACTTTAAAAGACAAAATGTGCTTGCACTACAGGATTCATAAATATGTCGATCTAATTATCTTGCCTGCAATCATGCCACATAAGCCAAAATGAAGACATATAAATGCTAATGAAAAAAAGAAACATACCAATAAAATGCCAATGAACCCACAAAATCATTCATCAAAATCTACTTCCTATTTCAACAACATTTTCATGAATAACACACAAGATACCGACAACATCATTTACTTATAATCGTAACATACACAAGAAAAGCAGACAACCTATGATCGAAGCCAGTCAGATCTCAGTCTGAACAGTTCAAATAGGAATACAAACATTAACTCAGTCGATTTCAACACAAAATCCATCTAAAAGATCCCACAGATTGAATCAATTAAATATATACCAGCTCTCTGGTATCCATATCAAACAGCTCACCAAACTCTCATAAACCAGCCAATCACCTGAACTACATACATACATTACACAGTAGAGAGCACATTAAATCACAACTTTGACACACAAACACAGAAGGGATAAGTCAATTAGTAACTGAGTTTGTTATACCTGGCCGGCCTGCGACGACATAAGCGCAATCGAGCCGGGCCCTTTCTCGGCCCGACTCTTCTTCATCCCGGGCAAAGCAGCCTTGATCAAGTGGAAGGTCCCGATCAGATTTACATCGATTATGAACTTAATCTCCTCCATATCCTGCTCCTCCAATTCCTGCGGCACAAACACTCCTTGATTGCAAACGAGCACGTCGATCGGACCGGCCTCATCAACCGCGCGCTTGACGTCGTCGTATTTCCTGACATCAGCGCTGAAGATCTTGACGTCACGCCCGGTGGCGAGCTTGATAGACTGCTTGGCTTCCTCGAGGCGGACAAGATCGCGAGCGAGGATGGTGACGTCGGCACCGTTTTGGGCGCAGAGATGCGCTAGTGCTAGGCCGATGCCGCTGGAGCCGCCGGATATGAAGACGTGGCGGTTCTTGATTGGGACGCGGACGGGCTTGGGCCGGACGATGAGGTAGACGATTAGGAGGACAGAGAGTGGGATGAGGAGGACGAGAGAGAAGAAGGAGAAGTACACTTCCGCCATTGATGAGCAAGGGTTTGAACTTTTGTTAAAAAAAACTTGTATTAACAACGATTTATGAGATTTAAAAAGTGGGGTATTAATAAAAGGGGTTAATTTGTCGTTTGATTGGGCGAAATTGCATTGTTTTCGTCGGGAATAAAATGGAGATTTGAATCATTTGACTGATAGGAGGAACGTGAATGTTGTGTTGTGTTGTGTTGTGTTGTGTTGAGTTGAGTGGAGTGGAGTGGACAGTGGAAGCAAGCTTTAGACATGAAAAAGTCAAGGAAAATTAGGGGTGTCTAAGGGGGTGTTTGCAACATCTTAAGCTTTTTTAAGTGCTTAAATTAAGGTGAAGTTGAAAAAAGTGTCTTATTAGAGAATTTGGGATGTGTTTGCAAAAACTGCTTAAAAGCAGAAAAAGTTGAAAAAAGAGTGTTTGCAAACATTTATATTGTAGTAGCTTATTTTGTGATTTATAAGTAAAATGTCAAATAACAGCTTATCCGAAATTACAAATATACCATTAAGTTGGAGAAGTTGGTAAAAATCAACTTAACCAACTTCAACTTATTTGACTTAAATGTAGAGAATTTTCTCGAATTTAAGCTGTTGAAAACACTCAAAAACAGCTTTTCCTTAAATTAAGTTATAAGTTGAATAATTTAAGCTCTTGCAAACACCCCCTAATGGTATTGGGATTCGGGATTATCCCAATCCCGTACCGAAATCGACGGGATTGGGATACCGAAATATCATTATTTGGGATACGGAATGGTATCGGGATTCATTTTCGTAAGGTAATCGAGATTCGGGATAACCGATACCGAACTCGGGATTACCGAAATACCGATTTTCTTATGACATAATTAATACATTTATACACTATAATTATAATTTATAACAACTACTCCCTCCGTCCCGTTATTTGTGGCTCAATTGGTTTCGACACGGGAATTAAGAGAGTAGATGATAAAGTATGAGAGAGGGGTAGATGATAAAGTATGAGAGAGAAGATGAGTAAGATAATGAGAGAGTATGAGAGGAATGATGATAAAGTAGGAGAGAGAATGTAATAAAGTAGGAAAGAAAATGTAATAAAGTAGGAGAGAGAATATATGATAATAATTTTTACCAAATTAGGAAAGTGGCCACAAATAACGGGATACCCCTTTCGGGAAAGTGAGCCACAAATAGCGGGACGGAGAGAGTATTATATTAACTAATAATAAGTTAATATGAAATAATAATATTAAATATTAATTATGTCAAACTAGTATTAACTATTAAGTATTAAGTATTAACTATGTCTCTCACTCTCTCTGACTCTCACTCTTAAATCAAATGAAATCGGCGCCGTCGGTGGGGGTGTTGAAAAGTTGCCGACTTGAAGTTGCCTACTTGCAGACTTGAAGTTGCCGAGCTTGAAGGTAATGGTTCGGACTTATATTATATGATTCACTGTAAATATTTTGATGACGCAGCTTGAGGAGTTGTACTGTTGTAGCTGCCGATTTGTAGTTCCACTTCCAGTAGTTGCCGATTTGTAGTTCCACTTCCAGTATGCATTTATAGATATATATATATATATATCTATTTGAGGACAAGTGCACTTTGTTTTTTAATAGAAAACCGAATTCTTTGTTCTTGCTATTACTTGCAAATATCCTAAATTTCTATGCCATGAGAATTTATAAATTTCAGTAATTTAAATCAAGGTCATGAATCCCTCTCAATCTCAAGCAAGCAATAGGGTGGATGTTGATGATAGTGATGCTAATGTAGAAGAGATAGAGCTTGATGAAATTTCTATGCCATGAGAATTTATAAATTTCAGTAAATTCTAAGCTTTACTGCTTTATCAATTGGAGCAGTTTTTTTTAAAGGAAATCAATATTCGGGATTTTCAGTAATCCCGAATACCGATCTCAATTTTACCGTCTCAAATACCGATATCCCAATATTGTTATGGGATCGGTATTGAGATTAGATTTTGCCTAATTTTGGGATCGGGATCCCGAAATTTCGGGATCGGGATCCCGATCCCATACCGACCGACGCCCCTAAGGAAAATGACAGAGATCGGCATCCAAGTTTAATGTACACTCCTATTCCTTTTTCGATCCATCTCTCGTAATTGTTACTGCTATTTCATTATGAAAATCAATTTAAACAAATATATCCACCATTTTAAACACTTTAGCTAATTCTTTTAGGCAACAATAAAATTTACAAAGACTTCCTCCAACCTTATAAAGTGATACCTTTCTTTTCGGCACGTGAATTGAGAAAGTGATGTTATGTAGTCTACGTTATTTGACATTTGTTAGTTAAATATAATCCACAAAATCTCTGCCGTTTTAGAAACGTGTCACTTTAAATGGAACATTTCATAAGGAAAACACATTACTTTAAATTGGACGGAGGGAGTACTTATTTTCTACTTCAAACTTTGTACAGTTAAAACTCGATGAAGCAATGTTCGATAAAGTAATAACATCGCTTAGATATAATTTCTTTCGGTCCTGACTTGTGTCAATTACTAAAGTAATAATTTTGCTTAATGCATTAAGTAATAAAAAAAATTAAATCTTGAAAGACCCAATAAAAATATAAATAAATAATTAATGATTTCAGAAAATATGTATAGACAATTATAATACTACAATAGTACAGTAATCATTTCTCATGAATATATACTTCTGTATTTATTATTTTTCTTCTCATCTAAACCAAAACTAACATGATCATCCTTTATTTTCTACAAAACATAGATAACTTTTAAAATAAATACTTTACTCGTGTTATATCAAATAGTATTTATTTAAGGTGACTATTACTTGAAGTACCTCTTTTAATAGCACAATTGGAATAAGTGCACTATCATCTCGTTTAGGATCATTCTCTTCATCATCATTACTATTCAAAAGTGTTTGAATATTTTCTTGTAATTCCAGAGTTGCATCACTCTCGCTAGGGTAGTTAAAAGATCTTGAACATTGTAGTATTTTTGTAATGTAAACTAGAGTTGACATTACCTAATGTTTGGATATCTTTATCTAATTCAACAATTTCAGTTTGGGGGGTATATCATCTTCTGTTGGACGAATCTTATAATGCTGAAAACATAGTTCTGGGATAATTTAATTATAAGAAAAAAAAATCATTTTTTAATGTATATAAGCTTTTGTTATTTTATAAAACTATTGTCTTTTTTTAAAGGCAAATTGACAAATTTGGTCCCCAATATTTGCCATTTTGGATGAATTGGTCCCTAATTTTTTTTTTTAGTTTATTGGTCCCCAATGTTTGCTAATTTGGATAAATTGGTCATTCTGTCAAATTTTAAGTTAATTTAAGTGTTAATCATAGGGGTATTTATGGAATAAAAGTTTCAGGGATCAATTCATCCAATTTTTAAATAAAACTTTAATTTTTTTAATTTTTTTTAAATTATGATTTTTTTCGGAAAAAAATTATTTCTTCAAATAATTTTTTATTTTAAAAATTACTTTTTTTCAACTAATTTTTTCTTTTTTTTCAAATAATTTTTTTGGTAAACGAAAAAAAAATTAATTAATAATAATTTTAGGGACCAATTCATCTAAATAATTTTTTGAATTAACTTTTTTTCAATTTTTTTATTTAAATAAAAATTAAGTAAATTTAGATTAACTAATAATTTTGCATTTCACGGTGAAAGAGGGGAGCGGATCAACACAACAGTTGGGGAATGTGTTATGTTCTTCGAGGAGAAGAGCAGCTGGACGACTAGGAGGTGGGAGGCCATAACTGGACGACTAGGAGCGGGTCGTCCAGCTGCTCCTCTCCTCGAAGAACATAACACATTCCCCAACCGTTGTGTTGACCCACTCCCCTCCTTCACCGTGAAATGCAAGATTATTAGTTAATCTAAATTTACTTAATTTTTATTTAAATAAAAAAATTTGAAAAATAGTTAATTCAAAAAATTATTTAGACGAATTGGTCCCTAAAATTATTATTAATTAATCTTTTTTCGTTTACCAAAAAAAATTATTTGAAAAAAAAAAGAAAAAAAATTAGTTGAAAAAAAATAATTTTTAAAATAAAAAATTATTTGAAAAATTAATTTTTTTCCGAAAAAAATCATAATTTAAAAAAAATTAAAATTTTATTTAAAAATTGGATGAATTGGTCCCTGAAACTTTTATTCCATAATTACCTCTATGATTAACACTTAATTAACTTAAAATTTGATAACTAAAAAAAAGATTAGGGACCAATTCATCCAAAGTGGCAAACATTGGGGATTGGGGACTAAATTTGTCAATTTGCCTTTTTAAAAATTGAATAATTTGACTTGTTTTATAATTAGTCATTATTGAATGTATATTTTTTAACATGTTTCTACTAAAGCAAATACTAAATTTTTTTATTTTTTAATATTTACACGAACTAAGTTATTAAAAAGATTAAGTTTAATACATACATTAAACTTATTTTATCTCAAAAATTTATCTTTAAAGTTAATAAATATTCATTTATTAATAAATAAATAATTTATTCATTTAACTATAATTAAATAACTTCGTTAAATAAATATTTTTTCCAATATCAAGTATATTACTGGATTTAACATTAATAAATAAATTACACTAATTCATGTGGTAAACTCGACCTATTTTGTGTAAATTTGGGAGAAAGAGTAAGAAGTCAAACTTTTACTGGTCCCAGTTACTGGAGTATAAAGGATCGATTAAAGGTTGGAATTTAGGATCGGGCTAACTTGGGTTTCGATATTAGCGGTCCGACAATCATCATTAATAAATTATTACCTTTCACAGCTAAATAAGTTGACCTGGGTTTTATGAATTGAGCTTATTATATATGATTAATAAAAATTATCATGTATATATTATTAGGGACGAAGTTAAGTTGGTGCTAAGGTTGATATATATATATATATAAGGAAGGTTCCAATAGGAACACCCCTTAGAGTGAAAAATAAGAACAATTATCATCCTTCAGATCATGAAAAATGACGGCCCAGATTTGTTTTTAAATTTTTTACCGAATTGCACAACTAACTTAAAAAAATTTGCACAAAGGGTATTAGAGTCAAATTGTTTTAATATAATAATCATACACTAGTTTAAGAGTTTTATATTCCGCTCATCTAATTTCTTTTCTTCAATTTCTCATCCCGCTAATTTGCTCATATTTCTCACTAGCGGTTTTGGATTCATCAACTCCAAAAACTTTCGACAACCTAAATTCGATATATCAGACTAGGGCATGAAGATTAATCGGTAAAAAGCAACGAATTCCAAACCAGCATTCCTCGTCCCTTTCATCTGGAACGCACGAAAAAGTTTCAAAATTAATTGGTGAGTTTTTAACATTTAGTAGAATTCTAAAACAACGATTTCTTTATTTTTTCACAGATTATGAAATACAAAATACAATTAGTGTTTTTGCACTGTTAGAATGTATCTTTGCCGGAAACAATTAGGGTTTTCCCAGATGATGAAATTCTTGACGAATGTATATTGAGTAATGTCGAATTGGGTTTTGGGTTCTAGAAACGCTAAATTCTGCACAATTACGGATTTGCAAATGCACGTTTAAGTCAAAAATTATGAACTATTATTTGATTTAGTGTCTAGAATGTAGTTATTTTTATAAAGACTAAATTATGCACAATTATGGATATACAAATGCACGTTTAAGGAAAAAATTATGAACTATTCTTTAATTTAGTGTGTATCATATTTTGTTGTACGTTTTTACCTTCTTTTTTTTTTTTTTGCACCGTTACACAACTGCTATTATTTGTGCCTTTTTTGTAATCCACAAATCTGCACAGTTAGGGAAAAACATTTGCACGTTTAAGAACAATATTATGCACTATTCATTGATTTTCTTAATTAGAAGCTTGTTGTTTCTTTAAGAAATAACATAAATATGCACAATTAGGGAAAAACAACTGCACGTTTAAGGATAATCTTATGCACTATTCATTGAGTTTTTGAAGGCAATATTTGACTAGTGTTTTACACAATATTTGCAGGAAATTATTATGCAGATATCCTCGTAGACGAACATAATTTACTAAAGAATGTGGATGCAAAAAATGCAGATAACCAATAAAACAAATGTTGAGAGTAGTTGGTCGTTTGGTCTGAAAAATTAGATAGTATGTTGGATTTTTGGATTATATTGATTAAGTTCTCAATATTAGGCTATAAATTGATGTTTATGAACCAATGTTTTTCTGAGGTGCTACATCAACAATTTTGTTAGTTTAAAACTATTGATTTGGCGCATTATAAAAAATAATATTTGAAGACACTAGCATTCTGGGAAATACTAATTTCTTAGATGATTTCGTTCTATTTCGCAAAACTTACTCATATGTCGGTATGAAAACCAGGAAATAATCGTGCATATTATTTTGTATAATAGTACATATTGTTTTGTGGAACAATGTGTAATTTCATCTTTAAACATACATAAATCGAAAATCATAAAAATAAAAGCTTAATGAATCTGGAATTAAAAATTAAAAAAAAAACGAAATGATAGAAATTAATATAAATAATAAAACTAATCAATCTGTAATTTAATATATAATTTTTAATTGTTGTAGAAACGGTTTTGTATAAATGAGTAGGTGAGAAATAAATTAGATATTTCAAGTTTACCAAAAAGTCCTTTTGGCAAATTATTAACCTTAAAGTTGCAAAACAGTTACTTTAAAGAAACTAAAATCTGGAGCGTCAATAATCTCAATCCAACGGATGTGAAATATTCTTAGTTCTCACTGTAAGGGGTGTTCTCATATGATCTCCTATATATATATATATTACTAGAGATGGCCCGCCGCACATGCGCGACGCCGAGCCAAGTAAGGACTTATGACAGAAGAGGGTGTTTGTTGGTCCAGAGATGAATCTTCAAGTGTAGGGGGTGTTAATACACCTGAGTTCAAGTTTTAACTCAAACGCGAAAGTCAGTTTTCGACTAAGTATGTTACTGAATGAATTAGTTAGCCAAATAAGCTTTCTGATCGCGTGGGCAGAGTGTTTCGAAATACCGAACATTGTCTACTGACTTCAGTCAGTCTACAGTAACCTCAGAAGATAAATAAGTGTGGAATGTGTAGGTCGGTTTTATATCGTCTCTTAATTGAAAAACGTTTCTACTGAAAATCATTCAAGTTAGGCTTGTGCATGGATTCAACTTTACTAAAACTTGTGCATGGATTCAGCTTTACTAAAAATCTGACTTATGAATTTTAGTAAATCAGTATGCAGCATGAATAGTAAACCAATGAAACACTAAGTGCACAGGTAGTTTTTAAAGTGGTTCGGATACGCAAGATCATACACGTCCACTGTCCTGAACAAAGCAGGAGGTCGTGTATTTATTATACTAAGGAAGTCTCGGTCGATCTGTTTGCAGGACAGACAGTTATAGCCGTAGTGACTTTACAAGTTTTTCAAACACAGAGTTTGAGTTTTTCCAACTAGGACGGAGTTTTTGCAATAAGAACAGTTCGATGAATATGAACTCCTTCGATTTTCTAAGCTTATGATCTAACAATGGTGGCTTAGAATAGATATTGAGAACAATGTATCTCTAGAGAGAAGAACTATAACGGATGTTCTATGTAGTGAGTTCTTCGCTGAGTGAGCTTTAAGTTCGCTAGAGGTTGAATACTTGAATGCTTGGTGTTCCCGATCGTTGGTTATCTTCATCGTTTGAAGCTCGATCTCTATTTATAGTCTTGACTCATGAATAGATCCGTTGGAGGGGACCTAGACACATGTAAAAAACGACAAGGAAAACGGTAATCTTTAATTTGAACGTTACTGCATAGCTTCTCTCTTTTTCAGTCTTGAGGCAGCTTTCATTAGTACAAGTACAGTGCTGGCAGTTCATCATTGGTTGAGGTAGAATGGTAGGTGAGGCTCGTTCAAACTTCAAGGCAGATGTTGAGTTAACTTCCTCTGATTCCTCTGACTGATATATCTTCTACTGATATTCTTCTGAAAAGTTCAGCTTCATACCGATTCCTGTCAACGGATTCAGTAGGTTCTGACTAACCATTAAAGTCTTCAATGTTGAGTTCGTCTGGCTGACAAATACCTATTCTACTGAGCCCTATCATCTAGTGAACTCTAGCAAGCCAACCGAGTTCCTAACATGCTGAACTCAACTAAGCTATTACATTATTTGGTTCATCATTCAGTTAGGGTTTTGAGATCTTCAAATCTTATCATATTGAATTTCATCCCAACAGTGTTTGTAAATTCTTATTTTAAGCACTTATCTACTTATTAACATCATAAGCAATTTTTATTTTGTGTTTGGAAAATCTGCTTACTGCAGTAGTATCTCTAAAATTAAGTAACTAAACAACTTCTCTAAATTGCTTAATTAAGCGGTTTTTTAAGCATCTATTGAGATGCTTTTGGTGCTTAAAACACCACAATTTTCGAAACTATCAAATATATCTGTTTTTTATTATTGATACCCAAAACTACCTGCTTTTGTTTAAAAGCAATTATTTTCAACTTTAAGCAAAAGCAAATAAAAAGTGTTTATGATAAGCATTTACAAACACCCCTTGATAACAATACATTCTCAAAATGGAGGTTCAATTGCAAAAAATGCACGGTAGGGATAAATGAATGATTTAGTTAAAGGGAATCAATTGATAATCTATAATAAATTGTATGGAATATTTGTTGGGTTATGAGTCAGTGGTTGACCTTAATAACCACTTAGAGGGTACTTAGTATTATTTTAACAATAGTTTTTATAATAGGACTTTCTGTTTATCGGTAATGGGGGAAATCATAGTGATTTGATACTATGGAATTGAAGATCCCAAAACCCGTCGTGTATCCTTTGTGTAGTGTCTAGATGATGTAATAGGCTAGACTATTTGTATTTTTCATTATCGTTTTTGTCTAAGTCCTGTAAGGGGTAAGTGTTGGTCTGATCTTCAGTAGGAAGTTAATTTCCAGAACCCCACGTCATCATTGTAAGAGCTTGTGTTCATAGGTCATCAGCTGACTTCGATCAGTAGAAGATTTCTCTTCAGCTGACCCACATCAGTAGAAGAACACAGTATCAAAGCTCGGTACCTTCAGAGTAGCTGACTTCACTCAGTAGAAGATTCGTTGTCAGCAGACTTAGACGAAGAAGACATAGATCGTATTAGGTCTACTGTATCAAACAGGAAACGACCCGAGTTTTAACACCATTAGAAAGTTAGCAGAAGATCATACGAGGATGAATGAGAGTCAACTCAGATGAAGACTGATGTCTGACAAGTCTCACCTACCACAAACCTCGACCAATGAGAAGCAGTCTAAGCTCTACCTGCTCTGACCAACTAAAGCTGCTCTCATGCACAGTCACCAACTACTCTGCGACAACATTTCGAACATATGGCCGTTTTCCTTGGACGTTTGAGACACGTGGCATCGTCCCCTCTAACGGACAAATGTCTGGGTCACAACTATAAATAGAGAAGCCTTTTCGAGCTCTACGCACGGGATATCAAAGGGATTACATGCTCAAGCTTTCAAAACACTCTAGCGCCTTTCACGAAGATCCAGCGAAGAACTTGCTCATTAGAATATTTCTAATTCTTTTCTCTAGAGTTTCCTTCTTTAGATCCCTCTTCTTTATCTAAGTTCAATTGTTTATATCCATAGCTTAAAACCTTCGAAGGAGTTCACATTTCGTGATTGTTCTTATTATAAGAACTCCTTCATAGTTGGAGAACATCCCCTCCCCTTCAAACCTCGGTTTGATTTGTAAAGTCGCTAAGGACTATAACTTAGAAGGGTCTGTCATGTGCACAGATACCTTGCTGAGGCTTGCTTAGATTAATCAACAAGACCTCCTGTTCAGCAGGACCGTGGATGTAGGATCTTGCGTATCCGAACCACGTTAAAAATCGCTTGTGTCATTTACTGTTTTATTGCATTGCATTCACACCATCTTACAAACCCATACTTTGCATAAAACGTATTTGAAAGTGCACTAGCCAAAATTATTTGGTTTGCGAAAAACACGCTTTCAAATCGAGACGAAGTCTATCAGGCCCTACACACTTATCCGCACTAACTCTCCGACTGAGAATCAAATACTGACAGAAGTCAGTAGGAGAAACTCAGTGGTAGACTCACTCTGACCCGCGATCAGAAGGTTACTATTTGACACTGTTCATCAGTTGCAACCTACAGCTCAGCTATCCTTCCAGTTTGAGAAAAAGAACTTGTACTCAGGTGTATTCACCCCCCTCTACACCTGACACTCGTCTCCGGACCAACAATATTTACTATAAAAAAGTGGAAAATACCTTTTGATAATAAAAGAATCAAGCTTCAAATCCCTACAGCTTCACTGATCATCTCTCTCTCATCTGTCCAGTACAGCTTCGTCACCACATATATCTAACCATTCATCAAACAATAATTTATTCAATCTAATTTAATTTTGACATAGAGAAAAAGGGCAACCTTGACAATCAAAATTTTCAAAAACTCAAGACCTAAACTTTCACTGATAGACTTGAGATGGCCTGCCGCACTTGCGCAGCGCCGAACTAAGTAAGGACTTAAAGAGGGTGTTTGTAAATGCTTATTTTAAGCACTTATCTGCTTATTTACAACATGAACATTTTTTTTTTGTATTTGGAAAATCTATTTCCTGCAACAATTAAAATTAAGTAATTAAATAGCTTAATTAAGCAGCTCTCTGAACAACTTAATTAATCAGTTTTTTTAAGCATCTATTGAGATGCTTTTGGCGCTTAAAGCACCATAATTTTCGAAACTACCAATTATATATGCTTTTTATTATTGATACAAAAACTACATGCTTTTGCTTAAAAGCAATTATTTAAACTTTAAACAAAAGCAAATAAAAAGTGAAGGTTCAATTGCAAAAAATGCACGGTAGGGAAAAATGAATGATTTAGGTTAAAAGAATCAATTGAGAATCTATAATAAATTGTATGGAGTATTTACTATAAGAAAGTGGAAAATACCTTTTGAGAATAAAAGAATGAAGCTTCGTCACCACATATATCTAATCATTCATCAAACAATAATTTATTCAATTTAATTTAATTTGGACATAGAGAAAAATGGCAACCCTAACAATTAAGATTTTCAAAAACTCAAGACCTAAACTTTCCACATATTCCGATATTTTTTTTCTTGAATCAATTTCTAAAACGACCGATTATAAAGGAAGGCAATAAATCAATTTAGCCAATTAAACCAAACAATTCAGGAACTAAAAAGGCAAAATCTGATGACCTAACAATAGAACCCGAACCCAATTTCTGCTCGAGAATCATAATTAGCAGTTTTCTATGAACTTAAACACATATCTATTAGAAACAAGTAGTAGAATTTGAGCAGAGACTCGGACATGGTCGACAAAAAATATCAGCAGACATAAATAATACTTCTCCATAAGAAAATCAAATTCACACAAAAATATAAAAGATCATGACAGAAAATACGATGACGAGAGAAATTGACAAATTGCGTCTGGGAGAAGAACCAAAATGGCCTCTATAAAGAAAAGGTCATTGATGCAAAGCAGGAGCAGCAGTGTAAATTTCCTTAGCATGTCAACCAGGAGACGTGTCTCCTTATATATATGGTAAATTCTTATATCTTAGCTTCTTTGCTAGTTTATTATCTTGAACTTATTTGTACCTTGGAGGACATCTGATAAAACTGGAACATACAGAGAAGATTTGATGGCATAAATTGTAGTAGCAACAAATTTCTCTTATAAAAATATAACTGAAAAAAGAGTTGTCATGTCATGGGATGAATTATTTGATTCGAAATGCATTATTTGCTTTATTGTAGAACTAAATTCTTAGATCTACTTTTTTTGGGTTAGTGGCCCTCACTTCCATCAAAATCAAATATTTCTTCATCTTCCCATAAGTGGGCGCTGGATTGGAACACAAATGGACCCAACTCGAGTTCTTTTTATTTAAATAAAATTCCCAACTTTCAATTTAAATCATACACATATTTGAATTAAAATTGGTTGAAGTGATGGAGATTATGTCATCCGTATGAATCCAGTTTGCCATTTATAAAGAATTCTTTTAGTACTCCTATGACGAGATCTAAAGTCGATTCTCGTCAATGGTATAATAATTGTGTTGAGAGATGTTACTTCTTTTTCATTGGAAATGCGATTTTTTCTTAATTTCTTCGAAGTTATGATAGTGATACTTAACTTATAATCAGGTTTATAAATGAGATATACATTTTATTTTATAGTTTTGGTATGATTCCAACTTTTTGATTATTCTGTTTTTCATAGGAGGGTGGGGGTGGGGATCACATTTTAGTATTATTTAAATTCTAAAGAAGGTATTGAACTTCTTGCAAGGTTGTTGCATTTATTAGATATATGCAATGAAGAGAACATGTCATAGTCTTCTAGACAAAGAACTACAAAAGGAAATTAAAAATATATATGAAATATACAATTTTAATGACTGGCTGAATTAATGGGCAAGAAATACTATATTAAATAAAAATCCTAACAACACTCAGTGTACTTAGTAGAGAGGGCTCAAACACTTAACTGAAACCTCTCTCAAACAAATACTATCAGCTATCAACAATCTTCCCCTTTATTTGACTTATACACCACATTTTTGAAAATAAAACATCATGGCATCAAAATCTTGTAATATTAAATGAATGATCATAAGAAGGATTGATGATGCTGTTATGAGTAAACCCTCTTGAGTTGTGATCACAAGGCCTCTGAAACTTGCTCCCGGATGCCATAAACCTTGCTTCCTTCACATTCTTTCTCCTCGGGTTCGACGTCGAGCGAGGGATGAAAACTCCAGTGCCTTTGCTCTCTCTCTTGCTTGTCTGTTGATGATCATAGCTGAAGAAAGATGCTTGTGCTGCTGGATGGATTGCTTGAGTGAAAGCCTTCAAAAGTAGAGCAAGAAAATCAAGAAAAGTTGCAATCTTGAGAGAAGATGGGATTGAATACCTGAAGATTGACAGAGGGGCAGTGAGAGAGTGAAGCTTCATCATCATCCATGATGAGGAGAGAGATTTGCTTGCTTAAATCTTTAAAGAAAACATCATCTTCCAACTCCAGAGCTGCTTCCATTTTTCTGTGTTGCTAGAAGGAAGCTGGGAGTTGAACTTTTCTTTAAATCTTGGTGATTTTTTCCTTTTTCTTTTTTCTTGTGTTGAATCAGATGCTCAAGCGTATATAAATAGGGGGAGAAACTGAAAAGGCAAATGGATGGGATCCAAATAGAGCAGTTTATGGGCTGGGGCATGTGAATTTGTGGGACCTTCAACTCATTTGCCATCCTGTCACAAGTCCATAGTTCAGTCCCACAATCTATATATATATATAATGAGAGAGAGAGAGAGAGAGAGAGAGAGAGAGAGAGAGAGAGAGAGATTGTTTATGGTATTATTGTTAGCAGTGTTGTATGTTTGTATGTATGTTCATGATATTGTTGTGATGTGTGTGATTGTGATATTATCCAATTGTGGGAAAAGAGATGAGGAAGATCTAGCAAAAGACCCACAAACCAGATTATCTGATCCAGAAATATTACAAGGGCATATATACTTGGTTGTGATTGTACATGCACTTTTTTCTCTCATCCACTACTTATGCTTCACACTTCATTTCTCCAATTTAATACTGTATTTTTACATGCATTTAAGCCACTTCAACTTCAGTGTCCTATTCCTGCTCCCTTGAAACTTCACACCACGTAATGGCTACGGTTTACTCTGGTCATCCAAAAAAAGATAAGGAAAAGATAACCCTATGGTCCAGAGCCTCAGCAGATGAGCTGAGATACTTCACTTTCATCTCTATATAACTATTTATAATGTATCTACACATATTTTTCCAGTTTCAATAAATCCTAGCCACAAAGACCCACTTGATGGAGTGAGTCTGTAGCAAACACTTTACTGGCCATAACACAAGTTGGAAATTTGAAGCAAGATATGAATTTCATTTATGTATCAGAGTTCACAAGTATTCCTCATAAAGGAGGGCTGTGCCATCAGCCATGTAGATCCTGCTTTCCACGAATTCTTCATATACCGGCAATAAATTATGAGTTCAAAAGGAAACATCTAAACTACTAGGCACCACTTGAGAGTGAAATGAGAATTATGCCTCACTAACCATATCAATATCTGCAACTCCATCAATCCCCTTGAATGCAACGCGTAATTTCCTCAAACAAGATTGCTTCTTGTCACCCTTGCCTGCCATACCATTAACATTGATAATATCCTTGGACTCTCCACCCATAAGATCAAATAGAGGTAAATCCAGGTTGGAGCGAGTCATCTCTTCTAGTACAGGAGGTGCCTGCATGTATAGATTATTTCCTCGGTGTGTCACACTCACTCTTGTCAGGAGCAGCCGAGGGTGATTTTCAAGTTGTTCAATGAACTACCATTCAAAACACCAGTAGTTAAAATTACTGAAACTAAATCAACTTGGACCATAAATGTCTTTAGGAAGAAGGAAACATCTACACACCTTTTTTAGAGTAATGGACTTCTCCAATTCAATAAGAACACCCGGACCACAAACAAGGCAATCTGCATCCTTCACAAAATCTGTAACTTTAGTATGGAGACCTGCAACTCCATTATATCTGCAAATAAAATTGTGGTTCGATAATTAATACTAGGCAAATTGCATACCTGAAGAGGGGAAGCCTAATTAATTGTATTACTAGGTCACTAATGGAGTCTATAACATAGGAGATTATCATGAAAAAAGGATCCATAATCAGAAGCATACGTTAAGTAATTTGATAGTGCCTTGCTGCATCCAGAAACAATTTTCAAGGCCTCCAATGCACAAGCAGCTGAGATAATAGCATTCGTGGAAGCTATAGCAGGAATAATATTTTTCACCACACCCTGTAAACAAAGCTAATTGTTATCTCATTAACAAAATGGTTATACACAACCAACTGAAGTATTTTGATAAACACGGCAATTCACACTACACTTGCTACGTTAATGATGTAACACTAAACAAAACTAGAGAATAGTTGGAATCTAAACTTTAGCCAGAAAATAATCAAGTTACACTAGTACTCTGAGAAAACAGGTACCAACAATACAAGCAGCTGAAAGGTAAAAACAGAAAGAAACTTCTCACCTGAGTCAAGGAATATGTAACTCCAAGAATTCCAAAAAGTTCAGCCCTCTTCACAGCCTTTGAGAAAGAGCAGAAAACAAATGGAGAAATAGAAGGTGAGGAAAAACTCCACATGGTTCATTTAATATACTCCTATAACTTAGTACCTCTGAATAAACCCATTGCATGTGTTCAGGATTATCTGCATCAAAACTTTGGCCACCATGGACCTGAAAAAATATTATCCTGGTGAACAAAGTGATGCAAGGGTATTACCCAGCAGGAGAAGGCATAAAAAAGTTAAGATAATATGCTTACCTCATTCCATTTAATCAAATGGGCATATTCAATACAATGAGCAGCAGTTCTTGGAGTTTCTGCTAAAGTACATAGAGGGAATTTTACTTGAGGGGGAAATAGCCAAATAGTACACTCGAAACATGGCGTTGTTCCTGGAATTATAATTCTGGCATGGCCCTTGAATCCTTCAGTTCCACCATCCACCATTGGTTTGACAGTTTCTTCTCGAGGATTATCATCGGAGTCGTACTCTAGTTAATCGCCAAAAGAAAAACCTAAAGCCCATCAGAGTAGCAAACATACGAAATATAACCAGAGACAATGCAAGCTTCTGAATAATCCAATACGACAGGAATACATTCGTGATATTGAAAATATTTAATGTGCATCAGTCTTTTCAGAGTGAATGTGGTTTGTATGGTATGACTGTATGGGAGCTCGATAGTGACATCAAGTTCAGCATAAGGCTATAGTCTTTGTGTTTTGGTACTTCTGAGTAAGGTTCAACAAAATACTAGGTAACAAATAAGGGTTTATGCAAACAGAAGGTTGTAATAACAGACAGGTAATAACTACAAATAATAATCTGCACATTGATAAGGATACAGGTCGAAAAATGTTTATATCTAGTAATCCAATCAAAAAATATGAATAGGAAATGAAGCACAAGTCTAAAAGGAAGGATTTCAAGTCACAAAAAATGATGCCTTGCTTCAACAAATGTGGAAGCATGTCATTTGAGAGTTGGAAATCTTGAACCTGTAACGATATCATTTAGTCCTTTTTATGAAGAACCCCAAATGTAAGCAATGGTTTAGTCTATAATATGGGCACATCCAATTCGTCGTCTTGAACATGAGAAATTGTCTCATGTTCATAACGGACATGACACAGACTCTGATTGTGCATTTTCCCTTTTAGTGTAGGACAAAAGTTGAAGAGCCTATACAGGCCTGTTTACAATTAGAAAGGAACACACATGCAGTACAGAACCTGAAAACAAGTACTGCATAATACTATTAGTAAAGGACGGTGAAGCAGCAAAAATCCAAAAACGAACTAATCACTCTCAGGCACCTAGGCAGGCTAATAAGTAGATACATGTAAAATAGACAGATGAAAGTTTTGTCTCCTCTCTAATAAAGAATTATAGAGAAAAATTGCATTTTGCAGGACCTTTATTTAACGTAGTTAACTTACCTAGAAAGCTACACGCAACTGAATTTATGTAGCTCCGAGCCTCAATTGAATCAAGCCCAAGGACAATTATGTTGAAATCACTATAGAAGTCCAACGGTTTGTCTTCAATACGACAGAAATGTGGTGTGATATTTACACCTTTAACTCTTTCTATAACTCGTTTAGCAGCTACTTCAGCCTTTGGTTTCCCAACATCTTCAAGTCTACATAGAGGATAAGGGCAGCATTACTTCTCAGCATGAAAAAAAACTATAAAAACACGTTGTAAATAAGATAAGTTATTATGAAAGGAGACTGCTGTTAAATATGGCATGAAACATAAAAAATGAAATACTATAAATCTATTTGTGAAAGTGTGAACATATCACAGAAAAAAGAAGCACCGTAGATCAAGTTCAATGACAGTTTATCCAAAAATTGGAGCTTGGAACCCAAAAAAACTTATCTTATTGTAGCAGTATGAAATAGGATCTAGAGATCCTTAAGATATCACACTTATATAGCTCAACCTACTAATAGCAGCTACATAACATGTATCCAGGTGACAAATGCATAACTAGGTAAACAGATTAGTGCAAGTTTGGTCCTCTATGATCTGCCAAGAGCTCATTTAACTTCAAGTAAACAAATGAACAAGCAAAGATAAAACCTCCTCACCACACTCAAATGTCATCATAAGCTGAAACAACACTAAATTGGCTAAGATTATCTCATTTACAGAACAAATCAGAAATGGTAAAATTATCTAAATCATTTCTAAGGCTCTTACAGGATTCCGATAAGAAGACTGGCATTTATGAAACTAACTAAAGTTAATACCGAGTATTATTTTAGTAAAAACCTCATTTTGATTTCAAATGGATTTTCTGGAACTTAAGCCAAGAATCAAAGGTTACAAGATTCTTGGTGCGGTTTTTAATTTCTTTTTTCTCTTCAGTTATAAATTTTTCCAAGTACAATCCATTTGTCATAATGCATAATGTGAATTGGGAGTTACAAACCTTACAGGAGGTTATAGAAGCTGAAAACTAGAAATCAGACAAAATAGATATGTCTCAAAACTACCCAAAAGAATGGAAAAGCTCCAACAAAAGCTGCTTTTAATCAAGGAAAAAAACCCTAAATTCCCACGTTTTTTTTTAAGAAAACAATATTAGCAACCGAGAGAGAGAACTCTCAAGATTTAATCTTCATGCTCGATCAACAAGAATGCAAGCATACAGCCCCTTCCACCTAACAATAAGTATCAAATATACCTGAATAGGAACTGACGATTAAGGTTGGTGACTTCAATCCGATCCATATCGATTACATCAAGGTTCCGAAACCCAGTTAAGGCCAAGTCCTTGAGCAATTCGCAGCCCAGCCCACCTGCTCCCACCACCAGCACCTTCACATACTCTTTTATATCCTCTCTCAGCTGCAACATCCGGAAGATATATCATCAGAAACAGTTTATAATGTTGAAAAATAACGCAGTCCAGCTGTTCGACAAAACTACACGAACAGGAAAAAAAAAAAAAGGATAAATCTACTAGTCGATCGGCTCAATCTGGTCCATATGGTAAACAGTAGCATATGAACAATCAAACAAATGTTGCAATGTGGCAATATTCTAGCGCAAGAAGCGTATACACGAGAAAGAAAGATGGAGAAAGGATTGACCTCTGCGCCGGGCTCGAAGTTCGGGCCAACGAGGTGACCGGGCCGTAGGAGAAGCTTATCGAGGTCTCTCGATCTGCTGGGCTGCGACACAGCCATTCTCGTTGCAGACAGTAAAAGCTTCTACTTCTGCTCACCGGGTAAATTTCAAGAAAGGGTCTTCAAATACGTTCTCACAGTTTCCTCTGCAGTGACCTTATATACAATATACGTGCAGTGCTTTAGTTTTGGATTCCCGATTCTGATTTGATCTCTTTCCGAACGAAGTTAATTATTTGGTAATGTATATAAGCCCAAAATTGGTGTCTCATTCGGTGGCCCATCAATCACGTCATGCTACGTGTGCATTGGTGGGCCATGTTAACAATAAAAAAATATTTTAATTTTAAAAAGGTGGGCCACCAATGCACGCGTGGCGGTGCGTGATTGGTGGCCCACCGAATAGGCCACCATTTTTGGGCCAGATGATCTTCTGGCCTCGCCTAGGTGGCTTAAGATTTATGCTGGAGGTAACCTTAATCGGACTATTTTTTTTAGTCCGGTGAATATTATCTCCCTATGATTTCGCGAACGTTCAATTTATCCCCTATAATTTAGAAAGGTATAGTTTACGTCCTATGATTTATATGTAATAGCTCGTATCGTGCAGTTCACCCACTTTTTATGTGTAGACAAAAATACCCTTTTATTATTGTAGAATTAATTAATTCTTTATTACTACTTTAATTTTCATTTAGAAAATTAAGCCCTAGACTAAAAGAAAGAGAAGTTGTTCGTTCGGCGCTCATCCTCCGACTTCATTTGTTTTTTTTTTTTTTTTTTTTTTTATTCTCGAACTAAGTTCATAGAGGCATAGAGGTATGTTGTATATCTCTTTTCTTCTCTCTATCTTCTTTTTTGACTCAATCTGCAAAGAGTGGCTGCTGTCTTGGGGATTTTGATATATGAACATGTGGAATTGGTTCTTCTAGGCTCGAATGTAGTGTGTATTGTCTTGAGTATACAAATGTAGGATCTAGTCTCTCTAGATTATTATAATTCTTTATTTTCTGTAATCAAGTCAATGCCTTATTTAATCTAGATTATTATAATTCTCCACTTTATAGAATCAAGTCAATGCTTTCTTTAATTTAGATTATTATAATTCTCCACTTTCTCTAATCTATTACTGTGAATGGAGTGTAAAGATATTAAACTCAAGTTTAAAAAGTGGAATCTTATTGTCGAGAGAATTGGAAATTACCATTCTCTTTTAGCCAATTCTCGTATTTGTTAAAATAATTGCATTTTTTGTTTGTTTCAACCATACCGCTGATATTACATATACAGAAGAAAACAGATAATCTATCACAACTTTAGCGCCTTAAATTAGCCATAATTACTTATCTCTCTTAAATAAGCTCATATTGCAATCTCATTCCCCAACAATTTGAGGGGTCAGAATTAGGTAAAATCTCAACCTTGATTCATGCTAAACTGTGTAGGATCTAATTTTGAGCAATTGACATGTTTATACTTGTTTCAGTGCAGCTTATACTTGTTCAAAAGTTTTATTGGGGTGAAGAGGCCTTCAACTTCCAATCATGAAGATGTTTTTAATGAAGATTCAGATGATCCTAACTGTTGGGAGATAATTCAGTAGTTGATTTGACTGATCCCAAAACCTATTCTGAGTGATGAACCATTATGTTGTAAAAGTTAACACCCTTGTCTTTTGAGTGCTTCAGACTCAGTAGACTTGTCTTCAGCATGGTTCCGACTCAGAAGTTTCGTCTACTGTCTCTCAGTAGACCATCTGCCACAGTGTCATCGAGTGAATATTCAGTATGGCTGGACTCAGCAGGAGCAGCATACTGAAAGGTGTTCAGGAGTCAGTAGAACTGGACTCAGCATGAGCAGTTTACTATTGAACCTTTCGGTCAGACTCAGTAATGGCTTGTCAGTTGCTTTAACTGGCAGTGGACTTCAAAGTCAATCTCAGTAGAGTTGTCCGAGGTCGTACATCAGAGAAAAGTCAGCTTCAGTATCAACCTTGAAGTCTGAAAATGTCTCAACCACTATCTGTATATCGACCAATGACAAGCAGCCAACTGACAAAGTATCCGACAAAAACTGCAAGTCAACCACTTTTCTGCAAAGAAAGGGGACTCTACATAATTCAAAAAAAGAGCCGTTAGCTACCCATTGAGTGACACGTGGACAGTTTGTCTCAAACGGATCTATTCACAACTCACGCCTATTGTTGGTCCGAGAGACGAGCCTTCAGGTGTAGAGTGCACCTGAATGCAGATTTTAGCTCAGAACGTGAAAGTCAGAACTGCTGAATCAGTACTACTGAGTAAGTCTACTAAACTAGTCAGTTAGCCAATTAAGCTTTCAGTTCGCGTGGGCAGAGATATCCTTCTACTGAGTATCAGGATTTTGTGTGCGGAAGTGTAGGCCCGAAAGAATGTCCGTCTCAGTTGAAAAGCCTTTTTATGCTGATTGATTTAAAGTCAGTTTTATGCAATATGAACAGTGGCAACAGTAAATCAACACATGAGGTTTTTAAAGTGGTTCGGACACGCTGGGTCGTATGTCCACTGTCTTGACACAAGCAGGAGAACTTGTATTCTTTATACTGAGCAAGTCTCAGTGATCTGTTCACATGACAGATTCAAACTTGTTTGATTATACTAAGCAAGTCTCAGTTATCTGTACACTGGACATATATATACTTAATGTCGTAGTGACTTTAAGATTCTCCAACTATGAAGGAGTTCTTACAATAAGAACAGTTCACTAAAAGATGTATTCCTTCGGAGTTGTCTAAGCTAAAATTTTACAATAAGCTTGCTTAGAATAGAGAAGAGGAACTAACGATACTCTAGAGAGAAGAACTAAAAGGATCTATCGTTGATGAGCAAGTTCTTCTCTGGGTTTGTCTTTTGAGTCCGCTAGAGTGTTTGATCGCTTGAGCTTGGTTCCCTCCTTACTCTTCTACTCTGCTTGAAGACTCTTCTCTATTTATAGTTGTGACCCAGGGATATATCCGTTGGAGAGGACGATGTCACGTGTCACAAGATGCCAAGAATAACTACCATATATATTTGAATATCGTTGTAGAGATACTATAGAGATACGTCTCCTTTTCAGTCTAGGAGCAGCTTTTGTTAGAGCAGGTAATGCGCTGACGGCTCCTTATTGGTTGAGTTATGGCGGTTGGTGAGACTTTGTCTGACATCAGTCTTCTGCTGAGTTGACTTCTTCTGAACCTCGGACCTTTGCTGAAGTATCTTCTACTGACATTCTTCTGAGATGTTCAGTACGTAGGCTCGCATTCCTTTGCAGATTCAGTTGGTCTATATCAGTCCAACTGACTTCTTCGATACTGAGTTCCTTAGTTGAGTGAATGGTCTTCTACAACTGTTGAACTCTAGCTAGTCTACTGAGTTCTTAACATTCTGAACTCAGTTAAGCTATAACAAAATCGAAGGCTTCATCATTCAACTAGGGTTTTGGGATGTTCAAATCTATCATACTGAACCTTATTCCCAACAGGCATCCTCCGTCTATCGGACTATTCGCGTTTGAGTTTGAAAAAGGTTTTCAGGTGTATTCACCCCTCCCCCCCTCTACACCTGAACGTTTGACTCGGGGACCAACACTAATTATCAATCAATGGATTCAATAATGTGAATGATGAGGAAAATGCTGAACAATTGGTAGTGATGATGAGTCGGATACCCCCAGTGTCATATTGGAAGATGTTGAGGTATCTTCCGATGAATATATATTTTTGGACACTAATCCTACTCGTGAACAATTGGTAAATAAATTGAGATACATGAAGCGGAAGACCCATAAATCTCCACCTCAAACACGACAACCACCACTTATCCATGAAGATGATTGGTACAGTGATCCGGCAGACGATAATGATCACAGTGTATCAGAGTCCGATGGTGATGAAGCTCCAAAGCATGATCACTACAGAGAAGTGGAGGATATAACACAATTTGAGTTCTATGAAGGACTCAAGTTCGTCAATCTTGTCTTTGATCTAAGTTTACCTCAAGTTCCGATGTTAATTTTCATGCATATGTTAAATTGTCAACTAACAATTTTATACTTTATTAATGTAGGTACCAACATTGAGAAAAAATTGAAGAAGAAAAATGAAAAAAGGAGACTGGTCCCAAGGTTATAAATATCAAGTGGATGAGGATCTAGGAAAATATTTGGTTGATTTGGAGAATATGACATGTAGTTGTGGAATGTATCAATTGAGGGATTATCCTTGTCGTCATGCCATTGCAGCCATTGACGACAGAAGAGTCCCATTGGAAGATTATGTTCATATTTATTTCAAGAAGGAGATGTATCTGAAAATGCATGATCATGCTATAAATGAAGTTCCAGGACAAAAGCACTACATTACATCGTATCAACCTAAGCTGGAAAAGGCTAAAGGAAGGAGACAAAATTGAGGAGAAAGAGTGCAGATGAATTAGCAGATGCACTTCCATCCACTCGAAGGGGTCTCACTACAAGATGTGCAAATTGTCTCGAAATATGTCATAATAAAAGAAGTTGTTGTAAGCCAACTCATCCAAGTTCCAAGCTTTACAAGGTGAATTGTTTTTTATCTGATATTTTAAATTTTTTTTTATATTGTAATAACCTTATGCGTAATAGGTATTTTTTTTCCTTACTTGTTCGGATAAAAGTCCACATGCAGATGCAGAATCTCAAAGTCAAAACTCATTCAATCCGTCGAGAGATGCGTCCTAGATATGATGGTGCTTAGAGTGAATTGACTTATATGGAGATTTTTTTTTGTGAAAATGCCAAGTGCATTTTTTGTTTGCTAGTTGCAAGATGATGATCTTTTGTATTTTCAAATGTGTTAGGGTGACAAATGTGTTGGTACATCTTTTGTTAACATATGTTATCATGCTATGCTATTTGTTCTCTGAAGAGGCACACATCATCATTACAGGAAGAATTGTTGAATGCCTATAGTAAATGGAGACGTTTTGTGCCTAATAAGAAGCTAAGGCATAATAAGCATGTTCTGGGAATTTGTTTTTCGTAAGGGTCTTGTTTAACATATTAAGTTGATGCTACTTCTGTCCTTCTCAACAGAACATAAAACGTCATGTTAAAAGTTGATTGTATTATGACCATAAGTAATAAATTCAACTTCCTATATGTACTAAAAATGCTTTTGCATTTTATATTTATGTGGTAATTGAAGCTTATATGCACTCTTGGTACATCTTAGAAAATTCGAGAGAGAAATAAAAAACCTTTTTCGGTTGAATATTTTTGGTTGCTTTATAATCAAAATCATCTGATGCACTAATTTCTTCCAACTTGAATTTTAAGAGGGGGATTATTGCACCACTTTGAAAATCACAAGGGGGTATTTACACCTCCACAAAATCACAAGGGGGTATTTTAAGAGGGGGGTTATATGCACCTATGGAAATCATAGGGGGTATTTACACCTCCACAAAATCACAGTCTCAATTATCGCGCGTGATCTTCATACCCAGTTGGGGGGGGGGTAATATTCACCTTTTTAAAAACTATAAGGGGGTTTTGTGCACCTTTTAAAAACACCGAGGGTATTTGCACCTTGCCCAAACCATATAAGGGCTCTATGCCAAAAACCTATTTTTTTATATGCAAATATTATAAATTTGAATCTTTTAAATATCTCAAATCGAGTCACATATTTATTGACAATTATGTAGATTGTGATACATTTTTAATTTCGAGTCTGATCTTACTAGGTTATTTGATTTTATATACGAGAGATGTATATTATGAGTAGGAATGTATTGACTACAAATCAAATTAAAATACTCCAAAATAGTGACTCTAATATTCGATTAATTCGAATAACAATGATATTTGATTCAATTCGGTTACAATCATATTGTAAGATAGAGAAATATATCCGAAGAGATTGACTAGTGTGCATAATGATGTAGGTGCAACATGATCCAATTTACTAATTTTGACCCGATTTGATCCGATTTAAACCGATTCAATATTATTAGAATAAAAATAAAAACAAGATTATCATCCCGTCGCCTCCCCTCCCCACTGCCTGTTGGATATGAGTCAGTAGATGATACTCAACTGTTCGTGGTTAAAAGAAAATTGGGGGAAATCATAGTAGTACTATGGAATTGAAGATCCCAAAACCGAGCTGATATCAGTAGTATAGTGTGTCGTTAGGATTAGCTGATGTATAGGTTAGACTTGATGTAATCGTTTTTAATATTTTTGTCTAAGTCCTGTACGGGGTAATTGTCGAACTGATCTTCTGTCGAAGAAACTTTTCGGAACCCCACGTCATCAGTGTAATCGCTTGTGTTCTTCAGTCAGCAGTTGACTAGACCTCAGTAGAAGACAGCGCATCAGCTGAGTAGACCTCAGTAGAGGCCAACCCAGCAGCTGATAAGTCATCAGTAGAAGAACTCATGCAAGCCCAGTACCTTCGCAGTCGCCAGCTGACCTACTCAGAAGCTACATTCCTTGTCAGCCGACTCAGTCGAAGAAGACAGAGACTTTGCAGTCTACTGTATCCGACAGAAAGCGACCCAGCTACTTAAGTCTTTTCGGAAGTTCAGCAGAAGATCATACGAGGTTGTTTGAACAGTCAACTCTGACATTCTCACCAACCACAAACCTCGACCAATGAGAAGCCGACAACGCCTTACCTCGCTCCCCGCGAAAAGCTGCTCTCATGTACGATAATTAACCGCCTGCTTGCAACAAGTTCGAATTTATGGCCGTTTTCTTTGGAAGCTTGTGACACGTGGCATCGTCGTCTCCAACGGACATATGCCATAGCTCACAGCTATAAATAGAGAAGAATTTGAAGTTCCACACAAGCGAAACACACAAGAAAAAACATGAAACACGTGACAACGAAATTCAAAAGGGAAAATCGCTCAAGCTCTCAAACACTCTAGCAAACTCATCAGAACATCCAGCGAAGAATCTGCATTTATTAGAATATTTTGTGGTTCTTCTCTCTAGAGTCTTTAGATCCCTTTCTTCTCTACCTAAGCTCATTGCCATATTTATAGCTTAGATTCGAAGGAGTTCACACTTAGTGAATTGTTCTTATTGAAAGAACTCCTTCTTAGTTGGAGATTGTTTCGCTCCCTTTCGAACTTAGGTTTGAATTGTAAAGTCGCTAAGGACTATAACTTAGAAGGATCTGTCATGTGCACAGTTTCCTTGCTGAGACTTGCTCAGATTAATCAACAAGTTATCTGCGCTTGTTCGGGACCGTGGACGTAGGATCTTGCGTATCCGAACCACGTTAAATTGCTTGTGTTCTTTACTGTTTTATTGCATACAAACCTTTGAAAATCATAAGTTTGCATAAAACGTATTTCAAAAGTCGCACAGCCAAAAGAACTTAATTTGCAAAAATACGTTTTCAAAAAGAGACAAACTCCGGGCCCCACACTTATCTGCACGCTAAAGTCTTCGACCGAGTTTCGAAATCTTGACAAAAGTCGGTAGGAGAGCTCGATGGCCGACCCACTCGACCCGCGATCGAAGGTTATATTTGGCACTCGTTCATCGGTTGCAACTAACGACTTCACCGACCTTCATCGAGAAAAAGAAACTGTACTCAGGTGTATTCACCCCCCCCCCTCTACACCTGATATTTGTCTCCGGACCAACACTGCCCCCTCACTCCGCCCCCCCTCTCTCTCTTCCCCCCCTCCCCCTCTCTCTCTCTCTCTCTCTCTCTCTCTCCACTCCACTCTCTCTCTCTCTCTCTCTCTCTCTCTCTCTCTCTCTCCACTCCACTCTCTCTCTCTCTCATTGTCCTCTCTGTCTAGTGCTTCCGTCTCCATCGCCGTCGCTCCTCGCGCTTCCTCCTCCGTCGCTTCGGTGGACAGATCCAACTCCGTGCGATTCTCCAAATCCGCCTCCGCTCTCTAGATTTATGAAGGATTTGGATAAAATTTATGAGTTTTACTGGTATTTGGTGAATTTTTCATGGTTCATGCCTATTAATTGCTTTCTAAGTTGGTAGTTTTTAAAATCTGATATTATAATTTGATTCTTCTTGTTCTTGTTCTTAGCATATTTGTATAGAATGTGATACTAGAAAATTAATTGCCACATAAAGTAGATTTAGTGTGAGGAATGATGGTATTTGAGGTAAATGTTGCTAATTTGAATTGCAATGTTGGAGCAAGCTGTTCGGAGTGTAATTCTTTGCATTATTGTTATCTTAGGTTTTTATCAGTAGATTTCCTAAACATGAGAGTCACTTTTTTTAGAAATTTAATTTTGTTTGGAATATTGAGATCCTTGCGTTTGCTATGGACTTATTGGTTAGCTAATTTATTGAAGTGTGTCATTTCTTGTAACATAAAGTGTCATTTGTTATGAACAATTATGTCAAAACAACTCATTGAAAAATGACATTTTTTATTCAAAACAATTGACATATTTTTTCGTTGCAATTGACACATTTATTTATTGCAAGACACTTTGAGTAACACTTCTGGTTATCATGATGATCATATTTTGTTGACTAAATTATTGAACTGTGATTTCATATGATTACTATATTAAAGTGACACATTCCTTAATTATAATTGACATTTTACTTCACTGTGATTGATACTCTGAGATAAATGAAACTTTTGTTCGTTGCAATTGACACACTATGAAAATGTAACACTCTTCTTCGAGACAATTGACACTTTTGTTTATTACGATTGACACTTTGAGATAAATAACAAATTATATATTTATTCATTTCAAATGACACGTCTTCTTTATCAAAAAAATTAGAAAAAAATAAAAAAATTGTTTAGAACAAACTACACTTTTGTATACAAAGAGGACACATCCCTCCTTACAATAAGGGGAAAAAAAAGAAAAAAGAAATAAATAATAATGACCAAACGTGGGTCAAAATTGAGTAATTGGAATATAATATCAAAAACTACTTATGCAGTAACAATGGAAAAAAAATCCAAAAAATAAATAAAAACCGAGAAAGAAAGAATAGCTCTTTTCAAATAGATAAACTTGAGATGTACTTATACTAATGAATACACAAAAGATTTGCAGCTAAGATTCTGCTCTTCCTATGTCGGAAGTCTCTGCTCACCAGTCCTTGGCTTTGCTATACAAAAACTTCTCTTCCTGCCCCATATATACTATTTACACAAGTGATGATAAATCACACTCATACATGCTCGATGAATTTGAATCAACAAGCGTGTAAAGCATGTATCTGGTATGCCTGGGAGTCGTGTTTATGAAGTTATGTTAGTCCATGTGTGAGATGGTAGTAAAGAAGTGGTTTCTTGGAAATAACAGGCACTGGTTGATGAGCATAACAAAGTAAATGGTTAGAAACTACAAAGTGTAGTATGGCTCATCATATCAACATCAGATAAAAGGCTTCAAGTTGCATCTCTTCGACCTTTTACCCATTCTATGAAGTTGCATCTCTTCGACCTTGTCTCCATGGGATGGCGTAGTGGTGAAGGTGGGTGGTCCGGGATCGAAAGGTAATGGGTTCAATTTCCACTGGACACGCTATGTGTGCCTGTCACCTTAAGGTGGTTTAACTCTCCTGTGTGGTTTGCAGGCTATTGCACATAAGCGTTCAATCCATACTAAATTTGGAACCATACTAGCTAGAGAGCTCGAGTGCCTCCATGGCATCCTATAAATATAATCATCCTCTCTTGGTTGACACACAGATCCCCAAATACATAATCAACTCAATGCTACCATATCAAGGACTAGAATTCTATGCAGTTCAACAACATACAAAGCCAGCTCAATGTGCATAGAATATCATCATTATCAGAAACAGTTCACAAAATCCTCTTAAAATAAAAAATCAAAAAGATCAAAACTTTTCATAGCTTATGATCGGAATCCGGAAGGCCTTCGGAGAAAGTTGTGCCCGACCACCACCACCGCCGATCTCATGGCGTTCAACTTCGCCGTCCCTCGCATTTCTGCCGCCGTATCCTTCCGAGTTGCCTCGTCAGTTTTGGCTCAACACTTTCTAAAAGCGCTCTTACAAATATGCTTTTTTTTCCGAAAGAAAAAAGGCAAACAAATATTTCAATAAATAAAATATAAATATAAAAACAATTTATGTTCAGAAATTTCTCAAGAAAAGTGGCAAGAAATCTTTCCACCGCTACAGATTAGCACCGTAAGACTGCAGTCGCTTTGATCGATCATCTGTTATTCCTTTCGACCCAAACATCTCAATGTAAGTTAATGCTCTACTTTATTTTCCGTTTTCAAGAAAATTGATTGCTTTGGTCTCTGTTTCTAATCTCAAATTTATGCTCGTTATACATTTAGTTTTTGACAGTTTTGAGAATTTATATGGTGGGATTATCGGCTGCTGTAATAAGGAGGCAACAGTTCTTGATTAGGTGCTTAGGAGATTACAGTGTTAGCAGCAAAACAATTTGCAATTCTACTACCATAAAAATGCAATCTCTACTGAGTGGTGGTAGCTCTTCGTTGGAGGTTGATGCCGTCAGCATTTTGAAATCAATCACCCCGTCTCTCGATCCTTCCCGGCATAAAGGCCAAGCTGGTGATTATTTGTTTTTCTTATTATACTTGATTTTATTGGAAAGCTCATAGCAATTTTGAATTTGGATATACTTACTCATTTTGCTGCTTCGTTTTAATTATGTGGTTTCGTTCATAATATTGTGTAATTCCTTAAGATTTTGGTTTATGCCCCGAGGTTCCATTTGAGGTCTAGTTATTTCTTGGTAGGGAGGTTTTTTCTATCTGTGTTTGTCTATATGTGTCAGTAGATGAATTCGCCTTGTCATAGGGTTTGCTCTTTTTAATCAAGGATTTGTGATGTCCAGATTTCATTTCTTAGGATACGATGTCAATGGAAAAAGGTTGATTTTGAGGGAGAAATAGTTCATTATTTTGACTGAATTTAACTTTAGGTAATAAGGATTATTCTCGATTTGAAATCTTTTGTAATTTCTAGATCAGATTTAGATTTTCTACGTTTTTTTTGGATATAGTCGGCAGTGATTGTTTTGACGAGATCAGAGCTATTATAGTTTACTCGATGAACAGCTAAAGGAATGTTAGAATAATCTTCATATAATCTGATTCAGCGGCCATAAATGTGTGGTTGTGATTGTTTTCTGTCTGAGCCAGATGAAACTTTATATTCAGGTATCAGCAAGGATATACTTACAAAGATGATGAGATGCACAAATATTCATTTGAGTCAATTTATTTTAGAGTTCTGAAGACAGTCTTAGTTTATTCAATTCTTAAATTCCGTTTTTATTCTAAAATACAACTCATGCGGTAATTCTGTAAAAACACCTTTTGGTTGAGTACTTTTGTTGATGATATCGGTTATAAGTGACAGAGAAGGTGGACACTCTTGTAGTTAACATACCACAGTTTATATTTTGCATATGAGAAGGGAACTTTGTACAACTAGTAAGGAGGATTGCAGTGGATTTAACTAATTGCCTACTCTTGATTTCAAAAACCTGACTATAGTATGTTTTCTGATGCTGATGCTGTACCAGGGAAGATAGCAGTTGTAGGAGGTTGCCGTGAATACACTGGTGCACCATACTTTTCTGCTATTTCAGCTTTAAAAATTGTTAGTTTCCTCACTTTTTTTCCCTTTTTCTTCACGGATCCTTGTTGTTTCCTTTTTGGAGTAAAATTTCTACCACTTTTGTATACCCAGAGGAATAGAGTAGTTCTCTTATTAAATCAAGTGTCAGTTTCTTTGCTCTGTATCAAGGATATCGATTTTTCTCAGGGTGCTGATTTATCCCACGTGTTCTGCACGAAAGATGCTGCCCCAGTTATTAAAAGCTATAGTCCTGAGTTGATTGTGCACCCGATACTGGAAGAGTCATATAGTGTTAGGTGAAGATTACCTGGCCATAAACAACTTTTCCTTGTTTCTTAGTTATCTTTTAATTCCAGTCACACTGATTTCTTGTAGCATTCTCAAGTTTCTAAATGGCACATTTCAGGGATGAGGATAAGAAATCAATATCAGCCAAAGTTATTGAGGAGGTAGATAAGTGGATGGAGAGATTCGATTGTCTAGTTATTGGTCCAGGCCTTGGAAGGGACCCTTTTCTCCTGGTTTGCACAACAACCCTAGAGAATAATATTCTATGCACAAGTTGAGATGAATGTCATGATCTTCTTGGTGAAGATTGCTTAAAGCCTAGATCATTAAGGACAAATCTTGTTAGTTATATCATACATATGAAAGCTAATTCCTATATATAGTTGAAAACTTTTCACGACAAAACTTCGAATTTACACTTTTCAAGTTTGAAAGAAATCAGATTTCGTGCATTCTATAAACATCAGATATGCCACCACCCATACCATTTATCGTTTCTTTCTGAGGCTATTAAGTCGAGATACAACTAATATGAATACCTCTACCTGTTTTGGAACTTAGGGTCTCTAGAGAATAGGAGGTGTCCGTGGGCATATATATTCTTCTTCTCTTCTTTATCTAAAAAGTATTGAATCATTTGTCTCCAGGACTGTGTTAGCAATATAATGAAGCATGCAAGGCAAGCCAATGTTCCAATGGTTATAGATGGGGTGAGTGAATTACATTTCTGAGACACGTCTTGCCAATTTCAGAGTTTTAACCCATAAACTGTTATTTTCTTTTCTTTTTTTTTTTTTCACAGGATGGGCTCTTTCTTGTTACAAATTCTCTTGATTTAGTCAGTGGTTATCCCCTGGCTGTTCTGACTCCAAATGTTAATGAGTATAAGCGCCTTGTTCAAAAAGTTTTGCAGTCTGAAGTAAATGATCCTGATGGAACCCAGCAACTACTTTCTCTCACGAAAGGGTAATTATTTTGTTTAATTTCTTTCCTTGTGTGTATGCTTTATACAGTTTTCACCACATAACACTATTCATTTTTCACGCATATATGGAAATAAAGCTTCTATCCTCTATTCTATTCAACATATCATCCATTTAAGAGAATCGTAAGAGTCTATGTGCATCATGTTCTTCTAGCTCTTCGGAATGGATAATGCCTACTTATGTGAAAACAATGGTGTTGTAACCCCCTAATTACTGAAATATATCTTCCGTCTAGCAGAATAGGAGGTGTGACGATTTTGAGGAAAGGAGAATCTGATTTTATCAGCAATGGTGAAACTGGTAACTTCTACTTTTGGATACTCTAAAGTCTAAATAGTACAGTCAAGTAGGCAAATCTGTACTGTGATCGATACAACCCAAGTTAAGATTATTTACTTACAAGTTACAAAGGGTTGGAAGACTATGAGACGTTCAACAGCTGTATCGGCTTTGCCTTTTTACTCAATATCGATAATGGTAAAAATCTGAAGACATGATATTACAGTACTGAAATCTTTACTGATGATAGCAAATTTAATTCCCTTGGTTTTGGTCTCTCTCTCTTTTTCTTTTTGATTTCAACAGTCCCCTTTGATGATCAGACCAAGAAAATATTATGTTGTATGAACAATTGGTTTTGTCACACACTTTGAATGCTAATCTGTTGTTAAGAATACAGTTCGTACAGTAAGCAGTTTTGGTTCTCCAAGGCGGTGTGGTGGGCAGGGCGATATACTTTCTGGAAGGTAACACTTTCCAGTCATGAAATTAGACAAGTTTATGATGTATTTATTAGCTTCTATTGTGTATGTTTTACGTTGTTGCTGCAGCGTAGCTGTATTCATTTCATGGGCCCGTGGCGGTGAGGCGAGTATGAGTCCTACAGTTATGGGGTGCATTGCGGGGTCTGTTTTGCTAAGGAAGGCTGCTTCACATGCGTTTGAGAGTAACAGAAGATCTACTCTTACCACAGATATCATCCAACACTTGGGAACAAGGTGACTTAACTGCATTTTTTCACCACCACATGCTAATTTTGACTTCTCTACTTCATTTTCTTCAGTTTGGAGGAATTTTGCCCAGTCAGTCCATAAACTAATGGATGCAGGTTCATCAAGTTTCGAGTGAAACACTGGCTGAGCTTTGCTTTTTTCTGAAACTCCTGCAACGGGAAACTATCTACTTTGACTAGGAGGAGAATGAGTTATAAAAACTATCAAAATACAAATAAAGTACTTGGATACAAGTTTTATAAAGTAACTAAGTCACCTCATTTGCAATATTATATTTTGCTAGCGACATGGCATTTACCAAATCATCGTCTGAAAACTATCATAATTTCTTATTATTACACATGACTTGTACATGCAACATTATTTGGACAGTAACATATGATCATCGAACGATCAGACATTTCGAAAATCATGTCAATTCAAAAAATAATGTGGTTTTGGGGGCGGTGCAGCAGAGTGAGAAATGAGAAGGATAACATCATATTTCGACGACCCAATGCGTTAATCTAGAGGACAGTTTTAAGGTCACAAAACTTTTGAAAATACCAAGATATAACAAAGTAATATGCATGTATTGCAATCTAGGTATTCTCTCTTCTTCAATCTTATGGAAAAGTAGTTAAACTACAACAAGCATATTCAAAATACACCACAAAGTTAAGAGTTGATCATCCATTCAATTCATGCTTGGTTGCCTTAAGACTCCATATAGCTCCACTTCTTGCATTTCCTCACTACTGTCTTATTTTCCTCCAGATAACTTCTGCAATTGCAACTTTCATTAAAGGGATTGCCAATTAATTGATACATGACTTATAGCAATATATATACTATATACATTCACTATTTCAGGGTTTTTAAGTGTGTCTAGAATAGAGAGAAAACTATTGAACACGAAAAACAGTTAAATGCAGAGCTAAGGCAATAAGTGATATAATATTCACGGTTGTCTAACCTGCTTAAGAATCAGGTGGTGGCTGTTGTGGCCACATTTGCTGAGCCATAAAAGGGCGTGATTGTTGACCGTACATGCCTGGATCCACAGGCTTGCCAACAAACATCCCGGGAGCTCCAACAGGCGGAGCAGACTGTGGTGGCATGTAATAATAAGGTAGCCCTTCAGAGGGAAGGGGTCCTCTAGGCATTGATGCAACAACCTCGTCTTTCAAATCCTCCCTCGGTACAATATCAACCAGGAAATCAAATATGTCTGTCCTTGTAATAGCAGCTGCAATGTCGTTCTTTTGGAGAGTCCTCCTTTTGTTCTCCTCAGTGTGATTCCACGCTCGTAGTGTCAACTCAAGAATAAACATTTCACAGGCTCGGGCGAAGATGACGGGTGCTTCTGCTGAGATCATTCTAACATCTTCATCTGCTTTCATTATCTTTTTTATCCTAGCCAATGGAAGGCTATGGTTCTTGAAATCTGTTGCCTGATCAATTTCTTCATATTGGGTAGCCCAGAAGTTTTGGAGCTGTTGTTGCAGTTGTTGCTGCTGCTGCTGTTGTATGTGCTGATAAGCAAGTTGGTGTTGCGCCATCTGAGCTGGAGACACAGAAAGAGCAGCAGTTCGGGGAGATTGAGTTGAAGCACCGGGGGAAGATGCTTCTGTCATTTGATTAGCTTGATATGGATTCACATTATATGTCATCTGAGGTGTGCTATTCCCCATACCTGTAGTCTGACCATTTCCTTGCTGCTCCATGACTAATTGACAGCTCTCGTAAGAGAAGGACAATATCAAAGATCTGAGATGAGAAACAAAAGAACAATGCAATGCAGCACAACATTCAAATGACAAAACAAAAAGGAAAAAAACCAGTATCATCACAATGTGTACATAGTTCAATTAGCAACATTTTTCACAACTTTTCTGAAAATTTATGTACATAATAAAGTTAAACCATGTAGAAAGTTTTCAAAACAAAGAAGAAAGAGAAAAAAAAAAACAAAGGAACAAAACTAATCACGTGTTAAAACGTAGAATATCTGAAGCATGATGATAGAAGTAACGTATTACATGCAATCATCATCATTTGCTAGAAAAATATTATAGTGCCTAAATAGCCAAAAGATGCAGCTGCATTCAATGCAAATTGAAATAACTCTCCAATATCACCATTTTTAAAATTCGGTTAGGAACTCAGGATGTTAAATGTTTAAAACACCCAACATGAAACTTGTTATATTCACAGTTCAAATACCTAGGATTATGTTACAATATCAGTCACATCACGTACGAATCAAAGTTTCAACCAGATCAGAAGTTCATTTTGACTAAGAGATATCAATAAACGATGGTTTACAACTTTAGAACTTCAAAACGTTTTGGTCTGTAAAAATCACAAAGTTACATATTGTGCATTACTAAAAAGAGTCTACAATCAATGTAAGATTACAGTTGCCTAAATCACGACAAAAAGTTCCGAAAAGAAGTTGATTATTTTCCCAAAAACTCTTTATCCCGTTTAAATATTTCACCTACACCGTGGCCAGAAGTGAACACTTGAGTGATCGTGGTACACAAGACATGTGGAAAATATAGAGTAACATATTCAGAAAAAAGGAAGGCAAGCTTTATTCATGGATGTGGTGTTTTCTGACAAAGAGTTATGAGCTTATATAGAAGTACAAATGTAAATACGCAACTAACCGACCTATGATCTGCCAATAATGGAATGTCACTTAAACAGATAACAGAATATCATAATCCCTATGAATGTATATATGATTTTAGTTTTCTAACAATATATTTCAAGTCTGTTAAATAACAATTCAGTTTCTGTTATATCTTCAGTTTTACTACACTTTAGTATGCTTAATTTACTGAAATGACTAACTCGCAAGTCTTGTGATGCTACCACATACATCAATAAAAACTCATGCAACCGGAAAGGTAGTATTTTATCTGATTCACAGTCATCACGACTTAAATCATTAAATGCTACCTTACACTTTTGTGTCCTTTCGTTGTTGTATCTTTGATTGGGATAGATAAAATTAACTAGCGCCAAATATCTCATAAATATAGCCCTGTCAGCCTATCCAATTTCAGTAACTTCCACGAGGGATGGGGAAGACAACGAGGAAATAACAGAATCTTTATGAACGTAAATGTCCTTACAGTTTAATAACATTTGATCATATTTTCAGTCTGCAAAGTCAAAAATTCTGCTACTCTGTATATCTTCAGTTTTATTACCCTTCAGTATGTTCAATGTCCTGGAACCAATAACCTGCTAGTTTTGTAATATAACCATGTCATAACTCGTCCAATCACAAAAGGTAGTATACTGCCTGATTCATGATCAATCTACCATTTGAATCCTTCTTTGTTATATCTTCTCTTACGGGACTCAAAATTAACTTCTTCAAGATATCTCACAAAAATAACATATCAGTAACCTACTGCAGTGACTACCAGGAAAAAAGAGAAAGAAGGAATGTCTAAGAACACTCTAATATATGTATCACTGTATCACTAATAGGAACTATATGTTGTTCATACTATGTTCTCCAATATAAATACTTAATTGGAATAAATTCAGCAGATTGTCAAAATTTATCAAACCATATGTAGTACATCCTACATATCACAAAATCAACCTTTAACAAAATACATCCTAGCTAGAAGGACTGAAACCTACTTCCACCTTTTCTTCCTTTACATTTAAATTATTACAACATGTTCATTTCATCCACTCATTTATTTAAACTATGAATCTGTCAACTCATACACATGTTCATACAAAATCCATCTCCTACATACCTATCAAAACAAAACATGACTATACATTTAAGTACAAGAAAAAAAAAAGGTTATCTTCCAACATAATACACCATACAAAAACAGACAATTATATATTAGCAAAACATATACCAAAAAATAAAAAATAAAATTAAGAGAAACACATGCACACACATACACAACTAAAAGTAGCACACATAAACCAGGAGACATGCCAGGGTAAAAGAAACAATACTTCTACACGAAACGATAATCTGAACTTCACCGATCGAAAAACCTTATAAGTTTAGGTAAAAATTTCATTTGATTTTCAGTAAGTGAAATGAAAAAAGAGGAATTAACAAGAAATTAAACAAGAAAAGAAACGAGTGTTTATGATACCTTAGAGTTGCAACTGAACGTGGTGAGTGGCGAAAGAAATTGATTAGAAGATGATAGATAGCAAGCAAACTAGGTTTTGGGGAAAAATTCGATTGTGTTGTAGAGACAAATTTCGTCAGTTATGGAATTGAATGAATCATGATGGCAGGTGTACAATGCATACATATATGCGCGATGTATGTATATATGCATAGGTGTACGGTGTAGCACAGAGTGCTGAAAGTTTAGTTGGTCAAACTCCATAATTCTGCACTGCCGAAACTAACCCTACTCACCTCTTTTTTTAATTAATAAAAATAAATTCAGCACTATTAATTTCTGATTCAGTTGGGCCAGCACAACAATATAGATATTTTATACACTTGAAATTACCAATAGTGGGTTCGAGAAGCCCATCCAAGCCCAAGCAAATCACAAGAAATGCCAAAAATGATGGAATTATTGATTAGTTGTAATTAATAATTTCAATTAATGATGCCACATCACAAGTGTAAATGATACTTTCTTTTTAGTTGTTCTTTCGTGATGAAGTTAGTCCGCAGCAATGAGATGCGCCTAATTGAAACCGGCTTATGTGTAATAGTTTGTGGATTACGAATTTATTGTTTTTTGACAATAAGGCAAACACCTCAATCGCTATATGATTAGGGAAACAATGTATTAAAGCTAACAATACTACTTATTATCAGTTCAATGTTCTTACAACATTAAAAAAAAAATTATTTTTTGTACAACGCCTTATAAGTATTGCCAAATCATATTATTTTCAAGGATTTTGTACAGTATTAAATACATATAAAATAGATTTGTAGGTTTGAATTCTAGAAAATTACATTTTTTACGTTTCTCTTTTTGCAAATCATACAAATTTGATAAATAATTAGAACAACAAATACTTATCGTTATTTCTCGTCGCTAGGGCAGCCTGGCAGGCAAGCGCCTTTACATGTGGAGTCACTTGTGGCGGTCTACCGTCTATGCACAGCCTTTATGTCGTAATTGTAAACAATGAAAAATATTTATAATATTGGAGCACGATAATAATAATATTAATAAATTTTAAACTATATCATCTGCTTGTTTTAAGTTTGATGAGATGTAAGAATTATGTTTAGTCTACATGTTTCCAGCATGATGTAGAATCGGATAACATATAATAATTCTCGTAATGCCATAATTGTCCAAATGACAGTTTAATATTCATACTTTATTTTGTAGTATGGACGTATGAATTGTTTATGTTCATCTCTATTCTGAAAGACGTAGCTCCATTGTAGCTTGTAAAACAAGGTGTCATGGATAGTGTTAAATGATTCTTCAAATTATGATCGAAACAAACTTACAGTTGTAACTAGAACTATTAAAGTTTCGAGTTTGTCCGACCCAGACCCAAAAATTAATCCTGTTTAAAATACAACCCAATCCTTCGTTAATCATCAGCCCAAAATAGTCACATACTAAATTATATTTATTCCGTCCCAATAAATATAACTTGTATTTCTTTTCAGATAATCTCATTATTATTGTATTATTTTCAAAAAAATGAAAGAATTTATGAACTACAATCAATTAAATAAGTGGGTCTACCAATTTAATACATCTTCATCCACTTTCTTAATCTTTCTGTCGAAAACAAACAATCTATGTTTATTGGGACGGACGGAGTATATACATACATACATACATACATATCCTTTTTAAGATTTAGAAAGTAAATTTAATCATTGTTGTTTAAATAGTAAAACAACAAAGAAATGATCTTGTCTTTTAATTGGTGGACGATCAACTTAAAACTTAGATAATTCGCTTTCGATGTGAATTGATCGTTCGAGCTTTTAAGTTTTGTTTTATGAAAAAAGTAAAAAAGTAATGATGGATTGGAACCAAAACCTAAGATGTAGGGTAAAATCATTTCTATTGCACCACAAAACTATTTTAAAGTTAAAAGGGATGGATCATATAGGAAGGATTTAAGATAAGAAATAGGAACTCATATTGACCTTTTATTTAATGCAATCAATGGATGCCAATTATGAATTCTTAATTATTTAATAGCTCAAAATAAAATGGCAAATTGGCAAAAATAGTTCTCAAACTTCACGTTTTTGCGAATTTTGTCCTAATTTTTTTTTTGTTTTTTTGACCCTAAACTCCTTGTTTTTGCGATTTTAGTCATAACGTTAGATTTTCCGTCAATTTAGCCGTTAATTCAAATTAAAAAAAAATAAAATTGAAAGGGTAAAATTGGAATTTTTATCAAAATAAATCAGTTTAAGGACTGATTTCACAAATTTTAGACAAATAAGATAATTGCTTCGTATCGACGAGATTTTGCATTAATTTTTTAATTTTTCATATAACTTTATAACTTCGTATCAAATATAAGCTAACGAAGACTTCGTACCAATATAAACAACATTTAATTCGAAATGTAAAATATATAATGTGAATTAACCATTAAAAAATAAAGCTCTTATCACCCAAAATTTTTACTTCAAAATAACCATTTAGTGCATAATATTTACTTCAAAATAACTAGAATACGAGGAGAATTACGAATCCACGATTGATGAGCTCGCTGACGAATTGCGAGATGAGGAGGCCGACGGTGAAAAACATGCCCTGGAGCTCCCAGCGGAAGAGGAAGTGGGAGACGAATCCACCGAAGCTGATGAAGACGGGGACGAGGTAGATCCAGGCGAGGAAATGGTCGAGCTGATCGTCGCGCTGGTAGTGGACGTAAGTTATGGTTACGACCTTCAATGGTGGGTGGTGGTGTTGGGGATTCGTCATGGCAGTTCTATGCAGAGAATGTGAATACGAGACTAACCTTGTTTGCAGTAGTTTTTTGGCTTATTATAGTATTTGCAAATAAAACTAATATTTTCTATAAATTACAAACTGATACATATTTTCCTCGTATTCTATTATTCATAACAAATTACGAATTAAATATTTTTATAACATATTATTCATCGTAAATTACGAAATGATACATATTTTCCTCGTATTCTAGTTATTTTGAAGTAAATATTATGTTCTAAATGATTATTTTGAAGTAAAAATTTTGGGTGATAATAACATTGTTTTTTAATGGTTAATTCACAGTATATATTTTGCATTTCGAATTAAATGTTGTTTATATTGGTAAGAAGTCTTCATTAGCTTACATTTGATATGAAGCAATAAAGTTATATGAAAAGTCGAAAATTTAATGCAAAATCTCGTCGATACGAAGCAATTAGTTATTTGTCTAAAATTTATGAAATCAGTCCTTAAACTCTTTCATTTTGCTAAATAGGTCCCACATCATTCTTCATCTTTAATTTTGGTCCATGTAAATAAAAATTTCGATTTTACCCTTTCAATTTTTTATTTTAAAAAAAAAATTGAATTAACAGTTAAATTGACGGAAAGTCTAATGGTAGGACTAAAATCGCAAAAACAAGGAGTTGAAGGTAAAAAAAAAGATTTGAGAACAAAATTCGCAATAACGTGAAGTTGAAGGACTATTTTTGCCAATTTGCCAAATAAAATAAAAGGGTCATTAAGGCCCCGTTTGAAATGACTTATTTTAACTTATTCTATAACATAAGTCCTTATACGCGCGTTTGGGAGATTTAACGAAATAACTTATAACCCTTTCAAAAGTTACTTTTGACTTATTTCCATAAGTTAATATTATTAACTTATCCGGAATTATAAGGAACTTTTATTTTGATTCATGCATCGATTCCTAACCTACACAATTTCTTCACGCTTTTTTTTATTTAAACCGTAAACCCTCGCATAACTCATAAGAAAAGAAAATTTTGGACTCCCTGCAAACGGCGCTGCTCCACAAGATTAGAGAAGAAAATTGTGAATTCTCATCTGCAACGATCTCTCCACAAGAGAGAAGAAAATCGTGACTTCTCTCCTCCAAACGCTTTAATTTTGTATAAGTTATTATCAATGTCTACATCCAAACGTAAATAACTTATTAAATTTAAGTTCTTATACAGAAAATCATTATACAAAAATCCTTATGCAATAAGTCCTTATTTAAGCTGAGTAAAATGATAATTTCAAACTTCAATTATTTGAACTCTAAACATTTCTCTCTCCTTATCTTTATTCATATTCATATGATCCACGTTCCCCAATTTCTTATCCCTTACGTCTCTCTCTCTCTCTCTCCAAGAACAAGGCCAACCTCGTCGGAAAACATGCCGGCAAAGATGAAATGTGCAATTCATCCACCTCCAAAGACGAAAAGCGCACAACCGGCAAATATATATCCCGACAAAGCGTTCGGCGCCCTATTATCTCTCCCGTTATGAAAATCCACACCATGTACCCTGCTCTACGACTGGGAAGTGGAGAACACTATCGAATATGCCAAAGAACAAGTGGCGTCGCTGATAAACGCTTTCCGGCGAAGAAGATCTAATTTTTTTGTTCGAAGATTTTTTTGTTACTTTATTGAGGCATATTTTGTATTTGGTTTATGCATATTAATCATTTTTCTGTATGATATCATTGTGGGGTGACACATTAATTGTATGCATCCCTTGTAACTTCGCCGGAATCATTTTATCAAACTTGTTAGTTTCTTAATAGTTTGGAAAACAATTTTATTTTGAAAGGCCTAAGAATTAAATGGTTATCCATAGCTATATAATTCGTAATTGCAATTAAATTTCTATTTTGAAGTATACAGACACGCATATAATCGAAATGCATACATTTGTTGATACTGTGTATTGCATTATGATTAAACATATACTAACATGTATATGTCAGTATATATATGTTCATGCATACACTAGATATAATGTATGCATATTAACATGTTATTTTAGATACTTGAACAATGCACATTGTTGTTTTAGGTTGATGCATATTAACGAATTAACATTTGCATATGAATTTTGTCGCACATTTCTTGGTGTTACAATAAAATTAAGGTAAAACAATATAAAGAATAATAACTATAACAAAACGAGTACTTTAGATCATTCATTAATACGTATTACAAAAATCATGTTGTATTCCTAAATGATCCAACAAAATAATTTCTATTTTATAATATCTAAATTCTATCCATCTAAATCGAAAATCAAATTTTCAACTTCATCTGGGTGTTTGGACATTTTGTTGTATACTAAATTGAGTAAATCGGAATTGAGAAATAGAATACACTACTATCATCTACTCAAAATGTAGTTCGTCATGGTATATTTTACTTTGTTAAACTAACGACATATGTGGCTCGAAAACTCAGTCAAAGATGCACTGACGGGTCAATGCAGATTTTCCAACAATTTGTTTATGCAATTTCCAACAAATTAAAATACTCTACTTAGAATACTAACCTTCGTCCTTCATCTATATAGACTAATTTCGGATGTTGTAGTTTTGTAAACCGTCAACCTAAGCATAGAATCAATCAAAATCGAAATTATCACTTGTTCGGCAAGCATATACAATCAAAAGCAAAGTCATAATATGAAACAAAAACTATACATTTCTCATGAAAACTTTTTAAATTGTACGTAATATGTTTTAATGTGAATACAAGAAGGATTACAACAAACAAAAGGGATATCCAGATTCCAGACGCATGATATTATCAATAATTCGTTGAATACATGTACAAACCGTATAAATGATTAAATCTCACCTTTAGTCGAAATAATAACTCGAATCTTCAACCGGCCACATCGATTCTACTGCCATTTTTTGGCCGATTATGTAGTGGATTTGTGATATTTTCTCTGATTTTCGATGGAAGAGTTCTCACAGTTTTTGGGAAAGGGTTTCCAGCAAAAAAAAAAAAACTTGTGGTTTTAAAAACATTATGAAACCCTATCCATTATGCATATTCTTTTCATACCTAATTTGCCCTTTTCTTATTATAAGATTTCTTATAAATTTAAAACTATTTAAAAAATCCTAGCCTTAGACAAGAATCTAATATATAAATTCTTTTTTTTTTTAATCTTAAGATCCTTCTTATGGGATACACCCTCAAGTTAATAATATTACAATTTGTAAAAAATAAGCCCATGACCTTCTTGGCCCAAATTCTCATTAGCCCGTCGGATAATCTGGTCGAGCCATTTATGCCTGTTCTTCTGTTTTTTGTTACAAAATTTTGATCTAACCGAACATTAATTACGTATAGTGTAGACCAGTCAATTGAGCCGGTCATTTCGGACCGATTTTAACAACTCTAATTATGACAATAAGTCACCTATCTCTACTTATGGTACGCGATGATAAATAATAACTAATCCAGCGCATCAAATGTACGTAACATTAACATCTATGAAATGGATTAGTGTAGAATTAGCTGCGACATTAGTCCAAACAGCTCACAAACCATATTATTACACAAATTGAAGAAGCTATACAAATACAAAGGTTGGGAAGAAGAGGAAGCAAACTAAGCACACCTTGGCCATAAACTATAGCCTTAATTTTCCTACTTTCTTGTTTTACAGCAAACAACAGACTCTCCATTTATCTACAAGGCTTTCACTTCTCATGCCCAGATTTCCCACCAATTTCATCGGAGTAACTTACAAAGACCAAGGCCTCGTCTATTTCGTGGATGCAACAATGCTTGACCCTTCTACCTGCAATAGGTTACTCTATCAGTGGACATTTTTCATCAAACCGTGAAGATTGTCTGTACAACTAATCGTAAAGATCTTTGGTATGGGCTAAGGCCCTAAGACATAGCCATAAACTTACTAAAGTAAAGAAAGTATTTGAACTAAGATTAATAAAGCAACATATATATGTGGCCGCGAATAAAAGCAGGCCCACTGAGTGGATCACCAAACATGATAGATTTAGGGATTAATGGTCCCCCTGAGTATGCAACTGTGATATCAGCACTTAGTTTCTCTTGCATATATAAAATATACTTGTCTACATTTTTGGAAGGGGAATAATCTTACCATGAATTTAGCTCCCCATATTTCTTCCTCCTGAGCAGGAACAGCTGTAATCTTATGTTTCGGGTTCTCGTAGCTTCTAATTTCTCCGACTGCAGTAGAGAAGAAGCATCCTGACAAATAGAGCACCAAATCATGGTTAAGTATGGGCGTATTTTATTTAAGACTTTGTTGTTTTTATACAAATCACAACCACAGAAAAGAAAGATAATGACAAAATATCTAGAGGTGATATCAAGGTGCATAAACATCAGTCGTCTCACCTTGTGGGAAAGAAGCAAGTGACTTCCCACAGGCACCCTTAAGCAAATTGGCATCATCAGCGAAGGCGACATATCCATCAGCAGTTATTCCCCAATACAGAGGAACCTTAGCTTTTTGGTCCTGTCACAATTCACCAACCCAAATTTGTCATCTAACGCCACTTGGAGAATAATAATTGGATCCTCGACTCAAAAGTAATAATAATTGAAGGTTCATGTAAGTGTTAACTACTCACCGTAGCCACAAACAAAGTGGAAGTGGACTTGTCAAAAACTATGAAGGCAAAGTTTCCTTCAAGATGGCCAACAACATGGTTTGGAGGATAAGGTGCTCTATCGCGAAGAGTCTTGTATGCTTCAATCACCAAAAGCACCTCGTTTGCAGATTTTGCAAGCCCATATTGCTGCTTCAGGCTCCCCAAGTTGTTGAGTGTTCCTTCAAACAAGCAGAATATTTCATCCTTCACTGCAAACGATCTGCAATTTTATCACCGAACAGGATAGATCAGTCAACACATGATATATAGAAGAAACTTTTGGCACAAGATAAATTTCTAAATAATTACTCATGCATAAACTATTATTGATATGTATAGTTCCAATTTTATTGGATATCCTCGGAGGGGCTTATTGATATGTATAGTTGTCAAGACGGATTAGGCTCTCTTTTCATCACAATTAGAGATACTATACAAGTCAACAATGGACCTACCTAACAAAGAAAAAAAGAAATACCCTTCTAAGCATCAATGAGTATTTTAATGTTTCCATTTATATCTCAACTACCTTATCTTTCAGTCTCTTTGCAGGGAAGTTTGCATCACCATATAACATTAGTAAAATAGGCCCAGCCAAATATCTTTATCATATAGGAGTCAGACTTGAGTTTGTAGCCATCTAATATCTGATATTACCTAATAAATTTCAACTATAGCAACATCTACACGAGGCTGAGTGTCATCTAGAATAATTACTCGAGATCATGATATTGTGAAATGAATTATTTAATTTAAACATGATGTGTAGTTGTAAAATAATAAAACAAAATGAAAGGTGTATCAGTAGTTCAAGATACCTAAAACAAGACGTGAGGAATCAAATTTGTTAAGAATTTTATGTACTTAAGAGAAGTCAACTAGTCTTATCTTCATATTGAAAAAAGCTTGTGGATCTACTCTACCTATAGCTACGGGAGCACATCAAGGGGGTTCTAGTCTTGACTAGAATTCATTCTGCATCCTATTCAAATTTTGTTTGGGATCGTCATCATATTCTATTGCGCCATTACAAGCCGTTTACTACAGAGTGATATCTTATTGTATACATCATACGCACTCTTATGATGAATTATACCAAAATCTGAGGGTATAGAAAATATTCTTAGGCCGACTCTGACTTTCCATAGCCAGACTAGATCCTCTATTTTAAAGAGAATCATTTTTTTCCGGAGTATCTACGTTATCGCAGTTCTCTTTATTAGTTACATTTTGTGGCGCACAATTTCCTGGAATGTAGGTATGGATTATGAATTATTATTGATTCTATAGAAAGGATAGCCTTGAGATAAGAAATTCCAAATACACACAGCGGAGTTCTCATAATTGCAATATGAGAAGAATCCGGCTTTGCAACAGAGATCCATGCAATAAAATCAGGATCAGTAAATTTCAGTTATTGGAAATACTGCATCATTTTCTAGTTAGCATCATTCATCGCTGATCATGATGATGGTGATACAATCAACCAGGCTATTTAAAGTTCGGAGCAAGAAATTGCAAAATCAATTTCATCTCTCCATCTCAATCCTAACTCAGCTTAACGGTATTAGACTTAGCTCTAAAACATTTATTCGACAAATTTTAAAAATAGTTGGTCCAGAAATCCCCAAATGACAAATCATAAAACAATATTATCGCATTAACTGATAATCGTATGGCGAAGTTCAAATTTCCACAAAATTATCAGGATAATTAACGCTGCCCCTAAAAAACTTGGAAAAACACTACTCTAGATAGCATATACAATCAAACATATGAATTGATAAAGATACTAGTTAATACGATTAAAATCCTTCCTCGGCTGTTCGATCACAAAAAATTCTCAAATAGATCGTTATTCGACGATCATAATATATATAGTCTCAAGAGTAAATTCATCCGTCTCAGTAAGATACGTACCTCGGTTGCAAAGCAGACTGACTGCAGTGAGTGTAAGCCAACTGGACATCATCTCCAACCTTGAAGAAAACCGCCGATGAATTCGCCTCCAGGAATCGAGCCACCAGCTTATCTGCCGTAACTTTAGGCGACGGCGTCCGGCTCCCTGCTGCTACCAGCTCCTCCGGTGGCGACACTATCGAGCTGCTGAACACTCCCAACATTTTTTATCTCTAAAAACTGGAGATACACGGAAAATACGTATGTATACTCCTACTGCTCTGTAACTGAAGGGGGTGAAAATGGAATGGAGGAGAAAGATGTTAATGTGTGATTTGGATTTATAGAACTAAAGGTGAGGGTGTTCTGGTAAATTCGCAGTGAATCTTTTTTTCCTTTTTTTAAATCTTACAGAAAATAGGAGAAGTACAGAAATTGCAGTTGGCCGCCCTTATTAATGCCTCCTTTACACTTTACTCCCTACATTAATTGAACAAGAGCAAATAAGCAAATAATTTTTACTCCCTCTGTCCCGCTAAACTTGTCTTAGTGGGTTCCGGCACGGAGTTTAAGAAAGTGGGTGAAGGTGTATTAAAGTGGGTGAAAATGTGTTAAAGTGGTGGGGTCCACTCTTTCAATTGATTGTCGTCCACTAGTTCTTTTCCCTTTTTGGATGAAGACAAGTTTAGTGGACAACCTAAAATGGAAAGTAAGACAAGTTTAGTGGGACGGAGGGAGTATTTATTTTTTAAATGCAAATAAAGTTGGCCAAATGTATTTTTCTAGTAACATGGGGAAGTTTTAATTTTTCTTATTTTAAATATAGCAACTTTAGATTTGTAAGGGCAAGAATGATTAAAACTGCTTCATTTCCTTATTTAATACTCCCTCCGTCCCATTATTAATGTCCTACTTGCATTTTTTGGTTGTCCCATTATTTATGTCCCATACCAAATAAGGAAATAAATGAGTGGACCACAATCAATCTAAGCAAGTGGACCCCACCCTTTTATACTTTTACACCACAACTTTACACCTTTACCTCCACTATCTTAATTACCGTGCCCAATCCCAATGGGACATAAATAATGGGACGGAGGGAGTACTATTTTCATCCCACAATTGTTGCCCCACTTTTCTTTTCTAGTTGTTCCACAATTGTTGCTCCGTTTCAAAAAATAATAAATTATTACAAACACTTTATTTGAGGGTCATACATCCTTACACATAACCCCACATCTTTACACACAACTAATAATCCTCCTTAAAAATCGTATACAAAAATTTTGGAGTAAGAATTATGGGACAGAGGGAGTATGTTTCATATCTAAAAGTACTAAGGAGCCGTTTGGTAAGAATTCAGGTATGACAATGGTAATGTGTATGATAGTAAGATGATTGACTATTAGTATGACTGATTCATTTAATTGTGTTTGTCATTTACTAGTGAATAAGTATGATAACCAAATATGATGTTTGGTTGTACCTAGACCTTAATGAGAATATATAATCTTGTGAATATTTTAATATTTTAAATAATAATAATATGAGTCCTTTTTTATTTTGTGTAATTTAATACAAAAATATTTTAATAAAAACTACAATATCTTTTATTTGAGTATTTACAAAAAAAATATTTTTAAAAAACAATTATAAAGTTTTTATAAACTAAATAGAATGATAGAATAATAGAGAGAACGAGAAATAGATTTGTATTATTATGAGGGTGGATACATCTATTTATAGAGTTACATAGTGGGCTTTTGGGCCTTTAAGGTTTACAATGGTCATCATATATATGGTATATCTCCATATTAAATATATTTACAACACTCTTCCTTGATTGATCATCCCTAGAAAGAAATTGTTGCCTCGTTAAAACTTTGCCAGAAAAATCAGATGGGATAAAAACTAGTCGAAGGAAAAAGAGTATAACTGCTCCCCCTCCAAATAATCATTGTAGATCCTTGAGTCGGTGCATGTCGATCTTGTGTACCAACTTCTTGAATGTTGAAATCGATAATGCATTCATAAAAGAATTCACTAGATTGTCACTTCAGCGAATTTGTTGGATGTTGATGTCGCCCCTCTTTTGGAGATCATGTATTGCATGGACTCTTTTGTGAATCAATCTCAATGACTCATTTACTCGTGTGTTGCATTAGATGCCTCGTTAAAATCCTTAACTAAGAAAACCATTTGAAAAAAAAAATAGAAAGGAAAAAGGGTACAACCATTTGACCTTCAGTGCCATTTGACCTTTAGGGGTCAGTCTCATCTTCAGGATGATTTATAATTTATCACTCCCATTAAGATAACAATCTTCAAGGTCTACACTAATATGTGCAATACAAGTTTAATTATCTCAATAGAGAATATCATTACTCTCATAAAATACACCAATATCATGTTTGTTTCGAAGATAACAAAGGATGACCAATACCATTCAAATTCTCCAATTGTACATAAGGAACTTCTGATTCTAAAACATCTTTGTTAACTCATATAGGTCTAAATGAGTCTCCATCCACTTCAAGTGATTGAAACAACCATTAGGCAGCTATGTAGATGCGATACAATAACATCTCTTTAAAGACCTTTAAGGTAGGTCGACTAACGTAACTTCATCATGGAGATGCTCGATGTGCAGGTCGAGACAATTATTAGTTCAATCTAAGTCTTTTGATTCTAACTCCATCTTTAGGCATGAGTTTATTCCTCAAGTACTTTTGTAAATAATGATTCACATATCCTCTTCAAGAGGAATTGAGAGTGATGTGATCTAATTTTGTATTCCGTGGACTTCTTATCTTTAACACCAACAAATCTCTCACGCTTCTGGCGTCAATAAGAATTAATTGATTTATTTTGTCTATAAGGAACTCCAGTTCTTTCATGGTGCATATACAACATGTATATGAGATTTTAATCACTATTTTTGCACTAAATAATTTGATGAACTTCTTGTTTATAGTGCGTGAATCTAAATAATTAATCTAATGAGATATTTGCGGCATTCTATCATTTATATTTCATATCTCCATCTAATGCCGACGATTATGTGAATTGGATTATCAATGAATAAAATAATTCATAATTATTTGCTCTATGTAAGTTATTTTGACGGAGTATACATATAAGTAAGTATGATGCTCTTCAAGAGTTTCAATCAAATTTAAGTCGTCATATTAGTTTTCGTCATTAATTCTTGTGTATCCTTCTTTAAAGGAATACTCAATGTTCATACTATATCACATACGACTAGACTATTTCAGCCTATACAACGACTTTTGAAAATATCTTTTGACTTACATGCTTTGAGCAAGTTAAATCCTTCAGCGATTTTCATAAATATGTAACTATCTAATGAATCATATAGAGAGATATTTACTACATCCATAAGACGCATATCAAGCATTTGTGACAAAAGTGGATTAATCAAACTCAAATATTTTGTGTCAATTATGGGAGAATACATAATTAATTCTCGGTCTTTGAGAGAAACCTTGTGTTACGAGTATTGCCCTATATCTCGCAATTCTCATTTCTCTTTTTAACAAAGACACATTTTTCGGATTAAGAATTACATGTCCTAATGTTTTTCGGCTTTTAAGTGAATTTTAATTCACCTTGTATGACTTCTTTTCACTTTGGCAAATTATTTCAATTTTGACAATTTCTAATAGATCGTCGTTGATGATCCTCTTTTAACATTTCAATAGTCATATGAAAGGTGAATATACCGTCATGCGTCCACGATGATATTTGATCTCTCCAATATTTTGAGATCTCATTATTTTCCGACGCTTGTAGTTCTTCAGTAACTTCATTTGATTAATTAATCATTTTCGTCATGGTTTGGTTCATATGTTGTACCCTTTTATCTTAGGCACAAAACTTCTTGTAGAACCAATTGGTCGAGCACTTTTTTTACGAACTTTATATTTATTTGCTGCCATTGATACTTGTCCTTCAGGGACATTTATGCATGCATGGGTATTTGGCTATTCGCAGCAAATGTATAATATTGTCACTTTCTTTTTTATATAAAAAAATATCAAAAAGTTAGTTTGCAATCTTTTGCAAGTAAATCTTTCGACTTCTTGTTCACATTGATTACTTCGGTAATCCAAATGTGACTAGTTTTTCCTTGTGCTTTTTTCTGAACGTAGATTGCACATTGATTACTTCAGGAATCCAAATGTGACATATGTTCCACCTAATGTTGGGAACGTTATTTCATCATAATAACAATCTTCGTGTGAGACTCATTTTTATACGGATAAAAACCATTTTGAGTACCGACATGAGCAATTAATTGTTTAATTTCAATCTCAAAGCCAAATAATATTAAATCATCTTCAGGAGGACTTGGAGTTTTAATAAACCCACTACCATTATCAAGATAAATCTTCTTTGGGAAATTGAGTTATTTATTATTTGATCTAGTAGTTTCAGACAGTGTTATATTTCTTCTAGAAATCAAGCATTCATGGAAATCCATTTATTAAAAAATTCTTCAAGATCCCTATGTTGCGCTCATATGAATTTTCAATTATGCAGCGCATCATAGTTGCTCGCAAATGTCCAAACCTATCATGTCGAAGCATAAAACTCTTTGAGTAATTGAACTTCTGGTTCATGACATAGTTTATCTCGATTGTATTTATGAATGTGTAATACAATCAAGGTGGTAGTGTAATAAGTTTTCTTTTCTATGCTTCTGGCTAAATACAAAAGAATCACTATCTTATTACATTATTTCAATATTGTATCAATTGCAGGGGATATCCTTAAAACTTAGTAAGTTGATTTTTGACTTACTAGAGTAAAGGGCAAACTCAATAGTTAATTTCGTATTATTTGATAAAAATGACACATGCTCTTCTTGAGCCTTCAATAATTTCGATGCACTAGATTTTAAAATCTTAGTTTAAGATGCAACTACTCTTATCGAGCTTTAAGTAGGACAATCAATTATATCTTCACGCAGTCCTTATACACTTGAGTGTTTGAGTGATACAGATTTCTGGAGAGAGACTACTCTGCTTCTATGTTTTGTTTTGTTTAGAAAGTGGCATTATGCTTGAATGATTTTCACTTGCTAATGATGTGTTCTTCTAAAAGCTGAAAGAGGCTTCAATTGTTATGCTCATCTTTCTGATATTGGGTCATAGTCTTTTTTTTAAATCTTGTTTCTTTGCTTGAGGACAACCAAAAACTTAGGTTTGGGGGGATTTAATGAGTGGTTTTTATACCATCTCATCATGTTCTTTTTAAACCTATTTCTATCAATTTCTATCCATTTTTAGCTTTTGTTTTATTTAGAATTGTATACTTTCGATAATTTTTGGTTTAGTAGGTTTCTTGCACGTTTTGAGCATATTTGATGATATTTGACACCTAAATGAAAGAAACCATGACCATTGATGCATTGTTGGCAAAGATGGAGTCGTTTGGATGAAGAATGAAGAGGATTTGAAGTCGGATATTGAAGAAATCGCATTTCGGAGGTCTTGTAACAAGGCTGTTGGGAAATCACGTAGCATGCGGGTCTAATGATCTTAGAATCCAATCTTCACAGTCCACATTGTGCTTCTATGTGTTAGGAACATTGTGACAAAGTTTTGTAATGATCCAACGGTTATCGAAGGAGATACTACGTTTTTCCCAAAACTGGTTAGTGTAGAAAATTGCAGACGGGATCGCCTCAACCGAAGCAGTCGGACCGCGGTCCTGGGTGTTCTGAATCGAAAATTAATTATTTCGTAGAGGTCGGACCGCGGTCCGCATCTGTAAGAGCCCAAACTTATGTTTTTTCGGCCCGAAACATATATAAACTCTTTCGGACTTCTTTCTTTCTAACCACACACCATATTTTCGACTTTTTCCACCCTCCAAAACTCGTACCCACCAATCACTTCGGTTTGAAAAAATTAATTCGCACATGAATTTGATACCCTTATTAGGGAGGTCATACCCACATGCCAAACATGAAATATGAGTATCAAACCCGAATCATTATCATAGTAGAGTAGGAAACCCATGAACCAAACATCCCCTTAAATTGTATAAACATTGAATGCAACTCAACTTTTCTAATGAGATCATCAACTAATTCCTTATTTTACTTGTTTCACTTCCTTATTTAATTGTCTTATTAAAGACTTGATTCTATTTTTCGTTTCTAATTCGAAAACCTCAAAATTAGAAGTCTTATGTATACTATTTCTTAGATATTCATTAAACTCTATTAAATGAAAATTTCCTGGGGCCATCCAATTATTTAATTGGATTATCGAGATTATTATTATCTTATGGACCACATAATCTTAAAAGTTACAACACGTGTTACAAAAAGGTTGATATGAGACGGCAAAATATACTTGGAAGTTATTTCCCCCTATTTTGAGATGAAAATAGTTTTCAGGGGCTGGACTGATATTAAACGCTAAACTGGGTGCACTGGGAAATATCGTGGATGGGGGTGGGTCCACGTAATGGCGATGATTCCCGTGGATAATTTTGTGGGACCCAGCGGAGGTTGGGATTTTTTGTGATGCCGTGTCGCGCACTAGAAGTGAAACTAAAAGCCCCGAAGAGAGGTCATTGTGTGTAGCGTCGGGTGTATTACAGATTCTGCAAAGACAAAGCATATTCTGCCACGTGCCAAGATTCTTCTGATTGATTTTTCCTTACACCGTGTAAAAGGGTTACAGTATTTGGATAAGATTGAAGCCCTTTATTTTCTTTTACTCTTTGTTTCCAAAATTTTTATTCATGCTTTTGCATGATTTTTAAAAGAGAATTATTAGCTGTCCGTAGTGTTGTAAAATTCTGGATCATAAAAAAAAGTTATTTGTAATAATTTATTAAAAAAATGGACAAAAAATTTGAAACAATTTAAAATGGAATAATGAATAAAAATTTTGAGATGAAGGAAGTACAAGTTATACATAATTACCCGTTACAAAAAGTGTAACCAGTATATCTCGTTGTAGGAGTGAGATCCAAGGTCTCAAAACCATCTCAGAGCAAAATTTATAAAAACGGACGGTTATATGGTATATATAATGTATAATGTGTTCTGTTTTATAGTTGTAGGATAATATTAAAATGATTTTAAAACAGGAGATTAGGCGCCATCATTTTAATATATTCGGTGAATGATTTGTCTAATAACCATATAAACGAAATGTGTACAAAGATTCAACTATTTCAACTTAAAAGAATTATTACAAATACTAATCTTTTTCTTTGAGTTGCAATAAGGGACTTTGAAGAACTGAGAGTGAATCGATTCAATGTGTGAGCAATAATATTTAAGGTGAATTAATTTCCTGATTTTAATTCTGTTTTTATATAGATTTAGATCCTAGATTTATTCCGCCCTAAATTTCTATATGGCTAGTTGAATAGTTTCATTTAAAAACTAACAACATTAAAGATTCAAGGATGATTGAGAATGTGTGATTAACTCGGATGAGAGGATTTTTCTTACAGTATTATTTAAAAAAAAAAAAACATAGAATTATCTTTTTGTAAAAAATGAAAATATAGTAGTTTTACATATTTTCACCCGAACACAATGCATTTTTTGTCTGCTTAATAAGGAGATAAAGAACTCTTAGAAATTGACTTCTACAAGATTAAGTTAATAATATATAATTAGTTTGAAAGACTGATAGGCCCAGTATTGATTGCACCACGTGCCCAAGCCCGGTTGATTATTGCAGCCCATTTGTTGTCTCGGCCCAATGCATTAATGTCCCTATAACTGTTGAGTCCATTACGGCGAGTTTTGCGTGGCCCGTTTCATTTGCCCTAACTATATAAGGCAAGAGGGAGAGAGACGAGCAATATGCGCAACTGATCTCTATCTCTCTGTTCTCTCTTCAATCTTTTACTTTATCTCTGTGTGAGATTTGTATTGTTTCTATGAGTTCTTGAGAGTGAAAAAATGTAATAGTTGATAGGGTTTGTTGGTGTTGTGCACGTTTGATGTGGTGGTTGTATTGGTGATCTGAGCCTCAATAAAATTCTTCGATCCACAAATTCATAACAGTGGTATCAGAGCAGGTTTGATCACCGCTCTTCCACCTTTGTGTTTTAAGACCTAGATCGCGAACGGGCGGTTTTTACCGTAACCCTAGATCTAAGGTCAAAATCCTTATGTCAGGTAAAACGGGGTTCAAATCTTCGAACCCCGCTCTGGTAAAGCGGCTGAAACTCACTTTTACTTTAAGTCTATAATAGATCTGCCAATTGGAGAAGTTAGGGTCGGGTTTTGCCTGCTGGTAGAATCTGCCGACTGGTGCAATTAGGGTTCTTTGTGTGGATCTGGCTGCCTGTTTTCTCATCATATTTTGAATTCTGTGATCCTTCTAATTGTATGCTTTCGCTGCTGTTTTCATTTGATCTTCGAATTTAAAATTATCTAGCTTGTGTCACTGATCTGTAAAGATTGGTTCTCATAACCGTAGTAAACGATTGTCTCCTTTATTTAAAATCTTTTGTGCAGTAGATCAGGTGACCCCCTGCGCCCAGGACTTGATCTTGCGATTGTGATGTAGGAAATCCCTTATTCTATATAAACTGCCAGATATCAACCCAAAGGGGTTAATATCTTTCTCATTATCAATGGCTTTGGTATCCTCTATGGAATTGTCACTTTTAATGGAAAAACTGATTTTAATCTGTGGAAAAAGAGAATGACGGCTATTTTGATTGAAAAACGTGTTTCTGCTGCTATTACTCATACATATGAAGCTGATCTATCTGAAAAGAAAAAAAACTGAAATGAATGATCTTGCTCTTTCTGCTATTACCTTGAATTTAACGGATTCTGTGCTAAGGAAAGTAGAACACCTTTCATCAGCCAAAGAAACCCGGGATAGGTTAAATGAACTATATACTGAAGCATCACTTCCCTCTAAGATGTATTTGTTGCAGAGCTTTTTTAAATTCAAGCTAGATATGTCTAAAGATATAGATGAGTTTAATAAGTTGCTGCAATTGATCAAACAAACTGGTGATACTAGTATTGATAATTATGCTCATATTGCCTTGTTAAATGCTATTCATGAGTCATATAATGATGTTCAGTCTGCCATTAAGTATGGGAGGGACAAGATAGAACTTGAGACAGTAATTTGTGCTCATAAGTCTAAGGAAATGGATTTAAAATTCAATAGGGAGGTTAGGATCACTGAACAGAGTACATCTTATCAAGTCAGAGGTAGAACTAGTGAAAGAACAAGTACTTCCTTTAGTTCTGAAAAGGGGGGGAAGAAACAAAACTAAAGATCTAGGTCAAAATCTAGAATTAGGGGAAGAAAATGCTTCAATTGTGGAGAATATGGGCATTACCAGAAGGATTGTCATTCTCCTAGAAAAGGAAAGCAACATGCTGATCAGAAGAGTGTTTCCAATGCCATTTTAGGTGATGATTCACAGAATAACATTCTAGGAAAGTATTTTATGGTTACTGAACCTAGCTTTGCTTTTGTGAATAATGTGAATTATGATTTGATCAATGAATGGATCATGGATTCTGGCAGTGCATATCATGTTTCTCCTTTTGAAGAGTGTTTCTCAAAACTGAAAACTGGTAATTTTGGCTTTGTTATTGTTGCCAACAAACATAAGTGCTCTATGATTGGAATAGGTGATATATGTCTAAAATCTCAATCTGGTTTTGAGTATACCATGAAAGATGTAAGATATGTACCTGAAGTTGCATGTAATCTTTTGTCTTTTACAACTTTAGAAAATGATGGTTTTGGTGGGAGTTGGAGGAATGGGTGGATGAAAGTTAAAAAGGGTTCTTTAGTAGTGTTTAAATCTAAAAGAACAAATAACTTGTATCCTTTTACTGCTGCCCCAGTAACTCCTGCTTCTAATGTGCATGTTTCATTTTCTGATAAAACTGTATTGTGGCATAAAAGATTAGGACATGCCAGCTCTAAAAATCTGTCTATTATAAGGAAAACTGGTGTATTTGGTAAAGATAAATTGTCTGATCTGCCATTTTGTGACTCTTGTGTGTTTGGTAAACAATATAAAGTCTCTTTTCCTGTCACTGTCTCATCTGATAGAATAATTTCTTCTGATATACTAGAATATATCCATGCTGATGTGTAGGGTCCTTCTAGTACCCCAACCCATAGTGGTTGTAGGTATTATTTGTCAATTATGGATAATTTTTCTAGGAAAACCTGGCTTTTCTGTTAAAACACAAGTCTGAAGTGTTCTAAATGTTTTTCTGACTGGAAATTAAAAATTGAAAATCAAACAGGAAAAAGAATTAAGGTTCTTAGGACTGATAATGGCCTTGAATTCTGCAATTTTCCATTTGATAACTTGTGTGTTAAGTCAGGTATTAGGAGACATAAAACTGTTCCTTATAATCCTCAACAAAATGGGGTAGTGGAAAGAATGAACAGGACTCTGTTAGATAAGGTGAGATGTATGTTAGAAAGTTCAGGATTGTCTAAACCTTTCTGGGGTATAACTGCTTTGACTGCTACCTATTTAATCAATAGGTTACCCTCTAGTTCTCTTAAGGGTCAATGCCCTAAATCTGTGTTTACAGGAAAGCTATTAGATCTTTCTCACCTCAGAGTGTTTGGTTGTGCTGCTTTTGTGCATCACAAGGGTGATAAACTAGATTCTAGGTCCAAAAAATGTGTTCTCTTAGGTTACCCTGAAGGGGTAAAGGGGTATAGGTTGTGGGATAGGAGTCAGCCTGGGTTTAAGGTTCTTATCAGTAGGGATGTGATTTTCAATGAATCTGAATTTCCTTGTTTGTCTGCTTCTGGTCCTTCCTCAGACAATAATTCTCCTCTTAAGGTGGAACCTCAACCTACTGAATATATTGAGCCTGATATTGAACCTGGTATTGATACTGAACCTGGTACTGAGTCTGATACTGAACCTGGTACTGAACCTATTGAGTCTGATACTGATCCTGATCCTGAATCTGAACCTACTGAAGGTCATGCTGTGTCTAGTAGAACTTCTGAGTCTGTACATTCTGATTATTTGTTATATAGAGATAGACTTAGAAGAGAGATTCATGCTCCTATCAAATATGATGATTATGTTATGTTTGCTCTTAATGTTTGTGAATCTTTGAATAATGAACCATCCTGTTATTCTGATGCTGTTAACTCAGCTTCCTCTGATAAGTGGATTTCTGCTATGCAATCTGAGATGAATTCTTTGCATGTGAATAATATATGGACTCTTGTTCCCAAGCCTGTTTCCTGTTCTGTTGTGGATTGCAAGTGGCTATTTAAGCTTAAGCATGAACCTAAGGGTCTTAGATATAAAGCTTGATTAGTTGCCAAGGGTTTTACTCAAAAAGAGGGGGTAGACTATTCTGAAATATTTGCTCCTGTTATTAAATTGACTACTGTGCGCATTATGTTGTCTTTAGTTGCTCATTTTAACTGGGAATTGAAGCTGATGGATGTTACCACTGCCTTTCTTCATGGTGACTTAGATAAGCAGATTTACATGAGATAGCCTGAAGGTTTTATAGATGCTTCAAAACCTGATTATGTGTGCTTGTTAAAAAAGGCCTTGTATGGCTTAAAACAGACTCCTAGGCAGTGGAACAAAAAAATTGATAAATGTATGCTATCTCTGAACTTCACCAGAAGCTCATTTGATCACTGTCTCTATTTTACTAAAACTACAACTGTTCCTGTATGTTTGTTGATATATGTGGATGATATGTTGATTGCCAGTCCTTATATAAAGTCTATTAAACATGTATAGAAATGTTTAAGTGATACTTTTGAAATGAAGGATTTGGGAGATGCCAAAAAGATACTTGGCATGAAGATTGATAGAGACAGAAAACAGAGTACTCTTGTCCTTAACCAGATGTCTTATGTGGATAAGCTTTTGAGTAAATTTTCTATGTCTGCTTCTCACTTTGTATTAAGTAAGGATCAGTCCCCTAAGACTGATTCTGAAATCTCAGACATGCAAAAGGTTCCTTATGCACATGCTATAGGGTCTGTTATGTACCTCATGGTAAGCACTAGACCAGATATAGCATATGCTGTTAGCTGTCTTAGCAGATATATGTCTAACCCTGGTATGCCTCATTGGAATGCTTTAAAGTGGCTGTTTAGGTACTTGAAATCTTCAAAATCCGTAGGATTAAAGTTTTCAAAATGTGTTGATGGTACTAAACTGACTGGTTATGTTGATTCCAACTATGCTAATGACAGAGATAATAGAAAATCCACTACATCTTATGTGTTTACTTTCTGTGGATCTTGCATAAGTTGGAAGTCTCAGTTGCAGCCTATTGTTGCATTATCCACTACAGAAGTTGAATATGTAGCTGCTGCTGAAGCATTAAAATAAGCTGTGTCTTAAAGGGCTTCTGTTTGAACTTAATTTTTTGAATAACACTGTGACCTTGTTTTGATAGCCAATCTGCAATTCCATTATGTAAAAATCCTGTGTTTCATGATCGTACTAAACATATTGATGTTATGTATCATTTTATACGGGACATAGTTGATAAAGAGATTGTTGTGTTGGATAAGATCCATAGAGATTATAATCCTGCTGATATGGGTACTAAGTGTTTAAGTGTGCAGAAACTTATTACTTGCCTTAAGCTTCTTAATCTTGATTTAAGATAATGATCCCTGTATTTGTGAGTTATTTCCTCTACTGTTTGTGTTGTTTTCTTGGATGCAGGAGAGGAGCTGCGGATCTGCGGAGAAGAGGCGATGATGACATAAATATCCAATTACAAACCTTCCTTCTCATTTGAAGGCACACCTCTACTAGGCCTAAGGTGGAATATGAAAGATTGATAGGCCCAATATTGATTGCACCACGTGCCCAAGCCCGGTCGATTATTGCAGCCCATTTGTTGTCTCGGCCCAATGCATTAATGGCCCTGTAACTGTTGAGTCCGTTACGGCGAGTTTTGCGCGGCCCGTTTCATTTCCCTAACTATATAAGGCTAGAGAGAGAGAGACGAGCAATATGCGCAGTTGATCTCTATCTCTTTGTTCTCTCTTCAATCTTTTACTTCGTCTCTGTGTGAGATCTGTATTGTTTCTGTGAGTTCTTGATAGTGAAAACTTGTAATAGTTGATAGGGTTTGTTGGTGCTGTGCACGTTTGGTGTGGTGGTTGTATTGGTGATCTGAGCCTCAATAAAATTCTTCGATCCACAAATTCATAACATAGTTAAATATTAATTTATATTCCCCCGAAACACACTCATTTAGGCCGAGCATGTCTAGCTATTGGAAGCCAGAGATTGAGTGTTTTAAATGTGTAAACCTAACAAGAATAGATGGAATTACACTCCAAGGAAAAAGAAGGATAATATTGAAATGAGTGGTCCAAATCTCCAACGTTTAATACAGTGGATGGACCCAAGTTTTGCGTGTACTTATGACGTATGAAACCATGTTCGTTGAATTTGTCTGAATCTAATCACATTTTAAATTCGGATGTAATGAGGATGCTTGGAATCAATTCATGTGATTCTCAAATCATGAAATTAGATTTATTCTAGAGCCCATTGAGGGCGAATTGTAAGTATGTAGAGCCTCAAACATATAAAATAAACTTCGAGATGCTAATTATGGAAATTAAAGTGTGGGAAAGTGGTAGTGGAAACATCATATTTTCAAGTCACATTTTAAACTTTGTGCAATTGGTATATATCTTGGAGTTTCGCTACAAGTCTCATCAATTTCATGGTGTATTTGTGTGATTTCCTTTTATTATTTAATTACATATTAATATCAATTAAAATTAAGTTTACTTAAATTAAAATATATATATCATCACCTTGAACATGTATTGAGACTCCAATTGTTGGATAAAAGATTCTCACCGCTTTTGTAGACTATATATACAATTTATATTATGTGCACCTTGTGTTACAATTTTTTTTATTTATTATTTTTTTATTTTTTATTATTGTTATTTTTTTACGGGGTCATGTAGTGAGAGTAGAACTGTTTTTCCTAATTTCATGTTTCACTACTGTCCTATAATGATAAACACCTAAGTATTTATGATCTACTTATAACATAATACTATAAGCATCTAGGTGTTTACAATAATTTTTACTATGAAAACAACATTGAGATTTGAGACAGATCTCAATAGAGGATTTCATCCATTAAAGTTGAGATAGTGGATTATGGTTGACATTATAATCTTTTTGTAATTTATGTAATTCACTAATCAACTCTAATATTATCTAAGTCCAGTTATGAAAATACCATCTATAAATAGTGAAAAATATAAAAATAAAATACTATACAAACTACATAACAAGTGTTATATATATATATATATATATATATATATATATATATATATATATATATATATATATAGAGTGAATCATGTGAGAACCCATATTGAACTAAGAACCATGCATAATCAATATATGTTTGTGCATAATTCTTATGTTTTTACATTATATATAGTCCTCATATGTTTCATGCAGGACAAAAGTATAAAATTATAGATTTTTTTTATAAAATATATTAGGATTATGTATAAAACATAGAATAAAAGAATTATGTATGGTCGTAGTTCTACCGTTAAATGCCGCTTCTCACCAGATCCACACCCTCTCTATATATGTGACTTTGTTTATAACATACTCCCTCCGTCCCGCTATTACTGTCCCATTTGATTTCGGCACGGAGATTAAGAAACTTTATTTAAGTGTGTATTTTATGAGTTTTAATTGAACTAAGAAATGAACACAATTTTCGAGGAGTGGTTGATGGAACAAATGATAATTTATTCAATTTTTTGCAGGGCATAGTTGAGTCAATCGATTTTTTTTTCCGTTTTGTTTTTTCATATTGTATTTTAAGAAATAATCTTAAATTTTCAAAAAGTTAAAAATCATAAATTTCCGAGTATGGAGTGGAACGAAAATCGTGTGAGAGATAATTTTTTGGAGAGAGAGTATGATAATGTGGAGATGAGTATTAAATAGGAGGGGCCACTTCATTTTTTTAAGAGTAATTTTTGCTATTTTAAGAAAGAGGACAGTAATAATGAGACAACCCGATTAGAAAAATAGGAAGTAATAGCAGGGCAGAGAGAGTATTAATCTTTAGCAGTCGAAAGAAACTAAAAAAACGTCACTTTTGAAGATCTTAACAAGTAGTACTTATACTATACTCATAAATTACGAACACTCGTTCCAAACTCATAAGTATAGAGTTGTTACTTATTTATCTTCCTTTGTATAGATTAGAATTGATATTAACTTAAATCTAATATCTAAATCCAATAACATTCTCATATAATAAAGACAAATATTAAATAAAAAAATAAGATACTAGTTCGGTTCGAACCGTTCAAAAATTCTTGAAACCGCGAACCGAACCGAATGTAAAAGGTTCCTAAAAAAATAAATCGAACCAAACCGCGAAGCCGAACCGAACCACATTTTTCGGTTTGATTCGGTTCGGTTTGATCGGTTTCGTGGTTCGGAGCGGAACCACTTACACCCCTAAACCTAACATCATTTGTGACAACTTCTGGAGAGATCTTGTGAGAATCTTATTCTTAATTGAGAACTACTCCCTCCGATTCACTCCATTAGTCCATTTTCTTTTCGGCACGGAGATTAAGAAAGTTGTTTGTTGTGTGTAAAGTAGTATAAAGTAGTGAGGTCCACTAGAATATATAAGAGTGTTATTTTAAGTTAAAAAAGGAAAGTGTACTAATGGAGTGGAACGACCCAAAAAGGAAAACTGAACTAATGGAGTGGAACAGAGGGAGTAAGAATTAATATAAACCTTAAATTTATTTCAATCTATGAATATTATTAAATTATCATTTAATTCATTAAATTTAAAAAAATATCTTAAAGGATTAACAATGTAATTTACATTGTGAAATTAAGTAACGTACATAACTAATAATCCTCAAATCAACCATAGATATCTTTGCTGTCTTTAATTATTTTTTCTTTTATTTCAATAATAATTTTTCTTGATTATGGTGGTCCTTAGCTTATTTAACGTGTGGTAGCAAGCAGAAGCAACGTCTATTTGTTTTCCTATTCTTCCTCTTCTCCTGTGCCCATAAATTGACAAAAGCGAAATGATGGCTCATTGGGTGGGTGGACAGACATCAAAATCTGTTGGGTTATGAGTCAGTAGATGGTATTCAGCTGTTAGTGGTTAAAATAATATTGGGGGAAATCATAGTAGTACTATGAAATTGAAGATCCCAAAACCCAACTGATATCAGTAGTCTAGTGTCGATAGGACTAGATGATGTATAGGCTAGACTGTTTTTATTTTGTTTATCTTTGTGTCTAAGTCTTGTACGGGGTAAAATGTTGGATTGATCTTCTGTCGAAGTTACTTTCCAGAACCCCACGTCATCAGTGTAATTGCTTGCGTTCTTAAGTCATCAGCTGATCTTCGCCTCAGTAGAAGACATCTTATCAGCTGACAGACATCAGCAGAAAAACTCTATGCAAGCTCAGTACCTTCGCAGTCATCAGCTGACCATACTCAAGAAAATATCTCTTGTCAGCCGACTCAGACGAAGAAGACAGAGACTGCTTAAAGTCTACTGTATCCTACAGGAAACGACCCAGTTGTTTAAGTCATTACGAAAGTCAGCAGAAGACATACGAGGATTAAGGAGAGTCAACTCCGATGTCTGACACAATCTCACCTTCCACAAACCTCGACCAATGAGAAGCCGACAACGCTTTATCTGCTCTGACCAACTAAAGCTGCTGTCATGTACAGTGTCAACTGCTCTGCTGCAACATTTCGAAAATATGGCCGTTTTCTTCGGAAGCTTGTGACACGTGGCATCGTCGTCTCCAACGGACATATGCCTAGGTCACAACTATAAATAGAGAAGAAACCCGAGCTTCACGCACGGGATATCAAGGGAAAAACGCTCAAGCTTTCGAACAACTCTAGCGCATTCAAGATCAATCCAGCGAAGAACTTGCCCAATAGAATATCATTAGTTCTTCTCTCTAGAGTTCTTTAGATCCCTCTTCTCTAGCTACGCTCATTGCCAAATCTATAGTTTAGAAACTCGAAGGAGTTTACTTTTAGTGATTGTTCTTACTGTAAGAACTCCTTCCTAGTTGGAGATTATACCCTCCTCTTCAAACTTAGGTTTGAATTGTAAAGTCGCTAAGGACTATAACTTAGAAGGGTCTGTCCAGCGCACAGATTCCTTGCTGAGGCTTGCTCAGATAAATCAACAAGAACTCCTGTTCAGCAGGACCGTGGACGTAGGATCTTGCGTATCCGAACCACGTTAAAAATTACTTGTGTTATTTACTGTTTTATTGCATTGCATACAAACTGTTACAAAATCATAACTTTGCATAAAACGTATTCTCAAAGCGCACTAGCCAAAACTACTTGACTTGTGAAAATCATGTTTTCAAACTGAGACGAATCTCCGGGCCCCACACTCTTATCCGCACTAAGTCTCCGATTGAGTTTCAAGTATTGACAAAAGTCAGTAGGAGAGCTCAGTAGTTGGCACACTTCTGACCCGTGATCGAAGGTTACTATTTGGCACTGTTCATCAGTTGCAACCTACAGCTCAGCTGTCCTTCGCGTTTGAGAAAAAGAAACTGTGATCAGGTGTATCGTCTCCGGACCAACAATTGGTATCAGAGCAACGGTGTTCTTCTGATCATCGGTTCTGTAACTACTGGTCTACTCGAAAAGATCTTGAAAACGTTTTTCACTGAACAAGCATCTCTTCATACATCCTTATACTCTTACCCATAATGTCTGTTATGTCAGGTATTCGGATGGTACCTCAGTAGAGAACTACACGGTATGGCGTGTGAGAATGGAGGCACACCTCACATCGCTGCATGACAGCATGACGGACGTCCTTAAGACAGGACCCATCATTCCCATGATCGACAGCGTACAATTTGCCGCTGTGGGAGGTGTAGGAGCACAGATTGGTGCTAAGGTCGCCAAAGAAAAATCTGCCTTCACACCAGAAGAGAAAAAGCTGCACAACCTCGACCGAGTTGCGCGGAATGCAATCCTGACTACGCTTAGTGATTCTCACCTCGGGAGGGTGCAAGACTACAAGACGGCAAAGGAACTATGGGATGCCCTGGCTGTACTGAGCCAAGGAACCCCGCAGATCAAAGAGAATAAGCTTGAATTAGAGCTTCAGAAGTTCAATACATTTGCCATGGAGTCCAATGAAACCATTGACGAGCTAAGCGTCAGATTTACTAACCAGATCAATGTGATCAATGGATCGGGGAGGACGTTCATCAACAAAGAGATGAACACCAAGATCTTAAGAGCGCTACCTCGACAGAAGTGGCTTCCATTTGCTACTTATTTACGTCACTCTGATCTTAATGCTCTAACTCCTGATGTTATCTTTTCAGAATAAAAAATTGAGGAATTTGAGCACAGTCTACCCCAACGATGTTCCAGTGCTCCAGCTGACACTCAAATTGACCATGCTTTCAAAGCAACAATCAGCAAAACTGGAGTCAAACCCATTTCTTCCAAAGGCAAGAGTGGCAGCGGCGAAACAAAGTCCTCTCGAGACATCCGCTCCGACCAACTTGCGCTTATGGCTCTCAAATATCAAAGAGAAAAGGAGAGAGTCAGAAAGCTGAAGAAATACAACAGAGATTCTCCCTCAGGTAAGAAAGATTTTCGAAAAAGGGAAGAATCTAAACCTTCTACTGACTGCAGGAACACAAAACCTGCTGCGAGTCCATCCAAAGACTCAGCTGGAAAAAGCAGCAGATCATCTGTCTGTTACAACTGCAAGAAGGAGGGACACTATCAGTACGAATGTCCCGAACTCTCAGTTGCTCAAAGAGCAGAACGGTAGGCCAGACGCGAGAAATTTGCCCGTAGGAGGCAGGCCTATATTGCCGGAGAGATATCCGATGACTCAATCGAGGAAGATACATTCATGTATTCTTCTGAAGACGAAGCTGCATTTGTTGCCGTTGAGATCGGAGAAACAGATCCTGAAGAAAATGTAGAATATTGTCTGATGGCCGGAGAAGAGGCTGAGGTAAATTCTAAACTTAATATAACCTCTTCTTCACACAGCACACACGACACGTGCTCGGTCACAGATGAGCCTCTAGATGTGGTACAAGCTTACGATGATCTACTAGAGGAGCAGATTTAGCTGAGCAGAGACTTCAGCAGAACCATTCAGGAACTAGAACAGGTAAAAGCTGAGAATCAGAGACTTTCTTCTGATTGTCAGGTCTCTACTGAGTCTGAGAATCTTGTTGTGAGACTCAAGGAAGAGATTAAATCTCTTATGACTAAGTCTCAGCTTCAAGAAACTCAGATATCAGTTCTGACCAAGGACAATTCTGAGAAAGATACTGAGATAGCCCGACTCAGTCAGAAGCTCGCAGAAGTTGAAAAGGATTATGAATCACTTCGGAGAAGTGATGAGGTCTGGCGAGGATTAATGACTGAACAATACCTAGGAGCTAAGGAGAAGTTGGAAAGTATGCTTAGAGCGCAAAGGCCAACGGTCATGAAAGAAGGACTTGGCTATACTCATGAAGCTTCCACTTCAAAGAGCTCAGAACTGCTGGCTGATAGGTTCGTCAGAGGTAAAGTTCAGACTACTGACTCAACACCTCAGACGAAGAATAAACAGAAGATAGTTGCACCTCAGCTGAGCAACAAGAAGCAACTGACCAAAGGTTCCAGCCCCAGAACACCACGATCAAACTCAGGGGGAACCAAGAAGGTCAGGTGGGCAGAGCAGTACAAGGAACCACTGTATGAACATCCAGCTCAATATGGTTCGTACTACTATGAGCCCACGGTCAGGAGGAATACAAAGCCTCAGAAGAAGAAAGCTCCTGAACCCAAAGTCATCAGAAAGTCAGTATCTCCAAGTCCTGTGGAGAAGAAAGCTGACAAGGTTCAGAAGAAGAAGTCTCAGACTTCTAAGGTCCCTAGACAGATCAGGGTTCCGAAATCACCCACTAACATGTAAGGGCCCAACTGAACCAAAGGGTACCTAAAAATGTTTCTGTTTTGCAGGTGCATAAGGACCATTGGATTGTGGACAGCGATTGCTCGAGACACATGACTTATCAAAAGAGCCTGCTGACCAACTACATACAGGAAGATGGTCCCAGAATTGAGTTTGGTGACAACTCTAAAGGCTACACAAGGGGATACGGAACACTGAATATTGGGACTGCCTCAGTTCCAAGAGTAACATATGTTGAAGGACTTCAACATAATCTCCTTTCTGTCAGTCAATTCTGTGACAATATGAATAGAGTTATCTTTGACGCTGGTTTCTGTGATATTGTTGATAAATCTACAGGGAAAACAATGTTATCAGGTTCGTGGAGGAAGAATATATACGTTGCAAACTGGAAAACCGCAGAACCTGAGGCTTGCTTACTCACACAGACGAAATCCAGTGACAAGGCAGGATGGCTGTGGCACAAGAGACTCAGCCACCTGAACTTCAAGGCTATGAACAAGCTAGCCAAGAACTCTAAAGTCAGAGGACTGCCCAACGAATCGTTTATCAAAGACAGGAATTGTGAGGCATGTTTGAAGGGAAAGCAGATAAAGAGTAGCTATCTACCTATTCCGTCACCTTCCACTGATGGAATCCTTCAGCTGCTACACATGGACCTATTCGGGCCAGTCTCTCCAGTGACTATAAGAGGCAAGAAGTATGCCCTCGTCGTTATTGACGACTACTCGAGATATACATGGGTCATCTTCATAGCCAACAAATCTGATGTCATGACTGAGTTGCCCAAACTGCTGAAAAAGCTCAGTGTGGAAAAGGACATCAAGATACAGAGAATTCGCTCAGACAGAAAACCATAATTTCTCAACTCAGTAGTTAAAGAGTACTGCGAAAAGGAGAGAATTAAGCACGAAACATCAGCAGCTCGCACCCCTCAGCAGAACGGACCTGCTGAACGCAAAAATAGAACACTTAAAGAAGCAGCAAGAACGCTCCTAGCAGACTCTGGACTACCCTCAAAGTTCTGGGCAGATGCTACTGACACAGCCTGCTACACTCAGAATCGCTCACTACTTACACAACAACACATGAAGATACCCTACGAATTATGGAAAGGGAGAATTCCTTCTATTTCTCATTTTCATATCTTTGGCTGTCCTTGCTTTATCCACAATAATGAGAAAGATCAGTTGAAGGTCTTTGATAGCAAATCTGATCAAGGAGTATTCTTAGGATACTCTCGAGTCAGTAAAGCCTTCAGAGTCTTTAACTATCGGACCCTTTGCGTGGAGGAAAGCCCTCATGTTGTTTTTGATGATTTTGTTACTGAGGACAGGAAAACTACAAAGACAAATACTGAAGATGTCAGCAGCAAGCTACAGGATCTCGCACTAAATGACAAAGCTGAAAAGATCCAGCATTGTTGGGATGATGAGTCAGACGATGAAGAAATTCGGACTCGGCCCAACAAAGCGATGTAGCCGACTCGGTTGATTCTAATGAACAGAATCAACAGCAGGTAACAACGGTCGATGATGAAGCCCCAGTGGTAACTGAGACCTCTACTGAGAATATAAACTCAGGGGGAACAAATATTGTTCCTGAGCTAAATGCCCCTGAACCTGGAAACTCAGTAGATCCTAACCTTCTTACTGAACTACTGCAATCACAGAACAGTACAACTAAAATGCCTAACACACCTACTGACTGTGCAGAAGTAGTATCAAAAGAAGAAGCCAGACTCAGACGTTCATGGCTCGACGCTCATTCTTCAGATCTTATTATTGGAGATCCATCAGCAACTATCAGGACAAGGTCTAGACTAAGTCAAGGAGAAAGCTCACTCTATTCTTGTTTCTTGTCTACAGAAGAACCTCAGTCAATAGAGGACGCACTCAATGATGCTGACTGGATCATCGCCATGCAAGAAGAGCTGAACTAGTTCGTTAGAAACGAAGTTTGAGAGCTTGTTGACAGACCTAGACATCAGCACGTGATTGGTACTAAGTGGGTCTTCAAGAACAAGCGTGATGAAAACAACGTCATTGTCAGAAACAAAGCTAGACTAGTTGCCAAAGGATACTGTCAAGTAAAAGGAATCGACTTTGATGAAAATGTTCGCTCCAGTCGCCAGATTGGAAGTCATTTGTCTATTGCTAGCTTACGCAACGCATCAAAGATTCAAAGTATATCAGATGGATGTAAAGTCAGCTTTTCTGAACGGCGTACTGAAGGAAGAAGTCTATGTGGAACAACCGCCCGGCTTTCAGCAGGGACATCAGGTGTACAGACTTAAGAAAGCTCTGTACGGGTTAAAACAAGCACCCAGGGCCTGGTACGATACCCTATCAGACTTTCTACTTCAGAAAGGTTTTCAGAAGGGGACAGTAGATCGCACCCTATTCAGCATAAAGTTAGGAGATGACATCCTACTGGTTCAAATCTACGTGGACGACATCATTTTCGGATGCAGAAACGTGACTATATGTCAACAGTTCGAGAAAATGATGAAGGAGAAGTTCGAGATGTCCATGATGGGCGAAATGAATTATTTCCTTGGATTCCAAGTCAAGCAATCACCTGAAGGAATATTCATCAATCAAGCCAAGTACACTCGAGATCTCCTGAAAAGATTTGGTTGCAACTCGAGCAAGCCAGTCAAAATCCCCATGAATACGAATTTCAAAATCGATCTAGATAAAGAGGGAGCTTCTATTAACTCTAATGATTATAGAGCTATTATTGGTTCTTTATTATACTTAACAGCTAGCCGACCTGATATAACTTATGCTGTAAGTGTATGTGCAAGATTTCAAGCGGATCCCAAGCGAAGTCATCTAAACTCAGCAAAGAAGATTCTGCGATATCTAAAAGGAACACCTGACGCAGGGTTATGGTATCCTGCTGATGATAATCTAATACTGACAGGTTATTCTGATGCTGATTATGCAGGATGCAGGGTAGATCGAAAGTCAACTTCTGGAACGTGTCAGTTCCTAGGCAGCAAGCTAATATCTTGGTTTTCAAAGAAACATCATTCAGTGGCAACGTCCACTACTGAAGCTGAGTACATGGCTGCTGGAAGTTGCTGTGCCCAGATCCTTTGGCTTCGACAACAACTGCGAGATTATGGTATATCTCAGGATGAAGTGCCCATCTACTGTGACTCCACCAGTGCTATTGCTATAACTCAGAATCCAGTTCTCCGTACGAGATGCAAGCACGTGGATATTCGACACCACTTCATCAGAAACCATGTCGAGAAGAAGGATATCAGAATGGAGAAAATTCATACTGACAAGCAAAGGGCAGATATACTGATCAAACCACTAGCTGAGAACAGATTTAGAGAATTATCAGTTGAGCTAGGTCTACTGGAACCTACTGAGTAGAGTCAGTAGAAGAAATCAATATGACAGGTCAAAGACTCAGTACAATGATTCAGTCGGGAGAATCAAACTTTACACAGTAAGGGGGAACGTGTCTATCAGCACATCTGTTGTCCTCCTGAGTCTTAACGGTAACCAGCTGATCGTAAAAGTTCAGCTGAAGAGGATTGCGTAGTCTTAATATACTTAATTTTATCAGAAGCATGCTCGCATTTATTATATCAGTCGCTTGCACTCAGTAGCTAATGAGCATTTATTTCCCGCCATTAATCCTTTAAGGTTTAAGTCAGTAGGAAACCGTTTTCATTTAAAAGGCTTAGACTTTAATGCTGCCTGCAGCGCATTTAATGCATGTCTTCTCAACTTACCTTACTGCACATATGCCTACGTGGGTCTAGGTTAGAGGCGGCTTGTGTAATCATTCCTTTTATAACATCAAATCTCATCCGTCATTTTAAAAACGAGATTAAATTTCAGCCGTTCGATTGAAACCGCTTGATATGCAAATCTTATAAAATCTCTAGCTTATATCTCTAACCACACTTCTCGCCATTTTCGAATCTCTAGAGCTTTTTTTCTCTGCGTTCAGTTTCTCAAAACCTTAACTGCTCTGCATTTGTTTTCTCAAAGCTCTCCATTATTCGGTAATTTCTTGAATCCTGCTTAAACTCATACTGACTTACTCTATTTTCAAGTGCTAACGAGTTTTTCGCAGATATTCATGGCGACCGTGATGACCCCACCGCAAATCGATGATATCATCAAGTCCTGAATTCAGTTCGAGGCGACGATGGCACTACACCAAGCTGATCTTCCATATCTTGAGCCCGTCTTCACGGCTCTCGAGACTTCCGGACTAGAGCTTCTTGTCTCGAAGCAACCCAGAGCATATTTGCCTAGACAAGTGGCAGAAGTTTATTACAACTGGAGAACCCTAGAAGATACAGGGGTGGAGGAATCCAGTTTCTCATACATGAAGGAAGTTGTCCCTCAATCTTGGGATGGCAGTGAACACGTCATCAATATCAGAACTGCCGTGGAGCTGACCTTTGATCTCCCAGCGCGCGGAGTCTCTCCAAGTGGATATCAGGAGAAGGAAATTAACTCCTATGTCCAGAAGTTCTATGGCAGGGACGACGTAGTCTTCAAGACAGCTCTGCCGAAGAATCTGCTGCTACCAGAGTACCGATGGCTTGCGTATATTGTTTCCCACATTCTTACGAGCTCAGCTGGTTCATATGATCATCTATCCAAGCCCCGCATACAGCTGATGATGATAATAGATGATGGAGTCAGAGTTAACTGGACTGACTACTATGTGAATGAGCTTAAAGCTCAGGCTCAGAAGTTCGCAGCCACACCCACATGAGAGAGGAGACTAATTAGTGTGGGAAAGCTGCTGTACGGGACAAAGTTGTCCGTACTAATCGAAGAATCAGTATCGGATCGCTCAGCCTTTGCTGATGCGAGATACTTCGACAGCAAGCTCATAAAGTTCAAGACAAGAGCCGCTGCTGAGAAATCCATCGGGTGAGGGCCGCCTGAGCAGAAAAGAGTCACTTCCGACTTGCCCCCTCGCGCTGACCCGCCTAAGAGGCAGAGGCTCAGTAAGACTGGACCTTCTAAGGTTCCAGCAAAACCTGCCTCTCCTCCACCCACTCAGGAGGAACCCATTCTAGACACGGACACCGGCATCGAAGGTGCCGCATTGAAGGAGAAAGTCCAGCAGATCAGCTCCGAAGAGACTCAGTTGGACACTGGAGTACCGACTGAGGAAACCTCCTCAGAGTGGACAACCATGCATTCCACCCGTCTCCGAGCCACAGGAGAAGTTAGTGCTCAGATCCCTGAGATCGCTGAGCATGAGGATTTGGTGGATATTGCCATAAGGGCTAGGACACAGATGCTGCTGAGATTCCTTAGCTGGGATATCCTTGAAAATCTGATCAGGACTCAGTCAGCTCTGTCCCTACTTACCGAAGAGCAGAGCTTGCAATCAGCAATAGGGTTCGGGGAACTAGCTGATCTAGCCTCCTTCGAGGATCTGCGTGCTGCAATGCTTTATCTCTTAAGCTTGCGATCCTCAGCACCAGACAATAGCCATTCACCTCCATCGCATCATAACGACAACAACGATAACAATGATGATGACGACATGGATCAGGCGCCACCCAAGGATGCAGATTTGGGAGGATCTGCTGAGGGTAACACTCCCCGCGAACAGGGCCGATCACCACCACCCTCCACATCAGGTGATGGCCCAGTTGCCTCGAAGCCGAGTCGAGCGCAACAGATCGCGACATCTGAGCAGAGGCTCGGAACCAACAGTTATCAGATCAAACCTATAGGTTCCGTGACCTCTAAGTCAGTCAACAAAGCCATCCGGCGGCAGGGAGACAAGAATCATCTCCTTGCAAAAGACGTTCATCTCAAATGGGCTAAGTACAGTAAGACCCAGACTAAGAAAGTTGACCGACTCGCTCAAGGGATGCAGAAGGTCTCCGAAACTCCTACTCCTTCTATCAACATTCAGGAGGTAGTTGAGACCGCCCTTGCAGCTTAGAAGGCGGACTTAGCCGCTCAGAGTCAGCAACTCCTAATCTCTCAGCCGAAGTCATTCTCTGAGCAGCTGACTCAGGGCTTTGCGGCAGTCCAAACCACCATGGACGAAAGGAATAGAGTGGCCTTCTCCAGCCTTCAGAAATCCTTACAACAACAGGTGGAGGCCCTCAAAGAAATTCAGAAGGAGATGACATAATCTCATGATCAGTCTCTGCTAAAACTCAGACAGGAGTCCGCAGCCCAACTCAAACAATTTAGAGCTAATCAGGAGAAGGAATGTGAGCAATACTGCGATGCAATCAAAGACTTCGAATCCACCGCCACCCTCATAAAGAATCTATGCTTCAATTTGGACAAAGAGGTGACAACCATCCGTACTCGCCTCTCCTTGGCTGATGATGCCAAAAACGGGGAAGAAGCCGAGAAAGATGAACAGGCTGAGGAGGAACAGTCTGAGGTGGAGAAAAGCCCAGAAGTCCAAGTTATTAATAAGGGGGAAGGAAATCAGGGGGAAGGTTCAGCTATTCAGGCTGGAACCAGTTCTGGAATACCCCCTCCTGAAAATGTCCAAGTCCCAGAAGTCCAAACAACAACTACTGTGACTGAGCCAACAACTGCTTCATCAGCTCAGCACATCGATGAAATTACTCGATTTCTCGATCAGGAGGACGAGCCACTGCCATCGCAAAGGCCGGGGAAGGAGATTACAACTGAAGCCACTCCTCCATCTTCCCCGATGCCTAAATTCAAATCAAAAGCGGAGCAGGAGGCATTCGATCAACGTGTTGCTCAAAAACTTCAAGATGAACTCGATTATGAGCAACAGATCGAAGAAGAAGCAAAGAAGCCCAAGAAGCTTATTGGCAGAATCACCAAAAGGAAAGCTAAATGAACAGAAGAAGAAGGCTCAGGAGGAGCTTGCTAAAGCTTCCTCTACTGAAGTCCTGCCCTTAGCTCAGAGTTCTTACACTCCCACTCTTACACCTGAGCAAGAGGCTGAGGACAGAGCCAACTGGGAGGCCATGCTGAAGGGATTAAATCTCCGAAGAGGAGATGCTAGATCAGCAGCTCTCAGAGAGAAGAAGAGATTGGCCGACCTGGCTAAGATCATTGAACTGACAAATAAGATAGCCAGCGAGCCAGTAGTGGATTGGAAAAGGCAGATCCCGAGGTCTTCTAAGTATTATAGGAGAGGAGCGCCCAGAGCACCTTATATTAAGAAAGATCCTACTCCTCATGTAGACAGATGGGTGCCAACACAACTGAATGAGCAATGGGAGGAACTTAAGGAGGAATTTATCAAGGGATACTATGTGTGGGGTTTCTATCCATCTGGGATACCAGTTGATCAGCTATTCGATGAGTTCCTTCATCAATATAATACCCAGCTCAGAGATCAGCTTCAATTGATAATGGAAAGAGAGAAGATACCCCTCAGAGCTCCAGCATTCAGACGCATCCCTCCTCCGAGGACTACTCGTGGCGTGCTATGCACGAAGGAGATAGAAGATGAGATCGAGCCAACTGCTTATCATCATGACCTTAGTTCTGATCTGCCTGCTGATCTCGAGGAAATCCAGACTCTGCGCGTAAGGATCTATAAATACTATGGTTTGGAACCTCCAGCTGATAGGTCTGCAGATTTCAGGAGCAGAACCAAGAGATTCAGAAGTCAGCAATGATCTTCTTATCATTTATTTTGTAATAGAGATAGGAACCTTGTAATCTTCATATCTATATATCAGTTCCTATTTCTAGCCAGACAATTACTCATTGTCTTACGGCCCTTGGTTGTGTTTTCGTTATCACAACTAATCACTGAAGTTATCTGACACACACTCACATAACCGTTTTCTCTGTGTTTTGCCTATCTCTCACTGCTGAACTCTTAAGGCTAACTGATTCAATTTACTGAAGTCTATCTATGTCAGTAGTTTAATATCCTTTCTTTATATTTTATAGAGGTTTTGGCATCATCAATTAGGGGGAAATTGTTGGGTTATGAGTCAGTAGATCGTATTCAACTGTTAGTGGTTAAAATAATATTGGGGGAAATCATAGTAGTACTATGAAATTGAAGATCCTAAAACCCAACTGATATCAGTAGTGTAGTGTCGATAGGACTAGATGATGTATAGGCTAGACTGTTTTTATTTTGTTTATCTTTGTGTCTAAGTCTTGTACGGGGTAAAATGTTGGATTGATCTTCTGTCGAAGTTACTTTCCAGAACCCCACGTCATCAGTGTAATTGCTTGCGTTCTTAAGTCATTAGCTGATCTTCGCCTCAGTAGAAGACATCTCATCGCCGACGTACATCGCGTAAGAACTCTATGCAAGCTCAGTACCTTCGCAGTCATCAGTTGACCATACTCAAGAGAATATCTCTTGTCAGCCGACTCAGACGAAGAAGACAGAGACTGCTTAAAGTCTACTGTATCCTACAGGAAACGACCCAGTTGTTTAAGTCATTACGAAAGTCAGCAGAAGACATACGAGGATTAAGGAGAGTCAACTCCGATGTCTGACACAATCTCACCTACCACAAACCTCGACCAATGAGAAGCCGACAACGCTTTATCTGCTCTGACCAACTAAAGCTGCTCTCATGTACAGTGTCAACTGCTCTGCTGCAACATTTCGAAAATTTGGCCGTTTTCTTCGGAAGCTTGTGACACGTGGCATCGTCGTCTCCAACGGATATATGCCTAGGTCACAACTATAAATAGAGAAGAAATCCGAGCTTCACGCACGGGATATCAAGGGAAAAATGCTCAAGCTTTCGAACAACTCTAGCGCATTCAAGATCAATCCAACGAAGAACTTGCCCAATAGAATATCATTAGTTCTTCTCTCTAGAGTTCTTTAGATCCCTCTTCTCTAGCTAAGCTCATTACCAAATCTATAGCTTAGAAACTCGAAGGAGTTCACTTTTAGTGATTGTTCTTACTGTAAGAACTCCTTCCTAGTTGGAGATTATCCCCTCCTCTTCAAACTTAGGTTTGAATTGTAAAGTCGCTAAGGACTATAACTTAGAAGGGTCTGTCCAGTGCACAGATTCCTTGCTGAGGCTTGCTCAGATAAATCAACAAGAACTCCTGTTCAGCAGGACCGTGGACGTAGGATCTTGCGTATCCGAACCACGTTAAAAATTGCTTGTGTTATTTACTGTTTTATTGCATTGCATACAAACTGTTACAAAATCATAACTTTGCATAAAACGTATTCTCAAAGCGCACTAGCCAAAACTACTTGACTTGTGAAAATCACGTTTTCAAACTGAGACGAATCTCCGGGCCCCACACTCTTATCCGCACTAAGTCTCCGACTGAGTTTCAAGTACTGACAAAAGTCAGTAGCAGAGCTCAGTAGTTGGCACACTTCTGACCCGTGATCGAAGGTTACTATTTGACACTGTTCATCAGTTGCAACCTACAGCTCAGCTGTCCTTCGCGTTTGAGAAAAAGAAACTGTGATCAGGTGTATTCACCCCCCCTCTACACCTGACTATCGTCTCCGGACCAACAAAATCTAAAATTTGATAACGATGTGCAACTTATTAAGACTCATATATTCAATTTGTATTATTCTGTATTATTTTAAAATATTCGGACAAGCCGTATTATTAGTCTAAGATAACGCATATTTTACACTTGTCACATTAATTGATAAATATCTTTAAGTAAAGCATATTTATTGAATTCAATAAGAAAATTTAGGTTAATAGCTTATAAAATTGAACAAACATTTTTTCCCCTCTCTGTCTAGATTGTAGCCCCAGATTAGAAAAGAAACAACCGGAGGAACTGCAGATAATACATATATATTTTAATTTTAGAAGTTGGGCCGGTCTCCTATAATTTGTTTTGTTAAAAAAAATCGTCCATTCTACTCCGTCCACCGTAACCCATACCCGTTATTTTTTGATTTAAAATTACTTTGCAATTCATGTTTTCACTAATCCACACTGGACTACCCTGTCAACCCACACGCCATTCTATTTTTTTGTTTGGTAGGTGAAGTGCAGTTGAGATATGTGCTCGATCACCTAGCACACTACTATGAGTATTCTTTATTTTGGTGCTCTAGATTCTGATCAGGTCCTAGGAAAAAAGCAAAATGAACTACTTTTGATCATGTTTGTTCCATAATACTTCAGTCACGAGCAGATGAACTAGAGGGCAAAAATCTACAATTTCGGAGATAAGAGGATAAAAGAATTATATGTTTATTAAATACATAGAAAATCAAGAATTGAGATTCTATACGATCTAGGTGATGACAACCCCCATCCTTCCCAAGATACACCCATGATTCTGGTTTATTATACATAATGAATTATGAAGATATTTAATTATATCACAAAATACTAGTAACAGGGTTGAGATATGTTTTTCAAGGAGTATCTTGTATTTTTAAATCTAATATCATACATAGTGAAATTCTGCTCTCGTGGCCCTTTCCCGTAGTTGTAGGCATAGTCGAACCATGTAAATTCTTGTTTACAGTATATTTTTCAAGTTTTTACAATATTTTCCATTTCACAATCACAATATAGTCATATTATCAATATAGTTGATTATATAGTCATTGACTTTGCAGTGTATATTTGTGTTTAATCACTGTACATTATTAATTTCTGTTCTTGAAGTTGAGACATTGTTGTTACAACTTTCAATTTCCTGATATTCTTCAATTTATTAATTTATTAATGTTACCATTTGTTACACTAAAACTAAACCTTATAGTTTGTAAGATTGAAGTTGCTACATGCCATCCTCTCAAACAACAACGATGAACTAAACCCAAACCTTGATCCATCAAGATCAAACAACACCAAATTGTCCTCCATCTGAAAAGCTCCGATCACAATCTTCCCCCCCATCCAAAAAAGCAAGGCACGCCGTATCTCCACCAACTTTCTTCATCGAATTAGCCCCCCAAACCGTCCAATTCCTACCACTTTAGAACTCCAACTCAATATTACCACACTAGCATTTAAACAAACACGAAATGGCTTCACACTCTTCATCCGAGGAACACCTGAACTCGACCAAGGGCTTATGAACATCGGTCGCTAGAGTAGTGTAAGGTGCAACCGTGCTAAGCCTAATCCCTTCAAACGGAGATAGATAGTGGGATCGAGTTTGCTCCTATGGATAAGGCCTTGATTCCCATAGCATAATCTGCAGTTTTGGGATTTGTAAGAAGTGGAGTGTATGATAGAAAACTCGATGCATCTAGCTCCATAAGAGGATCAAGATTATACGGCGCGTTGCCGAAGAAAATCATCCCATTTCCCGAGCTTGAACTCAGCAAACACATCGCAAATCTTCGACTAATTCGAGGTAATCTATCATTAAACTGAGAGGGAAGAGATAGAGGAGCTAGAGATAGGCTTGCTAGTCCTGCTACTCCTCTTGGGGGAGAGAAAAAAGAGATTTTGGAGCACATGATAAATATATATCCTTGAAGACAATCTGGGGCGTAGGAAGAGTGAGATTGATGGAAGTGAGTTGATCTGACGCACAAGATTTTGTTATGGGATTTGCAGGAGTGACCATGCATTTGCAAGGGACTGGTGAAGTTGATAGTGGACAAGGTGAGGGTAAATACTGAGCTTGGGTGCATTCGGTGGTGAAGCAAGCCACCGTGGGTGGGCGGCGAGAGGGGCAGCGCCGCCACGAGGATTGACTGGAGATCAAGAAAAGGAAAAAGTTATCATGTGGATGATTGACATCTTCTGGTTTTCTGATGATGTTATGCTATGAAGAATCTGTGATGCATAAGTATATATACATACATAGAAAGTTTGAATATTGAGTACAATTATTTGCAAGTTATAGCCGAAATAGTTGAGTTTTAGAAGCGTTATGAGCCGACTCCAGTCTCCAGCCCTTTGGATTATATAAAAAATAGGGGAAATATTTTGCCGACAATTTTTCTTTTTCAAAAAAATTATGTTTTACATTTAAAACCTATATTTGAGAATTAATTAAATAAATTAATCAATATGATGAGCTGATTCAAGAGGCTGGGATTGTGTTTCAAGATTCCGTTGTATAGCATAGCTCGTAATTTATGCACATAAGTTTTAGTCAAACAACAAAATAAGTTGCATTAATCATGAATTCAAAATCTACTATGTGTGAGGTTTACGCTTACCAAAAGTAATAACTGCGGGGAAATTCTACATATCAATAAATTGTGGCCGTTAACCTTCCGACCTAGGCTGCAGACATTGCGCCGAACCACGATACAACTTTTCTATTTATCATTATCTTTTAGATTCTCAATTTAATCGATTTCCTGATTATGTTCTTGGATAGTCAATGATATCACAGAATAAGAGACCACAAAAAACAAAAAAAAAAACCATGGATTATACTTGATGATCCTATTTCATGTGGTAACAGGCTCAATATCACACTAAATCCAAGAAAAATATGTTACATTTAAAAAAAAACTATATAACTCGTGTTACATGTTCAAAAAGATTAGATTTACATCCCCACAGCCATACAAACTGAGAATCTCATCAAAATTAGTCTTTGCTCAACAAAACATCACAACATCTAACTAGAAAATGAACTTGCTTCAATAGCAGAGCACTTGTTGTCTCCCATCAACAATGAAGAAAATCCAAGCATGGAGTTCCCCAAGTTAAATTCCAACAGATGATCCTCAAGCTGATAACCGCCAACAACAATTGAATCCCTAGGATTCAGACCTCCATCCAAGAATCCTAAACACATCACTTCATCACTAACCGCCACCATCGAGTTCCGCCCATGAATCCTCATCTTCACCAACTCACTTTGCAACACAAGGTCTATAATTGGAACATTAGGACCAAGGTTTTGATTCTCCACATGTTTTGAACTGAAACACACTTCAAATGGAGCTACAGCTTGTACTAAACTCAAGTTCATGGAGATTGCAGCCTTAACATAGGACTCAACAAGTGCACCATAAATCTTGCTCTCAAGTGTAGTGTAAGGAATAAGGGAACTAATCTTTGCCCCAAGAATCCCTTTTTGATGCAAAGCCAGTTTCTTACCAGAAACCTTGATTGAACTAACATCAATGTAATAACCAAGTCCACTTTTCTTGCAAGTTAGAGGGGTGAACCTCATTGAACTTGAGATTTGACTATCTAAAGGGTTCCCACCAAGAAAGATTGCACCTTTTTTGGGGGACAAGCACACTGAGAATTTCCTTTCAAAAAACCCAAACGTGGTTGAAAATTGTGATGGTAGTGAGATTCTTGAATCCCCTAACCCTAACATGCCTCTGGCCTCATTAGCCAAGCCCTTAAGCAAAAAATTAGGTGCAGACAGAAACAAGAAATTCTCACTCTTAGCAAATGAAGATGAACCAATTGCATCCCAGAATTCCATATCCATCATGTCTTCAGTCAGATCTCCAGACGTAGACATTCTTGAAATGGTGTTTTCTGCAAGCAGAGTACAACTCTCTGGTCCTCCTCCGCCGCCACCACCAAGCCGGTAACAGCCCCCAATTGGCTTAGCCATGGAACACTTGAGAGAACAACTTTTGATGGGCTGCTGAGATTGAGAAGGGCGTCCGAATTCAGAGCCCATCCAAACAAAAGGGCCATTCAGATCAACCACAAGATTGACAGAATCAAGATTTTGACCCATGAAAACATGAGCAACATACTGAAGAGTTGAGGGATCTTTTGAAACCGGAAAGATCGCAGCTTTTGGCAAGATGGGATTGTGAGAACGTGCCCCGGCCTCCGAAATTAGAAGAATAAGTGGTAACAATAGCAAGAACTTAACAGACCCAGCCATGCTTTGTGTGTGTGTGTGTGTGAGAGAGAGAGAGAGAGAGAGAGAGAGAGAGAGAGTAACTGGAATATCGGTTTGACAGTATATGTGGCGAAGGACCGCAGTTCAGGTCATGTATTTAAGGTGGAACAAAATTAAGAAAGTGTTTTTTCCCATCATAATTAATTCTTTTTTAGAATATTATTATGTTGGTGTGGATAAGATCGGTTTTTTTTTTGGGGGGATTTCCTTGAATAGTTGAGTTTGGTGACTAGACTCCTACGTTTTCATTATCACGGTTTCCACTTTCCTTGGTTTTCTGGATTTTGGAGGGGCGTCGCCCATAAAAGATGTAAATTGATAATATATTTTATTATACAGTTATGTAAATGATACTCTGAATAATGAGATGATGTTTGAAAAGTTAATCAAAGGATAAAAATCTAAATTAACTAAATATGCAGTGATTTGAGTGATTCACCCAATTGAATCTTCAAAAGTATAATGGAGCATAATTCACGTATATGGTTCTTAAAATTGACTTACCTCGGAAGTCTTTGAATAATTTTATAATTAAATAAAAACACATCATTCGTAAATAGGAGTCCAAGTGCAGGGAAGGTGGCAAAAAATTATGGGGTGATGTTTATTTTATTCGTAACTACCCTATCAACTTGTATTATTCATTGTTAAATTATTAGTTAGTGGGGTCATTTGTATAAACAGATGAGCCATGTGATGAACATGGGATATTTACTGGAAGAGAGAGTGACAGCATATACTCGGCATATTTTGATATGTGAAAAGGAAGAAATATCATATATGCTCGAGCATATCCAATTATCCACTTTATCTATTCTTGCCCCCAGGTTTGACTATCAACATACACATCAGCACACACTGTCCACAAACCAGCTGCTAATTATTTCGGTCTCTTGTTTTTTTTTAATTTTTATTAAGTCGCTGGGTTCTGACTTGTGTTGAATTATCTATCTTTTATGGAGTAATTGTTATACTGAATTATTGAATATTTATTGTAAGATGCCTTCATGATATTTCTCAATATTCACTAGAATTGAACACAATTTTATAGAAATTGCTAGACATGTGCCCTTTTAAGGCCTAATACAATAAAAAAGCAAAGATATTATGATTAATGCAATTCATCAACATACAAAACTTAGTCTCTAGGGCCAAAAATGCAATTTTTTGTTTATCTTAATAGTGTAAGTCCGGACCCTTTTAATCTATCTCACAATACACTCTCAAATGTGTCACACCCTTAAAAATTTGGATGTTAATTTACATTAAATAAAAAATCCGAGACTCAATGACTTCACTAATAAATGAAATCTTTCCCCTCGCAACATTTTTTTTTTGACGAAACTGACTTGATGCAAAACACGATTCAAACGCCGTATGCATTGAAGATTTAAACTAATAAAGATACTAGAAAACTGGAATCGTCCATGGATTTGTCGTCATAGAGAGGACGAATTGGCATGTCATTTCTTTAAACTTATGGCGCACTTTTTCTTATACTTAAATCATGATTTAAGTATTATTTTTTGATTTTATAAAGAATAAGTACGACATGTGATCTTCTTAAGACCCTTTTATCTCTAATGTTGATGATATATTACTGTTATATATAATTGTGAGTTGTTCTGAGTTAATAAGAACACGATTATGTAAAATCTCATTTCATCACTATAATATATATGTTTCGAATTTAAATTGAATTCCACTATAATATAATGTTGCAATATCAGCATGTCTTTATTTTTTCAAACTTATTACATTAAAAAGGTCAAATAATAAATGCATTGACCTAAACACTTAAATTCTCACATTAAAAAATTATACCTTGTAGACTTGTACGGAACTAAAACAGATTACTTAAAACAAAGTCATACCATAACCTAAACACAACAACAAACATTATTACATCCAAACACACAATCATCAACCCGAACAATTTAAACACGTGAGCAGCTCTTGTTATGCACCAAAAGCGAAGAACTGAACCTAAGCTGCGAAGAAACCAAATCAAACTCCAAGAAATTCTCCTCCAGCTGATGCGCTCCGATCACGATGGACGTTGTCGGCTGCGACCCCGCATCCACAAACGCCAGACAAATAGTCTTCCGATCAATCTCCACCATCGAATTCGCCCCAGAAATCCTCCAGTACACATCGTTTCCCGGCAAAACAAGATCGATCGCCGGAACTTCCGTCCCCGCCGCCGTTCTCTTCACCGACTCCGAGCTGTAACACGCCCTGAACGGCGCCACCGCCGCCACGCTCTTAATCTTCATGTCTGCCGCCGCCTTGTCGAAAGCCCGGGCCAACGGTTTGAGAATCGACGTATGCATGGCCGTGTAGTTCTGCACGCTGCTGATCTTCGTGCCGCCGACACGATCCTTGTTGATGGCAAAATACGAATCCTTAACCGACAACGGCTCTCCGGCGACTCTGACCGACTTCACGTCGATAAAGTATTCTTCCGAAAGATCATTCACCGAGAAAAAGGGTTGACTGCTCACCGGCTTATTCACTATCAACGCCGTCGTTTTCAGTAAACCGGAGATGTCAGATTTCGCCGATACTCCGCCTCCGATCGTAAGTTTCCCGAGACCAGAGGACGGAGGGCAGATAGAGAATTTATCAGCCAAGTTTAATTTCTGCGCCACCACTTTGTGGAAAGCAATGTCGAACCTACCAAGACCCACCATGCCGGCGGTTCCGGCTGCTAGGCCGGCAAGATAGTCATTAGGCACGCAAGAGAAGACGAACTCCGGCAGCTCAACGTGATCTTTGGACGAGAGAGTGTCTTCGAAGAAACCATTGGAGGTGAGGTAGAAGATGAAGGGGTTGGAGGAGGAGGCGCCGCAGGTGTTGTTGGCGCAGCCGGGGCGGGGAGCTCCGCTGCAGCTACTGCAACCTATACCTTTGACGGCGTCACATTTGGCTGAGTCGCAGGGGATTGCGGCGTAGGTAGTGGAGGTGTAGTCATCGCAGGCGATAAAGAGGTGTTGGCCGCTGAGGTGGACGACGGCGTTGATGGTGGCGCGGTTGCTGCCCATTTGGAAGGTGGTGTAGAATTGGGAAGTCTTGGCGTCTCGCCGGAGGGGGAGGACTAGGCCATTTTGGGCATGGGTGGTTGAGACGAGGAGGAGTACGAGTACGAATAGAATGGTGTAGCCGAAAGAAGTCATTATTGATTGTTGATGATTTGAATGAGATGGAATGATGAGTATTTATAGAGGTCCAAGAATGGGGTTACAGCAGTTTTTGTTATCGTCAAAGTTGGTATTCAGCAATGGCTGCATAACTGCATTGAATTTATACAGATTAGTTGTCTGTAGATGTGTTTTATTTCATTTATATATGAGTTAGGACAGTTGTATTGGTATTTACTCAAATAGTGGTATTCTAGATATAATAGAAGAAACAAGACCAATTCAACTACATGGATTAGTTTCATATTTCACAAGTCCATATTTCTAAAAGTTCTAATTCTTGGGATTTTACATTGCATGTGTTTTATCAAAAGGCGATATATCAATTCTAGAAAATGAATTTGGAACAACTAGTCTTTAAAGAATAAATAAAACTGGGGTTTCACAATTTAGTAAGACGATTTATACTTCAGAATATAATATTTTTTTTTTATTGACGAGGAACCCGCAGCCGCACCCTTAATGTGACAGGGTGACAGACTCACACATAACGTGTCTAGTGGGAATTGAACCCATGACCTATCGGTCCCGGACCACCCACCTTCACCGCTAATGTTATCCCAAGGGGACAACTTCAGAATATAATATTAATTCCAAGAAACCTTATCCGGTAGAAGCGTGTTAAAAATTGTCAACGTATCCGGGTTGACGATAATTAAATATTTAGAAAAGTCTCTATTATTGACCGACAGATCTGGCTATTTATCCCTCATGATCATTTTTTCTTTTCGATTTATTTCATTTGAAAAAATAAGAATAAGACACATTCTTGAGACAAATATAGTATTTTTTTTAATAAAAGTGTCAGAAAAAAAGAGACATTTTAATGGCCAGATATAGTCTGTTTTCTTACGAAGAACTGTTCACAAAAGAGGAGTTGACAAAAAATATCTCAAATAACATGCTAGAATTAATTAATAGTAAGAATTATTGGTGCCATAACTGGATTTGGACATGGCATATGGATTCATCACTAAATTTAACTTTATTATATGACAATGATTTGGTTAGGGGTGTGCTTAAAAACCGTCCAACCGCCTCCGTACGCTTGACCCGCCTGTTGGAAATTGTAATCGTCTGTTAATTTTTCTCAAAATTAACAGCAGTTCAATATTTTAGCAAACCGCCATTGAGCGAATGGGTCGCGGTTTGCCTGTGGTGGTTAACCGACCCGCCCGCCGCCCTAATTTTTTTCTTTTCTAATATTAGTCTTAACTTTTCTAAATTAAAAGCTTTAAATTAAATCCAGATTATAGATACAACAGACTCAACAAAGTGACATTTCAAAAATTCATTTTCCATATGAATGTGTAATAGTGCCGTGAATCTTAAAATATACTATCACACTCATTTCATTTGAAGTTATATACATTATCTAATTGAATTTTTTTTTGTGTGGTACACCAAAGTGTTGTCTCTTACTTTATATTTAAAGCAAATAATTATCTTCCTGTAGTAGGTTTTGTTTCTTCTAAATAAATCAACTTACAAAATTCGTCAAAGTCGCTATAGATAATAAAGAATTAAGTAGTTAGAATACCTAATTATTTGACCCACAAAACCGCCCGCAACCGTCCGCAAATCGCCCCACCCAACCCGCAACGGTTTGGAAAAAAATGGAACCGCCACGGTTTGTAAATTCATGAAACTGCCTATGTGTAGATCGGTTAATTTTTTATGTTCGAACCCGTCCGCGCATACCCCTAGATTTGGTGACTGTCTTTGTCAAAGACCTAATAAGATTAGGTTTTTCACTACAAATAAAAATATAGGATTTAGAATAGGAAAATATATGTTACTTCTTGTCAAATCTTTCCGGCGGATTAATACTCCCTCCGTTCTATTAGTAGTATCTTGTATTCCAAAAATGAATGTGTCGTTAGTAACATCTTGTTTTTAAAAAAGGGCAAAGAATCTGTAGTCACGAATTAATAACTCAAAAATCAACATACACCATACAAATATCATTTTCTTGATCTCCATGCTTAAAAGAAACTAGACACTACTAGTGGGAAGGAGGGAGTATATCACTTGGAGCAATGGAATGCAAATATCTCCAGTCAACTCTACACTTTTGTATTTTAAATAAAATCTGAAAACTTGGAAATTAAATTTATAAATTCAAAAAAAATTAAAAATCTTTCCAAAACAGAAATGTGGAATTTAGAAATACATTATTTTCCGACAGAAAAGAGAATTCCACCCAAAATCATTTAATTAGACAGTAACAGTTACGACGGTTTTTGCTTACTTTTAAATGAGAGAATTCGATAATTGATACGAAGATGTGCGTTTGATAAATTTTACTTTTATGCAATAACCTCACAAATGTCATATTAGATTAATAATGTATGACAAACACATGACTAAACCATTACCCTATGATGAGTCTTTTATACTATTTCCTCTGTCCGAATAGATATGTTTATTACCATTTTCACATAGATTAAGAAGAGATTTAATTGAGTTTTAACTTTTAATTTTTCACTAATACCAAGATAAAAAATCATTTTGGAATATGAGTTAATAAATGAAAAGCTAGCTACATAGATACTTATTATTGAAAAAGTTGAATGAAAAGTTGTAATGCACAATTAAATTTAATTTTGTTGTAAATATATTTTATATAAATATTTACAATATATCGTGATGACCATGTAAATCCTAAAAGCACATGAGTCCATCTGTAACTCTATAAATAAAGGTATTTAGTACTCATAATAATACATATCTTATTCTCACTCTCTCTATTATTCTCGTATTCTCTTTAATTTATAACACATTATCAGCACGAAGAAGTTCTCCTCAGAAAAGGATTCCACCGAATTGCTACCGAAGCCTCATACGTAATCAGATCTAAAAGAAATTAGATCTTCAATATACTGTTTTGAAATCATTATTCAAATTTTTTCAGATCTAAAAGACATTAGACCTTCAATATCCGGGTTGACGATAATTAAATATTACTACTTGGAAAAGTCTCCATTATTGACCGACATATCTCCCTATTTAATATTCCTTCAGTCCCATTGATAATGATCATTTTTCCTTTTCGATTTTTCCCATTTGAAAGGGTTTATTTTCAAAAAAAAGAAAAAAATAATATATTCTCTTATATTTTATTATTTCTCACACCTACTTTAATAAAGGTGTAAAAAAAAAGAGACACATTATTTGAGACAAAATAGAGTATTTATTTTAAAGAAAGGTCAGAAAACAAGAGACATTTTAATGGCCAGATATAATTATACAATGAGGAAAACCACGATATGCCTCTGAGTCATATCGATATAACTTATATAGTGAAGTGAATAATACTCCCTCAGTATTATGGATTGGGTACAGTGATTAAAACGATTTGTATATGTCACACCACAATTCCCTAGGGAACGCATTAAATCCAGGGTGTGATTAGGGGTTGGAGAAAAGAAGAATGAAAGAAAGGAGAAATAAATAAACTGAAATATATTATGAAAAATGCGAGTATTTAAAAGAACACCTCACCACAAAGATGAAATATAACAGATGAAAGATAATTCACACACTAGTATTTACGAGTTCAAAGTATGACTCGAGACAGATCGGGTCATGTCAAACTGATAGCAAAAGAATAAAGGTACATCAAAAGCATCGTTAACTATATACAGAACCAGGTTCAGTGTGCTCATCAGAAGAAAACAACCTAAAACGGAAGCTATGATTATATATAACAAAACCCATGCCTCAGCTCTGCCCGTCTTCAATAGCCCCTCAACCTGAAAACATTTGAAAATATTTGGGAATGAGCACTAGTGCACTCCAGTGGGTGAAACAGTTTATAATATTTCACAATAAGTTTATCCATGCATAAACCATATGACTTGGAAGGTTTAAAATAAAAGCCACTTCCAAACATACAAATATTCACTTCTTTCTGTGCGCGCGCTGTCACGTTCTACAGTTACTCTTACTCTATTCCCCTGGCTCTCGGACTTTGGACTACAACCCAGTGAGTCCCCTAAACATCTGATCTCGGGTCTTGACCCAAAGATCCCAACCGTTATACTTAAAGCCGAAGCTCATAGGTCCTCTCCAACTGGTTAGCACACAATGGAGATCAACCCATTGCACTACTAACAAACGTGTACACAATTCTCAACTAACGTGTTAGGCCAATTAAGAACCTCGATCGATTAAATTAGCATTAAACTTGTAAAACACACAAAAACTTCTTTCATGGATAAACTAGCATTTTACAGAGCTTAATAACTCAAAATAGTTTTAGATAGTAAAACCCACCTTGCTTCTGCTGATAACAATAATATAGCTTCTCCACCAAAGTAGGGTGCTACTTCTCTTCATCAATATCTCCTACAAGAGGAATTCTAAACTTAGTTGTGATTCAACCTCTTATTCCTTAATATTCCTAATAACTTTAAAATCCTAATTCACGTTACCCGTCTTTTGAAATTGTTTCAATAATGCAAATCCATGGAACAGGGAACACATTCGACTTAAGTATTCCTAAGATTAATTATCATTAAGCAATTTTGTTAGTAAGAACAAACAGAGCAAGTCAAACTATAAATTTCACCTTCAGATATTATAATATTAATCACCTTAGTTTGGCATGAGGTCCTGATACGACAAGATTAGTGGTGTTAAACCATATGAAATCATTGTATTTATTCTAGTTACACAGAGTAGTATAGTTATTCTTTTCAACAAATTATCAATCTTGTACTATCACTTATTCAGAGTTGAGACTTAGTAAATTCTGATGCTATAATTTCAAGTCACCACTTATCTAACTTGGAATTTATAGTGAGTGTATATATACACACATAACAGTGGTCTGTGCTAATCACTAACTAGTATTACTTAAACATTGTCAACTAGCATGTCAATTAAGTTTTACTACCTCACTATTTTATTAATTTACTCCACAATGATAGTACTCGTGTGGGTTATTATGAGTAAAGTTGTACACGTACACCTAACTCATACACTATACTGCCAAGAACAAGGTAAATTCATAACTCTCAAATTGAGTTTGACCAAATCAGCATAATTAAGAAATCAAGTCGGCACTCCAAATAACTACTTAAGAGCAGGAAAGTTTAGATTTGACTGTTTTTAAACTCCGCGCTACTAAACTCCAATATCATTAATGTTTTCATAAGTCATCTTGCAATACTAGAATTGGTTAGCATAATAACATGATTTTCTTTAAGTTTGATCTTCTCTAATATTCTCCAAATGACTACGTCAGTCCGTCCCCACGCCCACAACATATATATTAGTATATAGTTGAAGTAACTCCACTAATGAATCCTTGTGGAGAAACATGAGTAAAACTTCAAACTTAACCTTTGAATTCTTATAATAGTACCACTAATCTTTGGCATATTAACGAATAAAGAGCAAAACTTTACCTTCAATGGAATTCTTCAGAAATTACCCTGCCTCTATCTAGCTTATTAAGATTTTCTGTGAGAAAATGGAAAAGACGACAACTACTAGCGGTAATAAATTGATTTTAGTCATTTACTATTTTTAGAAACTAATAGGGTAGGCATCGTGAGTCATAAGATTGAATGCCTAAGAATATTTAAAAAAAAAAAATCCTCCTATAAAACCAATCTGACCATGTGGAGAGATATAAACCAAAAGTAACACTAGTTATATATATATATATATATATATATATATATATATATATATATATATATATATATATGTGCCCATTTTAATTAGAGACGTTTATGTAGTGAAATATACTATCCACATTGTTTACCTTATGAGTAAATAACTACATACTATATTCTAGTACCTACCTATCATGTACTCCCTCCGTCCCATTATTAATGTCCCACTTGCCTTTTTTGGTTGTCCCATTATTTATGTCCCATACCAAATAAGGAAATAAATGAGTGAACAACAATCAATCTAAGCAAGTAGACCCCACCCCTTTATACTTTTACACCACAACTTTACACCTTTACCTCCACTATCTTAATTACCGTGCCCAGTCCCAATGGGACATAAATAATGAGAAGGAGGGAGTATTCGTTAATATTTCTAAAATTACACATTATTGTAAACTTCATAGTATAAGCTTTTTCTCACGGGGTGTGAATTATCTAGTCTTTAACTAAAGAGTTGACTAACCAACTTAAACCGTATAAAGCAATTAGGGATATCACAGCATAAAAGTATAAAGTAGTGATGTGAATTTTAAAAATGGAGAATAATTTATTTTGTAACGCCCCGAAATTTTCAATATAAAAAACATTGCATATTTATTCATACATGTTATCAAGTGTTTTAGTTCTGTAAATCGCGCCTTAGAAATTAAAATGAAAATTAAAGCATTTATGTTATTTTTCGTTAAATCATTTTTGTTATTTAAATTTATTTTGAACTTTGAATGTGTTTGTTTATATCATATTACGATTATATTGTTTATTTATTTTTTTAGAAATCATGTTAGAATTATTAGGCAAGAATAACATTTATTTATTTTGGATTTCCTAAACCTACTAGGATTCATAAAAGAATATAATATTTATTATTGTATTAAGTTTGTTAGAAATACGAGTAAATGAAATACGAAAAATAACTAAAATAAGAACACCGAGAATTTACGTGGTTCGGTCAATCGACCTACGTCCACGGGCGAAGGGAAGAAAAATTTCACTATAAACGAGGAGTATACAAAATCGGGTCTCCGGAATAAGTTCCTAGACCCAAATACTCTTCTATGAGGTGCAAGATACAACAAGAGGGAACTACCATATTTATAAGGAAAACTAATGAGAGACTCTCACTAGTTTTCCAATGTGGGATAAGTGCCTTCACAATTTTGAGCCAAAATATAACAAATCTCCACCTTGGCGAAAAATCCCTCAACAACGAACAAACTCCAACCATGATAGGAAAAACTCCACCTTCTCCACAAAACCCCTAAGGGCATAACTCACCGAGGAAGGCTAACTAAATCCAAGCAATGCTTGAACTTAGTAAAGGGAACCACCTTCGTCATCATATCAGCAGGATTGTCATGAGTAACAATTTTGCTCACCACTATATCACCACGAGCAACAACTTCACGTATGAAGTGATAACGCACATCAATGTGCTTAGTCCTCTCATGAAACATTTGATCTTTTGTGAGACAGGTAGCACTCTGACTATCACAAAAGACGGTCGTAACCTGCAATTCTTTCTTCAACTCCCCAAACAAACCTTTCAACCATATAGCTTCCTTACAAGCTTCAGTGATGGCCATATACTCAGCCTCCGTAGTGGATAACGCAACAGTGCTCTGCAAAGTAGACTTCGAGCTAATAGCACAACCACCAATGCTGAAGATATAGCCCGTAAGAGATCTTCTTTTATCGAGATCACCTGCAAAATCGGAATCTACATATCCAACAACTCCATCACGAGTCTTTCCAAACTTCAGACAAACGTTACTAGAACCTCTCAAGTAACGAAAAATCCATTGAACTCCTTTCCAGTGTTCTTTTCCAGGATTTGCGAGGTACCTGCTAACAACACTCACAGCATGTGCTAAATCCGGACGGGAACATACCATAGCATACATGAGTGACCCAACAAAGACTAGCATATGGAACTCGTGACATGTAGTCAACCTCATCATCTGATTGGGGTGACAAAGCAGATGAAAATCTGAAATGAGCTGCTAACGGAGTACTAACCGGCTTTGCATTCTGCATGTTGAACCGATGGAGAATCTTTTCAATATACCCCTTCTGACTGAGGCATAATGTACTTGCTTTTCTATCTCGAATAATCTCCATACCAAGGATCTTCTTTGCAGCTCCTAGATCCTTCATATCAAACTCAGCATTGAGTTGGATCTTCACCTTCTTGATCTCCTCTTGACTGTTTGCAGCTATCAACATGTCATCAACATATAATAGGAGATACACAAATGACCCATCTTCGCCAACTCTGTAGTAGACACAACTATCTGAAGCACTTCTCTTAAAGGCGTGAGTCGTCATAAAATGATCAAACTTCTTATACCATTACCTCGGTGACTACTTCAAACCGTAGAGAGATTTCTTCAAGAAGCATACATGGTCTTCCTTCCCAACAATTGTGTGTCCCTCAGGCTGCTGCATGTAGATGTCTTCTTCTAGATCTCCATGCAGAAATGCTGTCTTCACATCGAGCTGCTCAAGCTCCAAATCATGCATAGCAACAATACCAAGTAAAGCTCGTATTGAAGTATGCTTCACCACCGGAGAGAATATATCATTAAAGTCTACACCGGGAACTTGGCTATAGCCTTTAGCTACCAATCGTGCCTTGTATCTTACATCTTCAACTCCTGGTGTTCCTTCCTTTCTCTTAAATACCCATTTGCAGCGAACTGCTTTCTTGCCTTTAGGGAGCTTCACTAGGTCCCATGTACCATTCTTGTGAAGCGATTCCAACTCCTCTTGCATAGCACCAATCCATTTTTCAGAATCCTTCGAAGTAATTAGCTCCTTGTATGTGGAGGGTTCATCACAAGACTCAACTTCCTCAGCTACATTCAAAGCAAAAGCAACCAAATTAGTTTCAATCAATCTTTCAGGACGCTTTATCACACGTCTTCCTCTATCTTTTGCAATACAGTACTGTGGAGCTTCAGGTGGTGGTTCTTGATCTGGAATCGAATCTTCTTGAGAAGTTGCCGCAGATTTTGATTCGATCTCCACCTAAACTTGTGAACTGGATTCTTCCAGAGCATCAATGCAAGAGTCTTTAGGTGCTGCAACGTGTATCATCGAGCTTTCATCAAATATAACATCACGACTGATGATAACCTTCCTTGTTTCTGGACACCAAAGTTTGTAACCCTTCACGCCAGGCTTATAGCCTAGAAAAATGCACTTCTTCGAACGAGGATCCAATTTTCCCTGCACATCATGCATATACGCGGGACAACCAAAAATCCTCAAATCAGAATAGTTTGGTGGAGTATCAGACCATACCTCTTGTGCGGTCTTCTTGTCAAGTGCAGTAGAAGGAGATAGATTGACAAGATGACAAGCCAAATTTTGCCGTCGGCCCAAAAACTCTTCGGTAGACCAGAATTGAGAAGCATGCAACGCACCTTCTCCATCAACATTCTGTTCATCCGTTCGGCTACACCATTCTGCTGTGGAGTATGACGAACGGTGTGATGTCTCACAATTCCTTCAGCCTTGCATAGAGAATTAAATTCGTCAGAACAGAACTCAAGACCATTGTTTGTACGAAGACGTTTCACAGACCTCCCCGTCTGTTTTTCTATCATAACTTTCCACTCCTTGAAAGTGGCAAACACTTCACTCTTCTACTTCAGAAAGAAAACCCAAAGTTTTCTTGAGTAGTCGTCGATAATAGTCAGCATATAACGTGCACCTCTATTGGAGGGCACCCTCGACGGACCCCAAACGTCAGAATGGATGTAATCCAAAATACCTGCTGTATTGTGTGTTCCTGTAGAGAACTTAACTCTTTTCTGCTTACCCAGAACACAATGTTCACAAAACTTGAGTTTGTTGATGCCCTGTCCATCAAGAAGTCCTCGTTTGCTTAGCTCAATCATCCCATTCTCACTCATGTGGCCAAGACGCAAGTGCCACAATTTAGTGACCTCGCCGTCGGTGCCGACGTGGTAGCAACTGCAGCATCTCCCGTGACAGTGGAGCCTTGCAAGACATGCAAGTTACCAGTTTTCTTCTTTCCCTTCATCATGACAAGAGAACCTTTGCTGACTTTCAGAACTCCATTTTCACCAACATACTTGTACCCTTTATCTTCAAGAGTGTTGAGGGAGATGAGATTCCTCCGTAAGTCAGGTACGTGCCTGACATCTCCAAGTGTTCGGACTACTCCATCGAACATCTTCACTTTGATGGTTCCAATCCCTGTAACCTTACAAGGGGCATCATTTCCCATAAGCACAACTCCTTTTATAACTGACTCATATGATGAAAACCAATCCCGATTGGGACTCATATGATATGTGCAACCAGAATCAAGAATCCATTCATCACGATGCTCACGAACCAAATTGGTAGCAATAAGAAGATCACCGTCACTCGAATCTTCATCAGCTACTCCGGCCTCGCCAATTTCTTGTTCCTTTTGTTTTTGCTTTGATTTATCACCATCAGCCTTGTCATTTGGATTCTTCTGGTTCCTTCTCTCCAATTTCTAGCATTCAGATTTGATGTGGCCGGACTTGTGACAATAATTACACTTAATGCGAGAATTCCTTGATTTCGATCTCCCTTTCCTTTCACCACCAGAACTTCTTTCTAGTGGCCTGCCTCGAGCAATAAGTCCCTCTCCTGAATACTCAGAGGTACTAACAAGTTGCTTCATTTTCTCTTTCGAGAATAAGGCATCATAAACTTCATCAAGTGTCAAAGTATCACGACAAAATAGTATCACGAAATATACTATAGGATGAAGGTAATGAACACAATAACATCAAAGCCAAATCCTCATCATCATACTTAACTTCCAAAGCTTCTAAATCAGCAACAGTTTCTTTAAATGCTGAAATATGCTCTTGTAGAGACGTACCTTCTACCATATGATGAGAGTAAAGACGTTGCTTTAGATGTAGCTTACTTGTGAGACTCTTGGTCATGCACAATTGTTCCAACTTGCACCATAGTCCGGCCGGTTGTCTCTTTCAAGACATCCTGCAAAATTTGATTTGATAGATGAAGGTGTATGTGAGAGAGAGCCTTACGATCTTTTCTTTTCTTCTCTTCGTCTGTCCACGAATTGTGCATTTTTTCAAATTCCAACAAAGTCTCGTCCAAATCCATATGGGCGAGAACTGCACGCATCTTCACTTGCCATAGCGAAAATCTGGTGTTCCGATCGAGCAGCGGAATATCGTACTTCATACTCGCCATCGCAAAACTAACTTGGCTCTAATACCACTTGTTAGAAATACGAGTAAATGAAATACGAAAAATAACTAAAATAAGAACACCGAGAATTTACGTGGTTCGGTCAATCGACCTACGTCCACGGGCGAAGGGGAGAAAAATTTCACTATAAACGAGGAGTATACAAAATCGGGTCTCCGGAATAAGTTTCTAGACCCAAATACTCTTCTATGAGGTGCAAGATACAACAAGAGGGAACTACCATATTTATAGGGAAAACTAATGAGAGACTCTCACTAGTTTTCCAATGTGGGATAAGTGCATTCACAATTTTGAGCCAAAATATAACAAAGTTATTAGGAGAAAATTTTATATTACGTTTTAAGATTAAAAAAGATATTTTATGTGTGATATTCATGCTTTAGGATAAAATCTATTTATGTTTATCCATATCCTAATTTATCCATGATTTAATCTCTTTGTATGGAAAGTGATAGACTAAATTATATACTCCCTCCGTTCCACTCCATTAGTCCACTTTCTTTTCGGCACGGAGATTAAGAAAGTTGTTTGTTGTGTATAAAATAGTATAAAGTAGTGGGGTCCACTAGAATATATAAGAGTGTTATTTTAAGTTAAAAAAGGAAAGTGGATTAATGGAGTGGAACGACCCAAAAAGGAAAACTGGACTAATGGAGTGGAACGGAGGGAGTATAAATTATATAAGTACGAAAATAATTATAGATAAAATATATTTGATACTTTATAGGATTAGGAATCTTTAGATAATGATTTCTAGACCTATAAATACTCCTTAGTCGCTTATAATATAGCATCCAAAAAAAAATTCAAAAATCTGCCAGCATATCTGCAAACTGTTTCAAGAATTATTTACACATCTTCCCGTCGTCATATCATCGTGAAAATTTAGGTTCATCTTCCTCGGTATGTCTGTTATGCTATATTAGTTTGGTAGAATTTCACAAGCATGATAAGTATTTGTTAAAAATTGTTCTTCGTAACCTGCCAGTTTCTGACAGCATGTTCATGATCTTGAAAGGAAAATTGTTTTTCATGTTTTATTTACATTTTTTTCGACCAAGTTTAATTTTAATATGATATACTATATGTTAGGTCATTCATTTTAAAAATATAGAATTTTTAGAATACGTTTACTATTTATTTGTTAATTTATTTCTTGATGTGCCAAATTCTTTTGTCAACATGCATGTAGATTGAAAAACAAAAGTTTTCATATTACTATTAAATGAGTTCTTGATTATGATAAGTTTCATTGTGATGAAATATGTATTATGTTCTTCATGTTAGAGATCTGTAATTTTTAGGACAATATTTTTATTATTTTATTAATTTATTTCGTGAATTTATTGAATTACTAAATGCACGAATGAATTATCAATAGAAATAAGATTATATTTAATATATCGCATGTTAATAAGTAGATTATCTATAATATAGATTATTTTATTATTATGAAATATGTCCATTTATGAGTTATATGAATTATTGATACATACATAACATTCTTTGAACAAGTCATTAAGATAACTTTTCATGTTAGGATTGACGCGCAGGATTTAATCATTTGATATCCATAGTTTTTCATTCAAAATCAAGGTTAAGGTAGAGAAGTATTCTTACACTACATTTATCCTTATTATATTTTATGCTCGATATTTATGAGTTAATGTCAGTCATGATAAGGAGGGATCGAAGTTGATCCGCGATCGAAGTTGATCGGTATAAAGGTTTATGGTCGAAGTTGACCGGGATCGAAGTTGATCCGCGATCGAAGTTGATCGGTACACATGTTTATGGTCGAAGTTGACCGGGATCGAAGTTGATCTGTTTTAAATGTTAGAGTCGAAGTTGACTCGGTGTTCTGTGTGACTACGTAATTCTTACATGTTTTAATTTTCCATAATTTGTTGGTATATTATATAGTTTGGATAAGTGTATTCCCCGCTGAGTAGTCGTACTCAACCCACTATTTTAACATTTTTTAGGAAATGGCTCGGGCGATGCGTAGAGGTGTTGGTGGTGATGGTCACGAGGATGAATTATTGTATTTAAATTATTGCTTTTAGTTTATAACTTTATGTTATTTCTTTTGAAATGTTAGACTTGGTAATTTTTATTTAAGACTTCCGCTGAGTATGAAAATAACCTAAGTTTTTCAATGATTCTATTGAATAAAATTATTTTGAAAGAACTGAAATATGCATATTAAGTATGAAGTAGCGTCCCTAGTTAAGTTTTGAAAATTGGGACGTTACATATTTAGATAATTGTAATCCACTCATTTGCATCTAATTTTGGAATGAAACATAATAATAAAACAAGTCGAAATAGTAAATAAGATATTAATAATGGACAGTACTAAGTAGATTGAGTAGTAAAGTTGCAAACATTAACTTGGATAAAAGCTTTGCCAATCACACCAATAAAAGTACTCACAATACAAAAAACAAAACAAAGAAAAACATTTATCAAATGCGAGAACAGCTCGTATTTAAAAACAAAAGAGATTCGCTAAAGCGAAGCTGAGACGAAACCAGATCAAACTCCAACAAGTTCTCCTCCAACTGATGCGCTCCGATCACCACCGTCGTCCTCGGACTCGAGCCGCCGTCCACAAATCCCAAACACGTCGTTTCCCGATCAACCTCAACCATCAGATTACCTCCTCTCATCCTCCACACCACATCCTTCCCCGGCAGTACGAGTTCAATCTCCGGCACCACCGGCCCAGCCGCCGTCTTCGCAATCGAGTTGGAGCTGAAGCACGCCCTGAACGGCGCCACAGCCGCCTTGCTCTTGATCTTCATGTCCGACGCCGCCTTCACGAACGCTCTGGTCAGCGGCTTGTAGATGGATTTATGCACCACGGTGAAGTTCTGCATCGTGCTGATTTTTGTTCCTCCGACTCCTTCTTTATCGATTGAAAAATAGGAATCTTTCAGACTGAGTTTTGCTCCGGCGACGGAGATGGACTTCACGTCAATGAAATACTCATCGGAAGGGTCGCCTTCGGTGTAGATTGGATAAGTGCTGACCGGATTGATAATCAGTTGAGTAGTTTTCAATGACTTGACAGTCGCCGGTTTTACCCCGACCGTCAATTTTCCGATTCCCAACGACGGAAGGCAGAGAGAGAAAGTATCAGCTAACTTAAGCTTCGTCGAAGCTTGTTTGTGGAGAGAGAATTCGGTTCTCCCCAAGCCCATCATTCCGGTGGCGCCGCCTCCAAGGCCGGTCAAATAGTCCTCATGCATGCAGGAGAAGGAATATTCCGGCACGGCGGCCAGGTTGCTAGCGTAGAATGTGTCGACGACGTAGCCCTCTGAGACGAGAATGTCTAAGAAGGGGTTGTAAGGGGAGGCGCCGCAGGTGTCGTTGGTACAGCCGGGGCGCAGCGGGAGGTTGCAGCCCAAGCAGCCGGTTCCCTTGGCGGCGTCGCATTTGGCGGAGCCGCAGGGGATTGGGGCATAGGTTTTGGAGGTGTAGTCATCGCAGGCGAACCAGAGGAAGGGGCCGCCGAGGTCAACGATGGCGTTGATGGCGGCGCGATTGTGTTACAAAATCAAAGAAAGAAATGAAGAAGAAGAAGTTTATCTACTTAGTCGTTCTATCAGTCTGCTGAGTCTCATGGACCGTTAGATCTCTCCCGTCATTTGTATCGACGACTACTTAAAGAAGCGCGTCTCGCGTTATTACGTTTTTTCCTTTTCGTGCGTGTCTTAGTTAGTTAAGTTAGTTTTATTTCCTGTTTCTTCTCATATATATATATATGGGCTGTCCTTTGTATTTTGAGTACGGTTTTAATCAAAAGTGTTTCTCTCATCTTGCTCTCTTCAGATCCAGATCTGGATCTAGATCTCATCTCTTACTCTTCCTTTGCGACATGGTATCAGAGCAACAATCGATCTTTGTTTTCTTCTAATATGCGTTCCTCATGGTGCGTCCACCAAGCCCAGCTTGGGCTGCTGTTGTATCTGGCACTCCTGGAGCTGGATCCAACGCCGGAAGTGGTGAATCTAACACCACAAACCCTGGATCTAACACTTCACAAACCCTAAATAACCGAATTAAAGATGTGTATGCCATCTCCCCTCACAACCATGCATGTAACGCCCCAATTTTCAAAACTTAACTAGGGACGTTACTACATACTTATTTCAATTCTTTCAAAACATTTCCATGCAAAAGAATCATAAAAAAACTCAATTTATTTTCATACTCAGCGGAAGTCTTAAAAAAAATAATTACGACTATTAGTTCTCGAAAATAAAATGCACAGTTCATATTAAAACTAGTTTTAATGCAATAATAAATTTCATAAATCCTTCCTCGTGTGACCATCACCACCAACACCTCTACGCATCGGTCGAACCATTTCCTGAAAAATGTTAAAATAGTGGGTTGAGTACGACTACTCAGTGGGGATATAATATATGTGTATGTTAAACTATATAATATACATATATATTATGGAAAATTAGATCATATAAGAATTACGTAGTCACACAGACCACCGAGTCAACTTCGACTCTTCCTTTATGAATCCGCCTGCGCTCTTGCGGCGGGGCTAACATTAAAAACGGATCAACTTCGATCCCGGTCAACTTCGACCATAAACATGTGTATCGATCAACTTCGATCTCGGATCAACTTCGATCCCGGTCAACTTCAACCATAAATCTTTATCCCGATCAACTTCGATCGTAGATCAACTTCGATCCTTTCTTTCCATGCCTGACATTAACTCATAAATATCGAGCATAAAATATAATAAGGATAAATGTAGTGTAAGAAAACTTCCCCACCTTAACCTTGATTTTGAATGAAAAACTATGGATATCAATGTTTAAATCCTGCGCGCCGATCCTAAACATAAAAAATTATCTTAATGACTCGTACATGGAGTGTCATGAATGCATCAACAATTCAAATAATTCATAATACTTATTAACATGCATTTTTAATGATTTCACATAGTAATAATCTTAAGTATATTAAACACAATTTTATTTCTATTGACAATTCATTCGTGGATTGAGTAATCCGTCAATTCATGAAATAAATTAATAAAATTATAAAAGTATTGTACTAAAACTTATAGACCTCTAATATGAACAACATATTACATATTCATCTTAATAAAACGTACCATAATAAAGAATTCATTTAATAGTAACATTGAAATTTTTGTTTTTCAATCTACATGCTTGTTGTCAAAGAATTTGGCACATCAAGAAATAAATTAACAAATAAATAGTAAACGTATCCTAAAAATTCTATATTTTTAACATGAATGACCTAACATATATTATATCCCATTAAAATTCAGCATGGTCGAAAAAATGTAAAGAAAACTTGAAAAACAATTTTCCTATCAAGCTCATGAACATGCTGTCAAAAACTGACAGGTTACGAATAACAATTTTTAACAAATATTTATCATGCTTCGAAAATTCTACAAAAATAATGAAGCATACTAGACATACCTAAGAAGACGATGCTAAAATTTCACGAAGATATGATCACTGGAAGTTGTGTAAGTAATTCTTGAAACAGTTCGCAAATATGCTGGCAGATTTTCGAAAATTTTATGGGATGCTATATTATGAGCGACTAAGGGGTATTTATAGGCCTAGAAATCATTATCTAAATATCCCTAATCCTATAAGGTATCAAATATATTTTACCCATATTTATTTTCGTGCTAATATAATTTATATAGAATTTAGTCTATCACTTACCATATAAGAGATTCAATCCTAGTAGGATTATGATATAGACACAATTAAAATTCATCCTAAACATAAATATCACACATAAAATATATATTTTAATCATAAGATATAATAAAAAATTATCTCCTAATTATTTACACAAATATAAAATATTTAATCCTTTTATGAATCCTAGTTGGTTTAGGAAATCCAAAATAAATATTACTCTTGCCAAATAATTCTAATATTATTTCTATCTCACCAAAATAATATAATTATAATATGATATAAATAAACACATTCAAAGTTCAAAATAAATTTATATAATAAAAATAATTTAATGACAAATAAGATAAATGCTTTAATTTTCATTTAAATTTCTAAGACGCGACTTACAGAACTAAAACACTTGATAACATGCATGAATAAATATGCAATGCATTTTATATCAAAAATTTCGGGGCGTTACAATGACGGTATAAAACTGATTGGAGCTCAATTTAACGGATCCAACTACTATACTTGGAGCCGGGCCATCCGTCGTGCTCTTGCTGCGAGAAACAAACTTGCATTTATCTATGGTAAGATTCTTCAACCCTCTTCTGAAGAAGATGAAGGTTATCATGAATGGGTTCAAGCTGACTACATGGTAGCTACTTGGATTACTAATTGCATGGCTCAAAACATATGTGATTCTGTTGTTTATGCTGAGTCATCTTATCATCTATGGCAAGTTCTTAAACAAAGGTATGACCAAAGCAATGGATCTAAACTTTTGAAACTTAAAAAGGAACTTAATGCTTTTGTACAGGGCAATCTCCCTGTTTTATCTAATTATACAAAGTTAAATGTGTTATGGGATGAACTTGAGTTGCTTCTACCTTATCCCACGTGTGTGTGTGGCAAGTGCACATGTGGTCTTATAGCCAAGGTCACTGCTCTTACAGAAAGTGAAAGATTATTTCAGTTTCTGCTTGGTCTCAATGACAGTTATGAAACAGTTCGAAGTCAAATTCTTGTTCAAGATCCTTTGCCCTCAGTTGATCGAGCATACTCTCTTGTGGTGTCCAGTGAGGATTCCAAAAAGGTTACTCACATGAATCAATGTCCCTCTGATCAGTCTGCTATGAATGTTGGAAGTGGACAGTCTACCTCTTCAGCAGATCAACTTGCTTGCACAGCAAAAGGGAATATATATCCTCCTAAAGATGTTAAAACATCTTCTCTTAAGCCTCGCTTAACTAAAGAAGAAAGAAAGAGGCTTAAATGTTCCTACTGTGAAAAACTTGGACATGAGAGGAGTGAGTGCTTTAAGCTCAATGGTGTGCCAGAGTGGTTCAAAAAGAACAAAGAACTGATGTCTAAAGGACAAACTAACTGTGTTACCCAGACTGAGGAACTTGGTGATCGAAGTCCTCCTCAAGACTCTGCTAAATTGATTCAAGAACTGGAATTAGCTCTGCATAAACTGAAAAACTCCAACCAATCTCCAGCGAGTGCCAACACTGTCCAGACCTATACTCCCTTGAATGTTCTGGACAAACACTATGCCTTTAGCCTCTATGGTGATCTTAAAAAAGAAAGTGTCTGGATTATGGACTCAGGTGCTAGCAGCCATATGTGCTGCAATGCTGATCTTATTACTGATCTCAAACCTCTAGATCCTCCTCAATGTGTCTATCTACCCAATGGAGCTTCTCAACTCATATTCGAAGTTGGAAAGGTGAAGGTTAACAAAGAAATCTTTCTGCAGGATGTTTTATACATACCTCAGTTCACTCATAATCTTATCTCTACATATCAACTTGCAAATGATCTACTTGTTGAATGTAGATACAGACCAACTCATTATGTTGTGCAGAAACTAGATAATGACCACATAATCTGTGTAGGAAGGGTTCTTGGTCGCCTCTATGTTCTGGATCATCAACCACTTACTGCTCAAGTCTGCAACCTTGACTTCAAAAATAATCTTACTCTCCTGGACTGGCATGTGTTGCTTGGTCATGCCTCTGTCACTGCTCTCAAGCATATTCCAGCTGCTAATCAGCTCCTTAAGACAACTACTGACAGAGGACTTCTTGAATCTTGTGAAATCTGTCACAAGGCAAAGCACTGTCGAAATCCTTTCCCTACTCTTGATAGAAGAAGTGCTAAATTATTTCATCTTGTGCATGCATATGTTTGGGGACCCTACAATGGTGAATCAATAACTAACACTCCATTTATGCTTACTCTTGTTGAAGATCACTCAAGGTGTACCTGGACCTTTCTTATGTCTTCCAAGGATCAAGTTCATTCTATCCTCAAGAATTTCATAAACTTTGTTGCTACTCAGCATCATAAGCAAATACAGTAGCTTAAGACTGACAATGGATCTGAATTCTAAATTCATCAATAATCAGGTGGCTAGTCTTCTGCAGCATCATGGAATCAAACACCTAAAGAGCTGTGCCTACACTCCTCAGCAAAATGGAACTGTGGAGAGAAAACATAGATCCCTTCTTGAGATTGCTAGAGCGCTCATGTTTCAGTCTAAAGCTCCTGATAAACTTTGGTCTTACTCCATACTGTGTGCCACCTGGATTCTTAACAGACTACCAAGGAAGCTTCTTAACTGGAAATCTCCTTTTGAAACTTTATGTAAACTTGCTCCAGACTTATCACTCCTACAGCCATTTAGTAGCCTTGTTTATGCCGCCAACACCCTACCTCACAAAAAGAAATTTGATACTCGCAGCACCAAGTGTCTATTTCTAAGCCCTGCTACTGACCATAAAGGACAAATTCTCTTTGATCTTGATACTGAAAATATCTTCATTTCCAGAGATGTTAAGTGTTTTCCTAACATCTTCCCCTATCATTCTATGCCCACTGAAACTCAATCTCCTGTCACCTCTTCAACTGAATCATCTATACCTCCTACTATACTCATCAATCCTGAACCTCAAATACCTTCCTCTGAAGAACCTTGCTCAATTTCACCTCCTGCTACATCTCACCCAACCCTTGAGCCTGAATCAAATTCTCCCTTACTCTCTCCTGCTTCACCATCTCACAATAGCACCTCTTCTGAGGAACCCTTCTCAACTTCTCCTGCTTGTTCCACTAACCCTACTGCTAGACCAAGGAGAGAATTAAAACCTCCTACCTGGTTGCAAGACTTTGTAAGTCACACCCCTGTTCAAGCCTCTCCTTCTCTCCCTCTCAACTGCTTAACACCTCCCACCTTCCCTTACCTTCAATCTCCTACTCTAAGCAATTCTTACTCTCAATTTCTTGCTAATCTTCACATTACCTCTAAGCCTCAATCTTTCTCTGAAGCTAATCAACACTTAGGCTGGCAGAAAGCCATGCAAGAGGAACTTACAGCCCTTGAAACTAACAAGACTTGGACTCTCTGTTCTCTACCTCCAGGAAAACACTCTATTGGTTGTAAGTGGATTTACAGAACCAAGTTGAATGCTGAAGGATCAGTGGAAAGACTTAAGCCAGACTTGTAGCTAAAGGCTACAAACAAGAAGAAGGAATAGATTACAATGAAGTGTTCTCTCCGGTAGCTAAACCAGCTTCTATCAGACTCCTCATTGCTCTGTCTGCTCATTTCGGTTGGTTTCTCCAGCAAGCTGACATTAATAATGCCTTCCTTCATAGCACTCTTACTGATGACATTTACATGGATCTTCCTCAAGGTTATACAGCTGGAAAACCTGGACAAGTATGTAAACTGATCAAGAGCCTGTATGGCTTAAAGCAAGCTCCTAGGGAGTGGAACTTAGAACTTAGTAAGGCCCTCTCATCCTATGGCTTTACTCAGTCTCAGAATGATCATTGCCTTTACACCAAAGGCAAAAATGAAGACTTCCTTGCTTTACTCTTTTATGTGGATTATATTCTTATTGCTGGCCCTAATCCTCTCTCCATCACAGCTCTAAAGAATCACCTCCATGAGAAATTCACCATCAAGGATCTAGGTGATGCAAAATACTTCCTTGGTATGGAACTTGCTCGTGGGAACACATGCATCTTTCTTAACCAAAGAAAGTACATTCTTGACATACTTGAAACTGTTGGTTTACTGGGATGCAAATCTGCTTCTACTCCTCTTCCTACTGGCCTAAATTTGGGGTCCTCTGACTCCCCTTACTTCTCTCAACCTGAAAAATACAGGAGTCTTGTTGGAAAACTCCTCTATCTTAACCTCACTAGACCTGACTTATCCCATGCAACGCAGCAGCTTAGTCAGTTTCTTGCTAATCCTCGTGTTATTCACTGGGAAGGTGTTGTTCATGTTCTCAAATATCTTAAGGGAAATCCCTCACTTGGTGTATTTTTTCCAGCCTCTTGCACATCCTTGGAACTGAAAGCTTACTCAGATGCAGACTGGGGCACCTGCTCTACCACTAGACGGTCACTAACTGGTTTTTGTATTTTTCTGGGTAATTCTCTCCTCTCATGGCGCTGCAAGGAACAGAACACTGTCTCTGTCTCCACAGCAGAAGCCGAATACCGTGCTCTTGGCATGACAGTTAGAGAACTCCTCTGGTTGTCCTACCTTCTTAAAGATTTTCAAGTGAATGTGTCATCTCCTATTTCTCTTCTCTGTGATAACCTTGCTGTTATACACATCACCCGTAATCCAGTCTTCCATGAGCGGACAAAACATCTAGACATGGACTGTCACATAGTTCGAGATCAGTACAAGCTTGGATTCATCACTCCCACTGCTGTCTCGTCCACCCTTCAACTTGCTGATCTTTTTACTAAAGTGCTTGCTGGACCACGTTTCCATTTCCTTCTTTCCAAGATTGGACTTGCTGATCTTCACCAAGTCCATCTTGCGGGGGGTGTTGCAAAATCAAAGAAAGAAATGAAGAAGAAGAAGTTATATCTACTTAGTCGTTCTATCAGTCTGCTGAGTCTCAGGGACCGTTAGATCTCTCCCGTCATTTGTATCAACGGCTACTTAAAGAAGCGCGTCTCGCGTTATTACGTTTTTTCCTTTTCGTGCGTGTCTTAGTTAGTTAAGTTAGTTTTATTTCCTGTTTTTGCTCATCTATATATATGGGCTGTCCTTTGTATTTTGAGTACGGTTTTAATCAAAAGTTTTTCTCTCATCTTGCTCTCTTCAGATCTAGATCCAGATCTAGATCTAGATCTCATCTCTTACTCTTCCTTTGCGACAGGTTGCTGCCCATTTGGAATGTGGTGATGAATTGAGTGGTTTTGGAGTCTTTGCGGATGGGGAGGATTAAGCCGTTTTGGGAGGAGACGGCGGCGAGGAGGAGTGAAGAGAGTAGAAGGGAGGCAAGGAAGGAAGCCATGGTTTGAAGAATGTGGGAGTGATGGATAAGAGTTTGGTTTGTAATAAATTTATAGACAAAAAAAGGGTGCAATTAGAATTGTATATGTTTATAAAATTTTGTGATCAAAGATGGCTTCTTTATATAAAATAAGAATCTATGCACGTTGAGAATAATGTTATGGATTAAAAAACGATCTGATCAGCTTTTCTTATTTAATATAGAATTTGATTCTTTTTTTTCCCTTACCAACAAAAATCGCTAACTTATAGTACGCACTAGTATTAATATTTACTTCCATGTAATATCTTGAAATTCAAGAGAAGGAACAAATAATGCATAATCAATGAGTGGTTGTCTTGTGAGGTATTTACTCAGTGCTTCTTATAATAACTATGAATTTTCTTCATCCTAAAAACAAAAGAATACAATACATAGCAGTTAAAATGATAGATTATTCAGTACTCACCTCAAATAATAACTATGAGTTTCCAAGATGGAGTGCCATTAATATACACCACATGTTGACAAATAGAATGAGGTATAATTATTGTACACCGAAGTTCTTCAGTCTGATTCGTGGTTGTTAGAATGGGTATTTTTGAAAAAGCCTGTCCTTAAAATGGGTTGTTAGAAAAAGAACCCAAACTACTTTAGTTTACATAGAATAGAAATGGGGGTCGTTTGAGATCTGAACAGTTTATCCAAATTTAACCGTGTGGTCGAAGAGAAATTGATTAGATTTGAATAGTCAAGTCAAAATGGATAGATCTGTGCATCGGTGACGCGGAAGTATGAGATCTCAATAGCCAATTGAATTTGATATCTCGTCCTTACTCGTGAGAATATCATTACCTAAAACATGTTTAGTGTACCTTAATTAATTTGGTAGTTTATTTTTAATTTCAAAAATTATTATTTTATTTTCTATTTATTTGCAGTACTATAGTTCTAATAAATTTCTTGTGCGCCTTTTTTTCTTAATTGAAATCTAAGCCTACTTTTACCAGCAACCATATCAAACACATATTTCATTATTTTTTTTCCTTCGTATACTATAATTTTCTTTTAACCATACAAATCTACATTTTCTAATTTATCCGTGACCATCCAATCAAGCAACCACTCAACCACAATATTATGTACCTATTGTTTTGTGTTATAATTTATTTTTATGTATTATCAACTTGAATAAAAATAATCTTGATTAATGGAAAAAACTAGTAAAATTAAAAAATTATACAAACAAATGTAAATAAAACATAGGACAACAATCAGGGAATTACAAATGATGAAGTACGAAATTGAAACAACACAAAATTACGATTACAAATACGAAGTAGGAAATTTATTTACCTATATCGCCATATTTTGTCATATATACTCGATCAAGTCGTTTTGCTCCAACAATTACATGTGAACATGTCACACGCATGTGATAAAGTATTATTACTCTACATATGATGAGTTATTTCTCTTGAGACATCAGTCTCTAACACATTTTTTTGTTTTTCTGAGACATAATGCTCTACAACTTCAGAATCATTGTTACTGAGACGTCTATGTCTCAAGTTATTTATATGACACTTTATATGCTTTTGAGCATGTTTCTTAATAAGTATTTGTTGAGATTTTAATGATAATGATGAAATGAAAACAAGGAGAAGAAAGAACTTGGACAAAGCTTGGGAACCTTTTCTTGTAATTCAGAATTGTGTGTTTTACAATGTAAACAACTGGTATATGCATAACGTTCCAGAAGATAGAAACCTAGATCCACAAATTAAAGATAAAAGGTAGCACAAAATCTACCTAACAGAAGTAGAAAATCTGCATAACTACCAACTCTAACTATACTCCTTAAGCCTCAAATTAGAACAAATCAATGTGCATCAATACTCCCCCTCAAGCTGGATCCAGAAAAGGTCTAGAGCCAAGCTTGGAAAGAAGCCTTTGAAGCTGGCCAGTTGGAAGAACCTTAGTACATAAGTCTGCTAGTTGATCTTGATCACATAGGTAGTTTGAAGAAGCTTTGATTGAATGTGGTCTCGGATGAAGTGAGAGGCAATTTCAATATGTTTGGTGCGTTCATGAAAGACTGGATTAGCAGCAAAATGCATAACAACCTGATTATCAAAGAATAGAGTGATAGGTAAGGAGTGATGGATATGCAGATCATCCAAGACAGATTTATCCAAATTAATTCCCATGCGGTGGAGGCCATGGCTCTGTACTCTGCCTCTGCACTAGACCTTGTCACTATAGATTGCTTTTTGCTCTTCCAAGTTACAAGATTACCATAAGAAAAGGTGCAAAACCCTGTGGTAGACCTTCGAATTGTGGCATTTCCAGCCTAGTCGGAGTCTGTGTAACCTTTCAGTCTATGATGACCATTCTTCTACATAAGAAGTCCGATGTCGCAGGTGCTTTTCAAATACCTCAGAATCCGTTTAACTAGAAGAAAGTGATCGGTGTAGGGTGAGTGCATAAACTGACTTACATATATAGCTGACTGCATATGTTATATCGGGTCTGGTTATTGTGAGATAAATAAGTTTCCCAACGAGCCTCTGATATTGTGAGGGATCAGACATAAGTTCCGCCTTATCTGTGTGTGACTTTGAAATCACTAGGCAATGGAGATTGAGCTGGTTTGCACAAAGACATTTCAGCATCTTCAAGAAGGTCAATGATGTGTTTCCGCTGACTCAAAAATAATCCGGAAAAGGTGTGGTCTAGCTCAATGCCAATTAAATAGTGTATGGGACCAAGATGCTTCATGGAAAATATCCTGCATAGAGTGGCCTTTAACTTGTCAATTTCTGGTTGGCTTTCTTCTGTGATCAAAAGATCATCAGCATAAACACTCACCAAAAGGGCTGAACTGAGCTTGGAATAATACCATGCTCTAGGAGACTGCTTGAAACCATAAATTGCCGTGTAAAGTTTGCAAACTCGACCATGCTCATATGACTTTTGATAACTTGGTGGAAGAGCCATGTATACATCTTCCTCCAAATCACCATGTAAAAAGACATTTTTGACAAATAAGCGAACTATTATTTGTAAACTTCCGCAAAAGACATGGAGATCAAGACGCAATAGAAAAATAAAATAAAAATGATTTTTAAAATGAAATATTCTCAAATAATATTTAAAAAAATATATATATCAAATGATTATATACAACATCGATTCTATATAAAACCTCTAAGCGGCTGAGCCAAAACATGATCAAATCCTTCAGATACCAAAATAAGTTAATAGACACACTTAAACCCGATAGTGGTAAAATTCATATCCTGGAACATGTATTAAGAAACAACGCTTTTACTACAAAACTCATCAACAGCTACGCCATCATCATTTGTCACTCAACCTGAAAATATTTGAAAACATTTAGGCTAAATGCTAATGTACTCAGTAGGTAAAGCAGTTCGAAAATATTTAACATAGTTTATCCATGCATAAGGTATGCTTTGGAGGATTTTGAAAAGAAACTTCTTCAACCATACAAAACATTATATATATTGGGCACGCACATTTGTGTCACATTTTCCGTTACTTCTACCATTTGATTCTCATAACCTTGGACCTTGGCCCTCAAGTCTGTAACGGTCCGACTTCCACGGAGGTCGAGTCGCCACAGAAAGATGTATGTAAAAAAACAGAAATTTGAATTTTTTTTCAAAATCGAGATATATCTTTGAAGGGTGTTCAAAGTGACACAAAACAGTTATAAAAGATTGTATTTTAAATACATATTGTCCAAGTAGTGTAGCCAAAATTAGTTCGGAAATAAATAGTAGCAACACAAAATATTGCTTAAACTTTAAGAACTGAAGTTGGCGATGATCTAAATCCAAAAGAGCGAAAACATATCTAGCTAGAACCCCTCCTCAGCTCCTCTCGTCGTCATATGCCCTTTGTCCTGAAAACATTTAGAAAACATTTGGGGCTGAGCACTAATGTACTCAGTGGATAAATGCATTTTGAAAACGAAAGATAGTTTGTCCAATCATTTACGTATCACAAGGAGGATTTTGAAAATGTTAACAACTCCCAGTATACAAGAACATTTCAGAGCGCCCATTCATGTCACATTTAACCATTACTCCTTACGGCAAGAGCCCTAGCCCCTAGAATCGTAATTTAGGGGGTCTCACTTATTTACTTGGGAACCCTGACCCCTAAAGTCGTAACTCAGGGGGTCCCGTTTCTTGGTTAGCACTCAGTAGGGATCAGACCAATGGTAACTAACTACGTGTACACAATTGTTGATTAACGTTATAGATTAATCAAGGATCTCGATCGATCTCTCAGGAACATTAAACAGTATAAATGCACAAATTTTTTTATGGATAAACAGATTTCATAGAGCTTAACAACTCAAATATAACTTTTACAGAAAATATTACACACATTGCAATATGTCGATCTTTTTTTTATTTTTTATTTTTTTACGAGCTTCCTTGACCACAATAGCTACTTTTCTTCCACGATCGGTCCTGCAACAATATCCTAAGTAAGTCGTTTCGTACAAGGGATGCCAAGAGTATATCGATACTTTTCTCTCCTTCTTGATTTTACCCAAATCCAAGTTAATGACATGTTCTAGTAGTGGCGTGCGAACGGAATACTCATATATATACCTATACCTTATATTTATTGGTTAATCTTATAACTACATTCTCAAGTGTATTTAGGTTTTAAGGTTCTATCAACTTAGTGACGAACACCTCCAATAAAAGAGTGCCACAATTCACATTCACGCTCGATAAGTTACAACCATACGATTATAGATTCCTTAAAGGGTCTAGGTCATTCTAGAATTAGTTTCATATCAAAATAATAAGTCCTCTAAAAGTTATAACCGAAATAGTACCTAGTGTACCAACAGGGACAGTTTCTGACCTACTGCCTTCTAACCATAAGTTTCAAGGACCAAATATACTTTAAAAATTCTAAAATCTAACACATGATTATGCGACATGCGTAGAGATATCATATCCAAATTTCACTTTTGTTGGATTAGTGATGACTTCTGAAAAATACAGAACATATTCGACCAAAATCCAAATTACGGAATGCATGTTCTGGTTAATTGCCCGAAAGTTTGCATTAATCTGCTTTCACGTGCATAAGTTAAAAATACAAACTAAATATTTTTTCAAATCCCTACGTGTATCGAGTACTTAGGAAAAAGAACAAAGTCAAAAACATTTGTGTGGAGTGAGATATGAGCATTTTACTAAACCCTATCCAAAAAGCATGGTTTTTTATAGTGTAAAAGTAAAAATTTATTAAAAATATAAGGACTTCTCTAAAATTCACCAAATTTTGCAGATGATACAAAGAGTTCTTTATTTAAATCTTCATAATTTTCCAGAATTTTCAAGTACCGAAAGATTGTATAATAGGTCACGGAAGACTCGAAAAAACTGGAAAGACCCAAAATCACGACTGCCCTATCTCTAATCTATCCTATTCGTGTTGACTGCACCGTTTGGACCCCATAATCGACTCTATAATTAACCTATCATAATATTAGAGTGAGAATACCTCTGCATGCAACATGCAACAACACATGCTAGGGAAAGATGTAGATTAGATTTGACATAACATTCTATACCCATAGATCTAAGCATGCAACCACTTTGTACATATGTTTATACTCTTAACTACACCCCAATTCCTTTCTTAGTCCAAAGGAATTAAAAGATCAACCTTGTTTCCTCCCCAAGACAACGAAACTAGTTTGAACAATTGATCAAAATTATTGAATTAGTATCACTAATACAGGAAGAGAGGGAAAATCATTGGGTGACTAATACATGCAAGTATGAATCGAAATCGAAAAAAAATAGGATTCTTACACACCTAGACAAAAAGGCTCCAAGAATCCTACAGCTCCTTGCTATAGCTACGGACTGAAACTCTAATAAGTTTGTATGAGTTAAGATCTTTGGTTAAGTGCAAAAATACCAATTCCAAAATTCGTAAATGCAAGGAAACCCACTTTATACTAAAAATGCAATAATGTTCATTCTCTCTTTTTTACCCTAAAAAAGGAGCTCTATGTCATAGGCTGCAGCTTGCAGTCAGTCCTATGCGGTCCCCCCTACCCCCCATTTCGTCAGCGGCGTCAGCGGAGCAATCATGGATGTCAGCGCAACAGTCCATGTCAGCATCAGCAGTCATCTCGTCACAAGAGTGCACAGAAAAAGGAGTCAAACAATATTTAAAGTAGTCAATTTCGTCAGACTTAATTAATTGATGATTTTGAGATATCACGTGAGCCATGCAACTGTAAAATAAATGTAGAAAATTTCGTGTTTTGTCATGTAGTCAGTTTTATTAATTTTTTTATAGATTATTTAATTATTAAAATTATGTTTCAATCCAAAAATTATATATAAAGAAGTAGTCATGCATGTATTCATACCATTCTTCATCAGTTTAGAGAGAGAAAAAAAAATCATATCCGTATTTTGCGCAAAATTGGATCTCGATATACATTTTTATCATATTCGCCGAAGGTATGTTGTATATACTTTAAAGCATTTTCTATAATTTTATATATATTTAAAGCGCTTCTATGGATTTAAATAGTGTTATATTGTAAATAGGGTTACACTGCATATATATTTAAAACGTGACATTGTAAATATAGTTAATATTGCATTTAACCAACTAGCATGGATTTTACTACGTAAAATTTGATATAGTTCTCTGTTTTCTATATTGATTTTTTATACTTTCATGATATACGACGTTTATACTGAGATGTAAAACATATTTCTTCGTTTAAAATTGTATTTCATGAATTATGACATTTACAGGACAAAAATGTATTATAGTTCTTCGTATTTGATATATATTTACATTATTACGTAGATATACAGTAATTTTCATGAGAACTAAGATGTTTTATATTTTCAAATATGGTTAGATGGCAGAATGGACACGAATAACAGTCAAGTACGGAGGAATATTCGAGGGTTCCGAATACAAATATGGGGATGAACAACTTACAGCAATTCCGCACTGTCTACTTTCGTTGTCATCTCTAAGAGCTACTATTGATTCAATCACGCAAACTAATTCGATGCGTACCCCGTATCTATTGTATTCCCTCGAGAAAAATCGCGCCGGTCGGCTAGTGAAGTCACTAATGCGAGTGATGAAGATTTAAATCGACTCATCGGCTTCGAGGTAGATCCCACTGTCTGTGTTGTGACGACGAGTCCGAGTGATCGGGCTGGAACAAGTATGTGGCAAACCCGATCACATTTCCCTTATTCTGATGATCAGGACCTAGTTGAGCAATCCATTAGGGATTTCGACAGACATAAGTTCTTCGGTGACGGATGAGAGGAGGAGGAATACGAGGAGGTAGAGCAAGAGGAGGAGAAAAACGAGGAGGAGGAGGAGGCGGAAGCGGAGGAGGAGGTAGAACAAGAAACACATAACGAAGATTCGACGGATTCGGATGATCCGGATTACACTGCCGAAGAGGAGTCCGATGAAGACGAGCACGGCGAACATCAAAGCATCTACGGTACCATGTTGGAGTTTGCAACGTGGATGCGAAACGAGGGCGGTTACAATCGGTTAATGACATTACTCGAACAACCAAGTAACCTACCCATCACCTTTTTGTTGTTGGAGGAGGAAGATGGCGACTCGATTCCGGATATAGCAAACTGGCTAGTTCCGTTCTTCCCTATCGCTCAAACCGGCATCATTGGATGTCCTGATTTGGATGCGGTTAACGACGGCGTTCTTGAGGTGGATTCGATCTTCTGGAGTAGAGACGAGCTTACGGGTGCCGTGGGAGTGTGGCACTTAGAGCATCGGCGGTCTTTTATGGTGTTAAAAGCTGACAGGAAATATACGTGGCTCGGGTGTTTGCACGGGAAGTCATGTCCTTTTATGTTGCGTGCGAAAAAGGATGCAGATGTTTGGGAAATATACAAGGTGGACAAGAAGCACACATGTGAGTTCGACTTCGAACGATTGGTGCCAAGAACTGTGAGTGCGAAGACTATCGGTGTATATTTCAGCCGACAAATGCGGAGAGAGGGGTCCATGATAAGGCCTCGCGACATCATTGACGAGTTGCGTCGTAGATTCGATGTCGAAGTTAAGTACTACAAGGCACTTCGTGGTCGGAACATGGCCATCACGATGATTTACGGCGACCACAACGATTCTTATAAGCTGCTACCCAAGTACCTCCATATGCTCAAGCAGTTAAACCCCGAAACGATAACCCATTACAGCACCGGGGAAGACAATCGATTCGAGTACGTTTTTGTCGCGTGAGGCCCGTGCATAAATGCGTTTATGTTCAACTTGAGGCAGGTCATCATAGTTGATGGCACACATCTGAAAGGGAAGAATACTGGCATGCTATTCATAGCAGTGACGAAACACTGCAACAAGCAAGTCCTGCCGCTTGCGATAGGCATTGGCCCGATAGAGAATAATGATTCGTGGACATGGTTTATGACCAAATTAAGGACAGTGTACCCGCCGACCGAGGGCCTAGTCATCGTGTCTGACCAACACGTGAGTATTAAGCATGTTGTTGAAGAGGTGTATCCTAAGGCAACTCATTGTCTGTGTTGTCTCTATCTGAGCAACAACCTCGCTCCTTACGGTCGCGCAGCAGTAAGGATATTCCGTACGGCCGCCAAAGCATACACAAAATCGGAGTTTCGGAGATAAATGGCTTCACTAAAGGCGAAGAGTCAGGAGGCACACGATAAAGTCATGGACATTGGCCCTCTCGCATTGCACTTCTCGGCGTTACTATTTTTTGACGTTAAATTACGTCGAGTCATTCAATGCGAGGCTATTGTGGGCCCGACGTCTGCCGATATGTTCCCTAATTGATACCGTGCGGTTCATCATGGAGAGTTGGTTCAACGAGCGGCGGGCGAACATGCATGCACACGACCATAGCCTAGTCGAGGTTGCTAAAATGAAGTTGCACGAGCAGGTTGAAAGAGGACACACGTATCCAGTGACGATCGTTGGCGAGGACGTTTTCACAGTGAACGATGGGGAACGAGATTTTAAGGTCCGGTTAGGAGCAAGACGAAGCTGTCAGTGTCGTAAATTCGATCTGGGTCTTATTCCAAGTGAGCATGCTGCATCAGCTATTATGTAAGTGTTCATTAGTTTTAACATATTCCCTTACAAACTATTTCTGTTATAAGTACACTAACAAAAAGTTACCAACAGTCACAGCGGCAACGATATGTATGAATTCATATCAGCGCTCTACAGTACGGAAGTTCTTAGAGATTTATATGATCACCAGTTTCATGTGTTACCTCCACATCAGCTCTGGATCTTCCCCGAAGAAATATCAAATGTGCCAACAATGCTCCCTCCCTTGACGAGAAGATCCGCCGGTCGGCCTAGGTCACGGCGATATAGATCTGGCTTAGAGGCAAGTGCCGGTACAAGAACTAGAGGATCTAGGAAGTGTGGCCTCTGCAAAGAGCATGAGCATACAAGGAGGACCTGTCCCACCAGACTGTGATCTTATTTCTCTATATATTTTCGATGTTTCTCTATATAAGTTTGATGTTTAAGTATCCGAGACATATGACGTTTATGCGAAGAACGTTGGTTCAATATATTGTATAATGACAATTAAAGATCTAAACATTAATAGTTCTCCGTAAAATATCTATATATCTCTATATAAATAATATTCCGATAATTTATGCATTTAGATATTAAATATAAAATATGTATGGAGAACTATGCTCTTTTACGTTTCTACATTAATGTATAAAGTATACTAAGTCATAGATCTCAGAAGATTACTTATAAATTTCCGTAAACCGTTATACAAACCTTCGATTTATAGTTCTCTATATTCGAAAAATTGAGAGCAATTATTTTACGTTGTTTTACGTTGTTTTATGCAAATTTCGAGATCTGGGTTTTACGTTGTTTTATGCAAGTTGAGAAAACTGAGAGAAAGATTCAGAAAATATTTGAGAGAAAGTTGCGATAAAGATTTAGAAAATATTTGAGAGAAACTAAGAGAAAGATTCAAAAAATTGAGAGAAAAATTGAGAAAAAATTGAGAGAAATTATTTTACGTTGCGTTGTTTTATGCAAAAGGGAGTGAAAGTTGGATTCATTTTGCGTTGTTTTATGAAAGTTGAGAAAAAATTGAGAGAAAGATTGATATAAATATAGATTTATAATAGGCTCTCAATTTAAATTGATAAAATTGAGAGAAATATTGAGATAAATATAGATTTCGTCAGTTTAAATTGACTGAAAGTTGTTTTAATAGTACCCTTTCAATTTAAATTGACTGAAAGTTGTTTTGATAGTACTCTCTCGAAATGGATTTATAGTACTCTATATTCGTTACCTTATATATGTGGAAAAATTTCAATGTTATATATGGAAATATTATATCATAGGTAAAAGATAAATATACGGAGCACAATAAATGAATATATCCGAATATAAATACCATATATCTCCGGAGAGATATAAAATGTCTTACATAATCATAAATAGCATAAATGTCTTGAAAAACAAACTAATCATCAACCGATTCTACCACGACGCACATAAACCAAATTCGCATCCCCATAATATGCCGAATACTCCAAATGTCGAGCTCATTCTGGACGAGTTCTGTCCTCGGCAGGCCATCGATTAACCGATGCACGGAAAATAGGGCATATACACCGCAATTGACTTGGTCTCTTTGTACGAACTGTGCTCGTTCGAAGACCTCCAAATGCATATCACGCCAAGTTTCTTGACGTGGTTCCCCGTACACCCGTTCGAAGTACATGTTGTAATTGAACAATCTGTACATCATCCGTGTAATCGGTTGTATGATCTCTCTCCGCATCTGCCTATATGATTCGTCGGAAATTGCCCACAACGAGTCGTACAACTCGACAGTCCATGCATGCAGACGGATACGCACGGTGACCCAATGAGCTTCGGTGACAAAGCAAACAAGTATGAGCTATAGCAATCCGTAAAAGAACATTAGTTCACTGCATTACACTAATATATCACTGCATTTTGATTAAATTCGAAGATATAACTTACGTATTGCAGCCCCCGTGCCCATTCTCTCGCAGCTTCTTGCAGCGCCTCGGCAGGCTCCCATGCATCAACGTTTATCCCGTTGTTCGCCCAAGAATATTGCATTTGAGACTAATACAATACATATTGTTAGCATTTTAAGAAACAATTTGTATAAAACATTACCTACTTACCCAAAAGTGTACGGGAAGAATGTGAGTTGTGCCGCTCCGCACACCATGAAGTAGACCGTCTCCTCTCGCCAATTGCCTCCTCAGGGTACCCAAATAGCATTCGATCATGTCATGGGTAAGCATCTTGGAAACATCTTCGAGGATATCAAACCACGAGTGTGTCAAATGATATCTCATGGCTGTGTAGACGTGGTCACAAAATTCATTGTGTGCGCGACGCCACACCCAATATTCCTTGAAGCCAAGGACAGACCAATCGCCGAGGTGACGGGCAAGATTCCTCTTCGGGGCAACATACGGCGACGTAATTGCACGAGAGGGTCTTTTCGTGCGCATTCCACGTCCACGTGGACTACTCGGATCTTCTTCCACGGGGGCCTTCTCTTTTCCCTTTCCTTCTCTCCGGTTGATACCGGCATCTTCCGCCGGCACCACTTTCAACGGTTCAACTTGTATCGGGGACACAATAAGTGCCCATGATGCGGAGAAATCATCACCGTTTACGGAGTGATCTTCATCGGGTTCCTATATAAGAAATGTTTACGTTAAATTTATGTATATATCTTCGTAAAAAGTACATAAGTCTCAATAAAACTAGTAATAGCCTACCTCTGACACCGGACTGGGAGAATCAGAAGGTTGCGTGGGCTCATGGTATGGAAGTAGCAACGGTTGGGTGGACACGGGTCGATCATGAAACTTCTTTGTGCGTGCCTCGGATGCGACGGACGAGTCGCTGCTGTCAGTCACGGCATCAACAACTAGGTCGACCCGACCAGATGATGCATGCGGAGTTGCTCCGCGAGTACAAGAAATTGAATGTCGACCGGAGATGCCGCGACTCTCGAAATGTCGATCGGAGATGCCGTGACTATCGGAGATGCCGCGACTATGTGAAACTGAGTGTCGACGACCCTCCTCGACATGACTATCCGGGCGGTACGACCATCCTCCCTCATCCGCTGACTTCCGCTCCGACTTATTTTTGGAGAAAAAGTTTTTGATCTTCTTCCAAAACTTTTTCTCTCGAGGAGTCATGTCTTGAGAATCAAGACTGCTAGACCCCTCCGAACTCGCCGGAGCCCGATTTCGTTCGGATCCTCTTTGCATGCCCGGTGGGGATGTAAGCGGAGAGTGGGGTGCTGCAGGCCGCGTGGACGAGGAATGCCCATCGCTCTGGCTCGCTCAGATCCAAACTGGACAACAACCGGCTCTCCATACGGCACGCCAAGTGCCTCGCCGGATATCGTGCTTGTATAATAATCAGTGAAGAGCTCTGCTTCCTCCTCAACCATCGCTCCACATTCCAACTATGTATAAAACAAGCAATGTTACGTAATCAAAATATAAAACAGCAAAATATATAATTTAAATAGAGATATATTATTTTATATGGTTTCTTATGACCTATAAATATGTATAAGATTATAGTTCTCCACAGTATAAATATATTTTACCATATTTGTGTTTGGAGTGAACAAACATAGTTCTTTACCTCATCGTCGAAGAATCCAGCGAATGTCCCTCTCACTCTCGGGAAATTCCACCTCAACAGACGTGGAAGCGCATGTTGGTCCACCAAGTTCGCACAAGCCCTCCCGAATTCGGGGATGCAATCGTAAGCCCATGCTTGTAAGGCCCAGACGGGCCCGCTGAACACATAAGACACTTTACATCCCGCAAGAGTGTTGGGGATGAATTGCTTGTAGTGAAGTAATGCTCGGTATGCATACGCTCCCCACGGGAATTCCTTCCATTCGTTCAGGTTGTCCACTAACACCCAAACGAAGTCATCGATTAGTCTCGGCCTCGGAACACCCAAGATTAGTAGGTGCAGCATCAACACTTTTGCCGCTTTCACGTAGTCGGCTGCCGATGCGCCGTTCACCGCGTGTTCTCTGAAAATATCCTCCAACTCGGATATTTTCAATCTCCTATTGCCACAAAATACGGCCATTGCACGAATCGTGGAAGCATCATGTTCCATTGTTGGGTTAAATGTGGATGACCCAAACATCAACCCCGAGACCAGGGCGAATTCCAGCGGACCAAACTTCAATTGATGATCCGTTATTAGAAACCAAATATTGTTGGATACAAAGTCGCCCAAGGAAATTTCACGGCACATGAGCTGGTGGAGAGCTTTGCTCGCACTTACACTCCCCTCCCATCCCATCAAATGGCCGAAAGGGCTAGTCTCACAGAATTGTGCATACAGGGTGTCACCGCCGACGGCCGTCAATGTGTCTCGGATAAGTGGGATCACATCCCACTTGTAATGAATCATTATTTGAGGTTTAGCCGACCTGACTACGTACCTCAAAAAATACCATTGACTCTGCATGAAAGAAAAATTACAAGTTAGTTCACCATAATTTAGTAGTATAGCTCTGTAATTCACGTTTACAAATAAGTTACAACGAACAATAATGTTCTACGAGACATATACTAATTATAATATCTACATAAATTCAATATATTCATAATAAGTTCAATGTCTCCGTTTATAAAAAGTATTTCACCGCAATATATAACAAATAAATATGTATATATACGAGACAGAATATACGTTCAAATACGTTAAATATTTTAGGTAACCGTACGTTAAATATGTTTATTAGCAATTTGGACATGATGCATTATAAATTCCGTAATATAATCTTCGATAAAATATATTAATATATAAATTCCGTTAAGCTATTATAAAATAAATTCCGAATTATAAATTCCGTATTATAAATATGTATATATTCCGCATTAAAATATTTAAAAATACGTAAAATAAAATTCGTATTATATATATTATTTAATTAAAATATATTAAAATACGTAAAATATTTATATAAATACTAAATTATATAATATTTATACGTAAATTATATAAATATTTATACGTGAAATTATATATTATTTAATTAAAATATATTAAAATACATAAAATGTATTAATATATATATTCCATATTATATATAAAATAAATTCCGAATTAATAAATTATATAAATTCCGTATTATGAATTTGTAAAATTAATTCCGCATTAAAATATGTTAAAATACGTAAAATAAAATTCGTATTATATATTAATAATTTATACATTATATATTCGTAAAATAAATTCCGCATTAAAATATGTTAAAATACTTAAAATATTTCAATGTTAAATAATACATTAATACATTAAAATATATTATATATTAAAAAACATCAAATAAATTCCGTATTATATATATTAAAATTTAATTAAAATATATTAAAATATGCAAAATATTTATATAAATATGTAAAATCCCTAGTGATATATTTAAAATTGACATATATTATATATTTAATATTATAGATTAAATATTTAATAATTTAATATATAAAAACATAAAAAAATATTAATTTTATAAATATATAAAAATAATTTATAAAATATATTAATGCAATAAATATGAATTATACTACTAGATTAAAATGGTTATTTCGTTCTCCATTTAAATGTAGTATATCTCTATGTTATTTTAATATTCTATACCAGACATTTTATTTGGGGATCTAAGACTTTTAAAGACTCAAATACGGTGATTATAATCGATTTGTTTCATAAAATTTGAATTATCACTTACAATATTTAGAATAAGTACAAACCCTAATTTTAAAAACTTCTCTATAATTATTATAAACCCTAAATATAAACTACAGAACTTTGTGATATGCCTATCTAAGAGCACCGATCATTACTACACCATAATACACTAGTTTCCATTTACAAAAAAACGTATTCTACGTCAACTAACCTGCTCGCTTGCATTATTGTCAGTCATTTCGATCAAGCTTCAGAATATCTTCACAAGATAGAGAGATTTTTTCTTGGTGGTCGGTTCTTTTCAGAAACTCTGAAAATTAATTGTGAGGGAAAGGAGCGCGAGAAACTCTGAGTGTGAGAAGTTATCAACTTATGCAGAGATATAGAGAGTTTCGAAGTTATATATCAGAAACTCGGAGAATTCTGAAAATTCACAAGATATAGAGAGTTTCGAAGTTATCAACTTATGCAGAGCGTGAGAAGAGTGAGTGTTAGTGGGGAAGGAAGAAAATAAATGTGTGAAAGTGGTGAGGGAAAAAAATAAATGTTTGAAGAGTGGTGAGGTGAAATAACGTGTGAGAGTGGTGAGGGTTAAATGTTTGATAGTGTGCGGTTGAATCCCTTATTTTAAGGGATTCATTTTATTCTAAAATTTATAGATATTGCATTATAAATTCTAAAATAATACGCAAATGATTTTCTGGGAAAATAAATATAAGGGCATTTTTAATTTTTATAATAATCCATATTTATTTCCCTATTTTATACATAAAATATTATTGAATATAACATGTTTATACATATAAACCCTAATTTCCGTCAACATCAAATTTTCGACAAAATTACAAATATCATAGAAACCCTAATTTCCGTCTCTCCAATTTTTTTGCCAATATCATGTTTTGGACAAAATTACATGTTTCGGACAAAACACCCAATTACAAATATCATTTAAAAACCCTAATTTCCGTCAACATCAAATTTTTCGTGAGGAATAAATGCTTATACATACTAACCCTAATTTCCCTCAACAAAATTCTCGTGGCTGTGTAGACGTGGTCACAAAATTCATTGTGTGCGCGACGCCACGCCCGATATTCCTTGAAGCCAAGGACAGACCAATCGCCGAGGTGACGGGCGAGATTCCTCTTCGGGGCAACATACGGCGACGTAATTGCACGAGAGGGTCTTTTCGTGCGCATTCCACGTCCACGTGGACTACTCGGATCTTCTTCCACGGGGCCCTTCTCTTTTCCCTTTCCTCCTCTCCGGCTGATACCGGCATCTTTCGCCGGCACTACTTTCAACGGTTCAACTTGTATCGGGGACACAATAAGTGCCCATGATGCGGAGAAATCATCACCGTATACGGAGTGATCTTCATCGGGTTCCTATATAAGAAATGTTTACGTTAAATTTATGTATATAACTTCGTAAAAAGTACATAAGGGAAAATGTTTGCACACAATCAACATTACTAGCTTATTCCTCCCTCATTGAAACTTGAAAAATGAAGTTTAATAATGGACACCTACATCTACCCATCAAACGTCCCTAGAGATTTAATAGATGAGATATGTGCGCATCTATTCCACTTAGTACATGTAGTGACATCTACTCATACCTATGATGAAATCATACACCAATAACTTATTTCACATGTTTTATATTGAATTATTGAACTTACTCAGCTCTACGAAGTATTGCTCTGACTGTTCATGTACTTTGTGTTGAATGATTTAACCCACTCAGCTCTATTAATTACTTTGTTTACAGCTCAGATTCACTACATTGAATTTTTGAACTCACTCAGCTGAATGAATTATTGCCTTGATAGTTCACATGCTTTACGTGAATTATTGAAAATGTGTTTACTCTAATGATAGCATATTGGTCTATATTTATAGAGGATGAAAATCATCGAAGTGAGGGAAATTTCGAGAATTGTAGAAGTTGATATTATATGAATCCATAGTAAAATAATTGTAGTTAAAGATGTAGAGAGAAAATGAGAGAATTTTAGGATGCAGAGTCTCTATTTATAAATGATGAAAAATCATAAATATTGGTATATATTTTGTTATTCTTTAATATTATATATATAAAAATAACCATTTTAAATTAATACAAAATTAATTTGCCAGAAGATCATCTGGCCTATTTTTGGTGGCCCCTTCGGTGGTCCATCAGTCACGCCCCGCCACGCGTGCATTGGTGGGCCACCTTTTTTAAAATCAAATATTAATTTAATTGAGTGGGGTCCACAAATGCACGCGTGGCGCTGCGTGATTGGTGGGCCACCAAGTGTTCCTCCCATTTTGAGACAGAAGATCCGCGTTGGGTTGTTTGATGCTAGGAAGAGACCACATGATCCTCCCTCCTAGCATCCGACACGTGGCATTACTTTTCAAAGAAGTCAAAAAATCATTTTACATCTTTTATCTATTTTTCCTTTTTCTTATTTCTATTTTCTAACTAGAGTCAAGTAATAGATCTGAACATTCCAAATTACCAACTAATCCAAAAGGCAAGTCTTAAACCAACAATTTTTTAGAAAAGAAAAAAGGAAAAAGTAAATCCATCACCAACGCCACCTCGCTTGATCACAACAATCAGTTTTTTTCCCATCGGCTAACGGGTTTGATGGAATCTTGAATAATTGCTAAAAAAATAGGCTCGATTTCGTTAGATTTGGGTGGTAGGGTACTGCCGGAGACAGACCACTTCGACCTGCTTCCAGACTCTATAATCTTCTTCATCTCAACAAAATCGGAGAGGTCAATGTGCTGGGCAGATGCTGCTCTTTTCGAAGAGAATTATCTTCGCTGGTCTCCATTGATATGAGAAGAGAGGAGATTTACCATTGAAATGAGAAGAGAGAGGGGGGATTAATTTTTTTTGGGGGGGGGGTTGAAGACAGAGATGAAATATACTCCACTTCCGTAGAGAGAGACTAAAAGGAGTTTGACCATTTTCAATTAACTAAACTCTAGTTAAAAAATAGAAAATAAGAAAAAAAATAGATAAAAGAAGTAAAATGATTTTTTAACTTTTTTGAAAAGTAATGCCACGTGTCGGATGCTGGGAGGGAAGACCATGTGGTCTCCCCCTAGCGTCAAACAAACCGGCGACAAGTTGTATCCGCATTGGCCAAGGGTGAAGAAAACGAGCTTCCGACTAAAGAGCTCACGCCAGACGCATTTTGCTTAAGGGTGTAACGGTTTGGTTCGGTTCGGTTTCTTATGTATTTTAAGAACCGAACTAAACACATAGAAATGGTTCGGTTCGATTCGGTTCGATGTGTTTTTAAATATCGGAACCGAACCGAACTGAACCGCTTATAAATGGTTTGGTTCGGTTTACCGGTTCACCTTTTTATTTTTTATTTATTTTTTAAATCCTAAATAATGTAAGAATAATAGTTTATAGGATGTCACTCGTTCCAAACTCATAAGTATAGAGTTGTACTCATTTCTCTTCCTTTGTATAGATTAGAATTGATATTAACTTAAATCTAATATCTAAATCCAATAACATTCTCATATAATAAAGATAAATATTAAATAAAAAAAATAAGATATTGGTTCGGTTCGGTTCGAACCGTTCAAAAATTCTTGAAACCGCGAACCGAACCGAATGTAAACGGTTCCTAAAAAAATAAACCGAACCAAACCGCGAAGCCGAACCGAACCACATTTTTCGGTTTGGTTTGGTTCGGTTTGATCGGTTTCGTGGTTCGGAGCGGAACCACTTACACCCCTAATTTTGCCTGTTTCTCTCTCCCGACACCATATTTTCATTTTTCTTTTAATTGTCTTAAATACTAACGAAGCGGCTGATCACTTTTAGTCTACACCGTTATTCCTAGTCTAAGGAGAGACATTTATGGTCTTCTCTCGTGATCAAATACTTCTATGTTTCATTTGGAAAAACAACGAAATAAAGGCAAATTGGCAAAAATAATCCTCAAACTTAGCGTTTTTGCGAATTGTGTCCTCAAACAATTTTTTTTTGTTTTTTTGACCCTCAACTCCTTGTTTTTGCGATTTTAGTCCTACCGTTAGATTTTCCGTCCATTTTAACGGTAATTCAATTTTAATTTTAAAAATAAATAATTATAAGGGCAAAATCGGAATTTTGATTTATATGGACCAAAATTGCAAATAAAGAATTAATTAGGACCTATTTAGCAAAATTAAATAGTTTAAGGACTGATTTCACAAATTTTTACACAAATAAGCTAATTGATTCGTATCGACGAGATTTTGCATAAAATTTGCTAACGTCGCGCACCGCACCAGTCCCGCTCCACGCCGCCGCCAGGAGAGCCGCCGCGAGTGCGAAACGGCGGAGCATCTCCGCGTGACTGAATGAGAAGTCGCCGCAGCCGCCGCGCGCTCTCCGCCTTCGCTCCGGCCGTCCTCTACCCCCTCTCGGCAGTCCCGACGTCGCCCAGACGTCTGCCGTGAAGAATGACGGTCGACGTTCTTGCATACGTGAAGAACAAGCGCTGCCCGTCGCCGCCATCTCCGCCGTCCAAATTCTCTCTTTTTGAGTGTGATTCGATCAATTGAAAGAGAGCAAACGTAATTGGAACACTTACTACCACCGTGTAATGGATTCCGAGCGAGATTAGTTCATCAATTTTCCGAATTTCAAACGATTCGCCGGAAAGAATTCATGGTGAGTAAAAAACTTCAGACGTCGATTTCGGTCGCATCTGGGATCGGATGACCCCTTACGACCTATCAACGCGAAGCTCGTGAGACGAGGAATCCAGCGGTTTAAGTCGATCGTCGATCGGACACCGGACGCACCAAGAATCGTTGCCGCAAGATGTGGTTAAACCCTAGAAAACTATGGTTTTCGTCTAATTTGGGGTTTCTTCTCCGTCTCGAATTTCGAGCTTCCAAAAAACAGTACAGAAATAGTACAAAAGGCAAATAAAAGTATACTGGTCCTATTAATTACAAATTAGCAAATCTCGTCGATATGAAGCAATAGGCTTATTTGTTTAAAATTTGTAAAATCAGTCTTTAAACTATATAATTTTGCTAAATAGGTCCCAAATAATTCTTCAATTGCAATTTTGGTCCATATAAATAGAAATTTCGATTTTGCCCTTTTAATTTTTTATTTTTAAAATTAAAATTGAATTACCGTTAAAATGGACGAAAAATCTAACGGTAGGACTAAAATCGCAAAAACAAGGAGTTGAGGGTCAAAAAAAAATTATTTGAGGACAAAATTCGTAAAAACGCCAAGTTTGAGGACTATTTTTGCCAATTTGCCCTAAATAAATCATTAGGACATAAATAGTAATTTAGGTCTGATTTGGAAAGATAATTTAAATTAATGTTTTTGTCACAATACAGTAAATTATTATATGAGCCTTTAAAAAAATAAATTTTTTTCATTTCGATGTACACATTAAAAATAGCTTATAATTTTTTTAAAAAAAAATACAAATATTGAAGCTATCGAGATTCGATGCTACTTAGGATCTTTGCATAAGTTCCCAATAAACTATAACTACAAATAAGCTATTTCTACCCTTATAAAAATAAGCTAAAAAACAGTTTATGCAAAGCTTATATAATTCACACATTTATAAGTTATTCAAAACATAGCCTTGAACCAAAAACAATTACAACCAACTTATGAAAATAAACTAAAAATAATTTTTTGATGATAAGGATAAAAATTTAGACCTGTCCCGTTAGACCCAAGAGTAGGAGGCGTCCGGTTTCTTCTTCAAAAACGCTTTCGCCGCCCCGTTCAGACCCAATGGTCCCAATTCCGGAATAATACATCCTACTTTAATTAAATAAATTAGAACAAGCTTTTCCCCACCCCGTTCAGACCCAATGGTCCCAGTTCCGGAATAATACACCTACTTTAATTAAATAAATTAGAACAAATTTTTTTATTGAAGATGATCGAATGCTCGACCAAATGGAATAGTTTATTCTCATAGCAAGTTGAGAACATCTACGCTACAACTTATTTTGTAAACATTTTAATATTAAGAATATTTGTACTTTAAAAATGTTTTAGGTGAATTTGCGGGTCGGGCCCGAGCAGACTGCTTGTGCAGGTCTATAGGGCGGGGGGGGGGTCCATTTCTCAATCCACGGGAGGGTTCGGGTCCTATAGTAGCCGATCCCGACCCGCAAAATTGTCAAATCTAATGAATGACTAACAAGCTATTTTAGTAAGTTATTCCAAACATGCACATAATTGTTTTCTGTTTTTTAGAATACCCTATTTCAAGGTGTTGAGGGTAATTATTCGATAGTCATGGCATTGAAACGACCACTTCTCTAATGTAGATACAATCTACGTAAGGACAACTAATATATTTAGTACCTAAACAACCTGTAGAACTAATGGAATCCAATTTATGAGTTTATTCGTATATTGGGCATTTAATAAACTCCTACTATATTAATCCGATTGTTCGAAGAAGAACCTTGCTACTTATCTAACATTCCACGACAATCAATAGAAGTACACAATTAGCTACTAGTTAAATTAACTAAGGAAGATCAAGCATAGATTATTAATTCAATTCCTTAAACCATATTTAATTCAAAATCCCTAAAATTAAATATTAGAACAAGAGTCTCACGCATCAGTTTAATAGTTTGAGTGTGTTTTACACATCTTTGCCGGACCACTAAAAAATTAGTTACACATGTTACTGGTTGCATTAGTTATACATATTTTTCCTCTTTCTTTCTCTCTAAGACTCCCTTTCCTCTTCCGATCAAATTTTCTCCAAAAGAGCTTTAAAACAAGTCTTTAATTTTAGCCTCTTATAAAGTTACCACCTTACATCCTATTCATCTGCCACATCTGCTCAACTTCCTACAAAATAGATCAAAAAATGCCTTCGAATGGCCTATGTAAAAACCAAAATAACCGGGAAATGAATTGTATGAAATCTATTATAGTTCCCATTAATGCATAATTATTTATACCATTAAACCATTTCATCATCATATACATACAACAAATAGTAGTTTCATAAACTGAGAAAGTCAATCTAGTAAAAAGCACTATTACAATTGATCAATTTAAAGTTATGCATCGAGATGTTTTCTAATCTATTTCTAAATTTCTTGAGTTTTTAGGTGGTATAGTAAATTTTAATTTAAGTTGCCAGTTCGCATATAAACGTATATTTTCAATAAAAAATGAAAGCCATTATTCGAGTTGTAAAAAATGATAGACTAACTATATGTGATTTCCTTACATGCATGATGGAGTATAAGATAATAATGTGTTTTATTAGAATTGCCTAGTTTTCTCGATTAGCATGACATATAATCCAATTAATAAAATTGAACCAAATATATATTAAATTACAGTACCTTAACAAATTCAATGCATAGCAAAGTGCTCTCTCTCTCCCTCTCTCTCGCTCTCTGAAATGTGGGCTTTGGGTACACAAAATAAGAATTACCTAAGTGTGGTCTTTGGGAAGAGTGGACATGGGCCTCCAATATGCTTTCTACTATGGGCCTCTCATGGCCCAGTTTGTAATCTATTCATTCAAGATAACATATTGAGATAACATATTATTCAAGATACTTTCTACTTAGTTGAAATTAATACAAAATAATAAAATATAAAATTTATTGCACGATTTTCTTATGTTATATTGAGATAACATATTTCAAAAATTGTGGTCTTTCTTTACTCCGAATTTATCTTTCATGTAAACTCTGAATTTTTTGACAACGAGGATTCCTGCTACAAGTTCGTATTTTCTAGCATGATGTTTGAGGATCTGCTGAAATATTATTAGATATTTAGATGAATATTATTAATCATAATTAGTCTTGAAAACAAGAAAAAGGTTATTTTGCCCACATAAAAAAGGGACCTCTAATTTTTTTTGAAAAAAAAAACGGCCCACATAGTGCATATATGTATAATGTAAATAGTCATAGTGGAAGTGGATCGTGTAGGAATTACATTTTGTATAGAAATTAGGATAAATTTACTCATTGGATGACTCCGATTGAATATGTTTTGTAATATTGTATATGCATAATCCTTTATGTTTTATTTATGTGCATAAAATATAAAAATTACGTATCAAACACATAAGAATTATGTATAGTTTCTAGTTCCTATGTAAATGTGGGTTCAGATCAGATCCACAACCATAATGATATAATTGTGTAATTAGGGTTAAAACATATATAATAAGTTGTGAAAGCACTAAGGATCCTCTTCCAATTTATTACATCACATTTAATGTCCTATTAATAAAATGGTGATGTGTGTTCATTTTTTTCTAAATTAACTCTCATCCTTAGGATTATGTAATTCAAATAGAATATATAATTATAATATAAAAACACATATCATCATTTCATTAATGGATATGAAACGGCCTCGCCCCGCCCCTAACTTATGTTGTTCGCCCTCAATTTGAAATCTCACATTTTGCCCCTTTTTACGTTTGTTAGTATGCTATATGACGTATATAGAATTATTTAGTTAGAATATTGTGCATCAACATGGTTGGTTTAGTCACATGAAGTTGCACTGAATTGTACTGTTCGTGTCGTTGTCGATGTCCTGCACCTTCATCACATGCAATGTTTTATTATCTTTTTATGCAAATCAATGTGCTCAAACAATTCAAATTCTTTTAATATTATAAAATCATAAGATTTTTAATCCATTTTTCAGTCACGATGTGTTATTGTTATTATACATATAATATGTCATCAAATAAAAAAATAAAGGCCCAAATTGCTTCTTATTTCCTATTTTAAAGTGTTTTCTTATATAATCCATTCTATATTATAAAATAGTATATAAATATATGAATAAGGTCTAACTATATATAAAAATAGGGTGTGGATCTAGTAGGAACTTACATTTAACAATAAAACTAGAAACTATACAAAATCCTTATTTACTATATGTATAATTGTTATATTTTTTTTGCAAAAAAATATTATTTTATACTTCTACACTTCTACATAAAACATATAAGAAATTTGCATAATGTAAATGGGCGGTTTTTTGTATAGAAAATAGGTTGTAAAGAGATAATAATAAAATAGGTCGCAAAGAGAAAGAAATCTAATCGAGGTTAACTTTGTAAAATGTGGTTGAATTATTTAATACTAGAATGCAATAACATAGATTGCATGGGCATGTGAATAGGCGATACGGACATAAAACATTATTTTTTCTGAAAATTTATGATGCGATATGATGCTAATATAATAAATAACTATACCGAACCTAGTCTGTTTTCTTACGAAGAACTGTCCACAAAAGAGGAGTTGACAGAAAATATCTCAATTAACATGCTTGAATTAATTAATAGTAAGTATTATTGGTGCCATAAGTGGATTTGGACATGGCATATGGATTCATTAGTAAATCTAATTTTATTATATGACAATGATTTGGTGACTGTCTTTGTCAAAGACCTAATAAGGTTAGGTTTTTCACTACAAATAAATATATAGGATTTAGAATAGGAAAATATATGTTACCTCTTGTCAAATCTTTTCGGCGGACTAATACTCCATCAGTTCTATTAGTAGTGTCTTATATCTCAAAAATGAATGTGTCGTTAGTAACGTCTTATTTTTAAAAAAGGCAAAGAATCTGTAGTCACGAATTAATAACTCAGAAATCAACATACACCATACAAATATCATTTTCTTGATCTTCATGCCCAAAAGAAACTAGATATTACTAGTGGGACTGAGGGAGTATATCACTTGGAGCAATGGAATGCAAATATCTCCAGTCAACTTTACACTTATTTTTTAAATAAAATCTGAAAACTCAGGAAATTTATAAATGCAAAAAAATTAAAAATCTTTCCAAAACAGAAATGTGGAAATTTATAATAATACATATCTTATTTCTCGCTCTCTCTATTATTCTCGTATTCTCTTTAACTTATAACACGTTATCAGCACGAAGAAGCTCTCCTCACAAAAGGATTCTGCTGAAATGCTACCAAAGCCTCACACGTAATCAGATCTAAAAGAAATTAGATCTTCAATATACAGTTTTGAAATCATTATGCAAATTTTTTAATTATAAAGTAATGGCATGATTAGGTAATTGTTTTTATAAGTGGGAAGACATAAGAACTTTCATTCTTCGATTCGGATACAACATGATATCTAGTATGATTTGTTTTAATTTAAGAGTTTTATTCAATCTCTGATACTGATATAATTATTTTCCTAGAAATAGCACAATATATTAATATTCATGAAGAATAACTTGTGCTCTTGAAGAACACTTCAAGTTCATTTATTTTATCATTATACAAGCCTAAATTGTTGCTACTGAAGAAGCATAATTAATATTCCTAAAGAATATTATATGCTCTTGAAGAGCAATTCAAAAACTTGTTTATAAGTTAAATTGTTACTCCAGAAGTAGCACACTCAATGTTTTTGAAAAATATTACTTGCTACATACGTTTTTAATTAGTTAGTTAGTTAATGTTTTAATCTAAAGTGTTGCTCCTTAAGTAGCATAATTCATATTATTGAAGAACATCGCATGCTCTTAAAAAACAATTGAATTTATTTATTCAATTATTTAATTACTTGCTACATACGTTTTTATTTAGTTAGTTAGTTAATGTTTTAATCTAAAGTGTTGCTCCTTAAGTAGCATAATTCATATTATTGAAGAACATCGCATGCTCTTAAAAAACAATTGAATTTATTTATTAAATTATTTAATTATTGCTTTAGAAGTAGCACAATTTAATATTCTTGAAGAATATTACACACTCTTGAAGAATTATTAAAATTATCTATGTATTTACTATATACCTAAGTGTTTTTTTCCTACACACTGTATAATATTTATATCTATATATACGTACAATCTTAATTTGTTGCTCCTGAAGTAGCACAATTGATATCTCAAAAGAACACTATATGTTCCTTAAGAGCAATTGAGTTTCTCGAAAATATTAGAATTCGTCTAAAGTAGTTTAATATAGACTAAAATTGTTGCTCCTACAGTAGCACAATTTGTATTTAAGAAGAATATTACATGTTCTTGAAGAACAATGCAAGGTATTGATTTTGGCAAATGTTATATGTTCGTAACTCTCATTGTTGCTCTTGAAATAACACAACTAACTCTACATGTTCTTGGAACAACTAAAACTTGTCATTTTAAAATCATATATCACAACAATCATACTTTAATTGTTACTCCTGAAGTAGCACAATTAATATTTTTTAAGAATATTAGATGTTCCTAAAGAACAATGTATATTTAAAGGTATATTATAATTTAAAGTATTACCTAATTACATGGAATGGTAGCAAGAGCTCCTCTTTGCTTGACAATTGCATCTCAAATACATATTGTTGCTTAATTTCTTTTCAAGAATAGATGTAAGATCCGGAAGACCTCAAAATTTATAATTTATTGATTTCATTTATCTTAAATAAAACTAAATTGTTTGCTCTAGAAATAGCACAATTATATTCCTGAAGAAACATTCCTGAAGAATGACCATATTGTGATATTAACATTACTATCACATGTCCGTGGAAATGCCTCAACTTTTTCTCCTGAAGTAGCAACATTTATATCCTAGAAGAATATTAAATGCTCTTAAAGAACAACTCGTACTTTCGATTATATATGTTATTCCCGAATGAAAAACATTATTTATGTCTTGTTGACATTAATGAAATCTTGATATTTGTTAGGATCTTCGGACCCTCAAAATGTGACGAACGGGTTCTTACAATCCAACCGAGACAATAACAAAGAATAACACAAAGAGAAAAAAAATAGGCACAAAGAATTTAACGTGGTTCGATCAATCGACCTACATTCACGGGCGGCGGAGAAACAATCTACTAATAAAAAGATAATAAAAATGGGCCTCCGAAATATGGTCCTAGACCCAAAAGCACATACCCACAAAAACATAGTCAATTAGTTCAACTAACTAATCTCATAACATGTGGGCTATGATGCGTAGAAGCACGATTAAAACAATTAGAGAACCTATCTATTTATAGGTGAAATTAATGATAAACTTCATTAATTATCCGATGTGGGATAGGACTCAATTTCCTTTAAGGATTATGATTTGAGTCACATCCTAACAATATCGATGTTCGTCTCCCAATAAGAGGCATGGGGAGATAATAATAGAATGAAACAAAGCATCCCAACACGATTGCGTAAAGATATTAATTGTTTGTCCTCCCTAAAGCTCGATACAAGTAGATGTATCTTAAACTGCGAGATTTTAAAATATAGTGCATGGAAATTATTGAAGGCTCCAGAAGTACTTGAGGAAATTTGGAACACATCACTCCAAATTCCTTCTGAAGAGGATATGTGAATCATTATGTACAAAAGCACTTGAGGAAACCAACTCATGCCTAAAGACGAAGTTAGAATCAAAAGACTTAAGTTGAACTAATAATTGTCTCGACCTGCAGATCGAGCATCTCCCTGATAGAGTTACGTTAGTCGACCTACTTGAAAGGTCTTTAAAGAGATTTTATTGTATCGCATCCACATAGTTACCTAATGGTTGTTTCAATCACTTGAAGTGGATGTAGATTCACTTAGACCTATAAAAGATAACAAACATGAGGACCAGAAGTTCCTTACTTATGTGTAACTAGAAAATTTGAAATGGTATTGACCATCCTTTGTTATCTTCGAGACAAACATGATATTGGTCTATTTATGAGAGTAATGATATATTGACATATTCCATGATATTATCTATGATAATAAACTTGTGTTGCACATATTAGTGTTGAAGGAAAATAGAGGTTAAGAACGATACCTTCCTCCTACGTATGTTGTTGCAGCTCTGATTATTTCTCGTGTGTCAGATCTTCTTATCTGTGTCCCGGCCTTTTTCTCCCTCTGGATGGTCAGAGAATTGGAGAAAAATTAAGAATATTGTGTGTCTGTATTATGTTTATGAACATAATACTAATATATATAGGCTTCAAAAACTAATATAATATTAATATTTATAGCCCATTAATTTAATTATATTCCTAATGGACTTCCACATAATTAGCTCATAATATAATTAATTAATCCATTGGGCTACTAATATTTATCAATTAATTGGTCTGACCAATTAATTCCAGATAAATATTGTTGGGTGATGATTCAATCCTCAACATGATCATACTTGTGGGAAATGACTCTATCTTCTATACTGAATCACGCTCAGTAGCCTCGTGCTCTGACTGTTGAGAAGATTTGAAGATCCCAAAACCCTATCTGATTGGTGAACCATTCCTTTGTATTCGTATTTGTCTCTGAGGTTTCAGACTCAGTAGACACTCTGCTCTGGTCAAGGCGCTCAGTAGCTCATCAGCCTCAGCACCAGTGTAGAAGACTCAGTGAATACTGGACTCAGCAGGAGTAGTATACTGAGAGAGTCAGTTGAACTGAACTCAGCAGGAGTAGTTCACTGGACTCAGAGCTGATTTTCGATGGACCTTTCTCATTGTCTATCTACTGAATACAAAATCAGACTCAGCATCGGCTGACAGTCTTCTGAACTGTCTAAATCTTTTGATAAGCTATCAGTGTTGTCAAGTTCGAGGAAGAGAGAAGTCAACTTCAGTTGCCTCGAAGTTTGTTCTGTCTCAACCACCACATCCACCTCGACAAATGACAAGCATACACGTGTCGTCTCACCTACTAAAGCTACAGTCAACATATTTCCGTAAAAGGTGGGAAAGTACACTGTTACCTACACAAAAGAGCCGTTTGCTACCACAAAAGAGGGAAAAAGAAGAAGATCGTCTCCAACGGATCTATTCTTCTCTCCACTCTATAAATAGAGGGATCATTCAAGATTTGAAGCGACTAACAAAAAAAACGACCAACAACGCACAGAGCATTCAAACGAGCGAAATTAACGACTAAGTCTTCCGCAAGAATCAATCGAGTTATCTCCGGCGAAAGACTACATACAGCTCAAAAGGAACCAAGCTGAACCGACATAAGCTTCTAGTATCCAAGCGACTGACACGAACCTATAGCTAAACCCTCAGCTGTTCGTCGCTCTAGATAGCTACATTCTCGTTCCTTATCCCTCTAACCCTAAGCTCACTTGTTATATCCATAGCTTAGATGAAGGAGTTCACATTTGAACCCAATCCTTATTGTATAAGGACTCCTTCATTGTTGGAGAAGTTTGTCAAACACTTAAAGTTTGATAGAAGTGTAAACTGGGACTTGCTCAGTATAATCCCCAAGCCACGGCTTTGTCCAAGTGTACAAGCCGACCGAGACTAACTCAGTATAATAAATAGCCTCCTGATCTATCGGGACAGTGGACGTAGGATTGTTGATATCCGAACCACTTTAAAAATATATGTGTCGTTTACTTACTGTTTCATTGATTTTACTATGCATACTGAACATCATATTTAAAATCGATTTAACTGTCTCAGTATTCTAAACTTCTTATCTACTGAACTGAGACTTGCATAAAATGTTTTCCTCATTAAAACTGATTTGGGCCTACACAATTCCGCACACTGAACTCTCACTAATCGATACTGAATTCTGACCTAGTCAGTTAGCAGATCTCAGCTGAGTCAGTACTCTTTTAGCCTTTAACACGATTCGAAACGGTTATGCGGTTTGCTTCGAACTATTTCATGCGGCACCTTCTCTGAATAGGACTGTTCGTGTTCGAAAGTTGAGAAATTTGGATTCAGGTGTATTCACCCCCCCCCCTCTACACCTGAACTCACTCACGGGACCAACAAATAACATTATTAAATAATATAAAATTACATTAATCTATTAATAATGATTTCTGAGAGACAATAAATAACTAGGCAACTAATTGGGCCAGATGAATGATCTAATACAAGAAATAAAACAGGGCCTCAAATTAATTAATTATCTATCCTCAGCCCAGAGCAAAATTAATTAATAAGCATAGATTCATTCCACTAGAGAATCCGTGCTGACTTGCCCATTTATCCCAAATTGAGCAAGGGCTTGTATTTTAGACTTAATCGATCTCCGTATTTAAGATAGAAATATCCGTTAATTAATTAAGCTCACTAACAGCTTAAATTAATTAACATCTTATATTCCTGAGTAGTACCACTCGACCTTATAACACACCTGAACTTAATCAACCGTAGTGTGTTAATCCTTTCGAGTTCCTTAGGGGATATTATCAACCTACTAGGATACGGTTGCAAGATACAGAAAACTAGCCTTAGCCACAAATAACTACTAACACCCAAGATACGTATATCCGGTCGCGATGACTTTCACCATAGTAGGTCAAAGTGATAGATAACCAAATGCGCTTGGTTCTCCACTAAGGTCAGTTAAGAGAACAGATCTCACTGTGATCCATCAATTCACCACCTTAAGTGTAATAGTAAAGACAAGCAACCAAGACAAGCCACTTCTTATCTAAACTGCAGCTTAAAGCGACAACTTATCCTTAAGTTGTCTCAGCTGTGATAACTGTTTATATCTTGTCAGTTCAACCAATTTGTGTAGTCTTCTGTGATACCCGACACACTACACAAATCTAACTTTTAAACAAGATAAAGGATTACATGTGCAAATATATATTTATCAGATAAGAGAATAACATAGTGCTAAGGATAGAACACATTGTATACAAGCATAAAATTTGCTTCTAGTATACAAAATTCCAACAAGTGTAGAACTTGAAGATAACCTTGAAGATTGCTATCTTGAGGGGGAGTAACGGATTGTAAATAATTCTGAAGATTACACTGACTCCTAAAAGTCAAATAGACACATTGAAATTGTCTATTTGGGACATTGAAATTGTCCCACAAAAAGCATTTGAAATTGTCCCATAAAATTCTGAAGATTTGAAATTGTCCCACAAAAAGCAAGGTACATTGAAATTAGAAAAGACATTTAATAGACACAATATATATTCTAATAGGCATATCAATTTGGGACAAATAAAAAAGGAAACCAGACATATCTATTCGGGACGGAAAGAGTATTTCGGAGGCTAACTGAGTTTCTTTCGGTCTTTTTTATATATAGATAATTTAAATAAAAAATAACTAATTTATTAGAAATTCACTATATAGTTATATAAAACACACCAAATACCCCATTTCACAACTTTTTAATGTTTTTCACATGCCCAAATATTTATTGGACAGGTCTACTAATTAATTTCTAATTACTATGCATATGAGGACAATATTTATTCTAAAATAGAAGACCTCCTATAAATAACGAGAGAATTTCAAGAGTCCATAAATATAATTTTTATAATGACTAAGAAAACGTATAGGCACTAGGATCTAGGAGTATAATTTATTAAGGTGTGTTTGTAAATACTTATTATAAACGCTTTTACTAGCTTTTGCTTGAATTTTTAAAAAAATGATTTTAATAAAAACATAATTTTTTTGTATTAATATTAAAAAGCAACTTAAAGTCGGATTTAACTTTTCTAATGTTTGGTTAATAGAAGCACTTGTTTAAAACAAAATTTTAAATTTATGGATCATAAAAATTAAACAAACATTAATTAATGTTAAGAGTTTTTACAATTTTAAGTAAAAAAAATATATCTATTATGATGTTTTAATTTAACATAATTTGGCTGCTTAAAACCGCTTAGTTTTAGCTAACTGACTGCGTATTTTTTATTTTGCAAACACATTAAAAAGTACTAAATAGTTAATAAAACTAATAAATACTTTAAAAAAACCCCTTGCAAATACCTCTACTAATCAACTTGAAAAGCAAAGTAGACAAATTTCAATTATACTTCAATGTGTATAATGTATATACCTATTTCTCCCAACTAGTATACATCATGCACTACATTATATTAATAGAATAATTATATTTGTCCCTGTGCGGTATAGCGGTCAAGATGCTAAGTCTGTTGTCAAAGATCGTGAGTTTAAATTCCACCAAAATTACTATGTATGAATCTATCTTTTGCGGACGAAAAGTAACTGTTGCGACTTCCTCAATATAAAAGAAGATATATATATATATATATATATATATATATATATATATATATATATATATATATATATATATATATAAAAAGAATGGATATTTTAAGAACCTTGATCCCACATAAAAATTAAGAACCAATCTTGGTCCTCTATCTATGTAATTAATGGTCCAAGTTTTCTGTTTTTTTTAAATTCAAAAAAGGATAAAATAAAGTTCATTAAGGGTAAGAATGTCATTTTATTTTATGTTTTGAAACTAAACTAAACACCTACACTTTTTCCTTGATCTTGGTGGTGGCGGCGACGGCACACGGGAAATCTGTTGGAAAATGTAATTTTTTAATGCATAATATGATGTTGGTTTATACATATTTAAGAACATTTTTATGCATAAAACTGATATCATGTGGATATTATGTTGTACAATAAAAACAAATTTTGTGCTTATAGTGTTTATTTATGCATAAGCCGAACAATTTTATGCATAGACGGACAATCTTTTATAAATTATTACATTATAAAATAATCACAAACTTTATACATAGTAAATTACTAGTTTATGCATAATTCCAAACATTTTATGCATACTATTGTCTGTGTTATTTATTTTGTAATTTTACAAATACAATTCGGCATATTTATAATACATAACATAACTCTCCTTCTCTCTAGCTAGCGGTGGCGACCAGCGATGACGACTGGTGGTAGGTTAGGGGGTTCTCTCATTTATTTTCTTTTTCCAATTTAATTATTAATATAATTGTTTACCAATTTTGTCCTTTTTCTAATTTTTTGAATTAATAAAATTAAAAAAATAGATTAATTGTATACCATATAACCATGAAGATTTATAATTTTGAATGATTCTTAATTTTTATATGAGATTTGATTTTTAGTAGAATTATACCCAAAAATAAAATAAAAATAAAATCTAACTATCGAAAATATAAAAATAAATAATGAAATACGAATATATCTCTAGCGCAGTTGAACACTTGTTTTCTCTCTCTTTTAAAATTAATTTACTAAAGAGAACAGAACAAAAACTTTCTTTTTACTGAAATTAACAAAAAAGACGCGCACACACTCTTCTCCGCGTAGAACATGCAATGGTGTAAGAATCGATTTTTGTTTCTAATATATTGTGTTTTTTATTTTTACTATATATTGTGTTTTTTATTTTTATATTGTGTTTTTTATTTTTACTATATATTGTGTTTTTTATTTTTACTATTTCATGTGGTTTCTTCTGCCTTTTTTTTCAAACTTGATAAGGTCCTGATTTTTGGTTCTTTAGACAAATGACGTACGTGTTTAACATTATATACGTTGGAAATTTATTATATTAGAAATAACTCCTTAAAATTGTCAATAATACATTAAATTATCAATAAATTTGACAATAAAAAGGACGGGTAAAATACTCTTTAATATAGAACAAAACCAGACGTGTTATCAAATTATAAGACCAAAAATAGAAAGAAAGCGCAAAAGAATACCAAAAATATTGGAAACAAAAGGACCAAAATCCATAAGTATATATATATGAAAACAGGCTTTATAGTGAGAATTAAGAACATAACATCACCGTTGGATCGAGTTATTGGACTCTCCAGATCTTGTCATCACCTAAAATCTTGAAATGCACCTTTGCAAAATGTTTGCACTATGTTATTTTTGTAATTTTGCACAATCTATTAATTTATTTTCTATCTTCTTTTCTTTTGCTATAACCGTCATTTTCGTTAATTATCTTCCAAGTTTTATTAATACTAACTATCGTGCCAGATTTTATGAGAATAATGTTTAATTGTGCATTGTTTCACTAAGTATCGTCCCCAATAATTGTGTATATTTGTTCTCATTAATTGTGCATGTTTTGACTGTAATTGTGTTTTTTTCCCAAAATTGTGCAAAATCGTATAATAGTGCATGTAAAATTCATAAAATATGCATAAAAATTGAATTAATTGCGCATACATTCATTATAACTCAAACAAATGCACAAATAATATAAAATCGTATAATAGAGCAGATATAATCCATAAAACGTGCATAATATATGAATTAATTGTGCATACTCTCAAAAACGTGCATAAACAATTAAGTAATTGTGCAATCTTTCATTTTAACTTAAACAAAAATGCACAAATCATAAAAATTGTGCTATAGTCTCAACTAACTAACATCTAACGAAATATAGAAATATATGACTCACAGAAAATTTACAAATAATAGTAATCGTGTAATACTATCAATGATATGCACAATAAATTGCACAAATCTCAGAAATCGTGAACTAATCGCGTATTGAAATTAATGTCAACAAAAGCAAAGAAAAAACGAGATGAGAAGAAGCAGAGAAACTCCAACGTTAGAGAAAAAATCAATCGAGAAGAAACCGAAGGCGCGGAGAACCACTCAAATGACGGCGTCGATGCTGCTGCCGATGACAAGAAAAAGAAAAATAAGTTGTCGAAGAACACCAAAACCTATAAGAAAAATGAAAGTCAGCGGTTTTAAAGAGAAGAATAGGGGACAACGGTTTTGAAAAGAATAAATATTATGTGAATGTTTTATATTATATCTATGGATATAATAAAATTAAAATTACTTGTTTGACCTTTGTGCATAAATTTTATACCAAACAGTGTATTTCGCCAATTTGACACTAAATTTAATATTGTCCATCTATTTCCAATATCTAAAGGCTTAAAATTATTCTTTTTTTTTTACTCTAAGGAGTGTTCTTATTTGATTATGCATGGTTTTTAGTTATCACGTTAAATGTGGGTTCTCACATGATCCACTCCATATATATATATATATATATATATATATATATATATATATATATATATATATATATAGTATGGTTCACATAGGAACCAAGTATTAAAGGAGAATTAAGAACTATTATAGATCATTGATCTATATTGAATCAACGGTTGAACTTACTTTAAAAATACTAATTTTTTTATTGATTTTCCATTATAGAAGGGTAAATTAGTACAAGCTTTTATACATGAAATGAGACTCAGCACAAAAAAGGGAACCTACTTAATATATTCTAATCTAACTTATTAAGAAATCTTTAATTAAAAAGTACTGGTGCGCAAGAGATAATATTGACTAATTTACTATTTATTATTACTATTTAATCATATGTATAAATAAATGATAGAATTAGATAATTTAATAAAAAAAATTATGTTCGCCTCTTTAGTTATGCATAACTTTGTTTATATACATTAAAATTATGCATATACATATTATAATTGATGCATCAACGTATACAATATTATGCATATACATATTATAATTGATGCATCAATATATAAATAATTATGTATATACATATTATAATTAATGCAACAACGTATATATAATTATGCATATACATATTATAATTGATGCATCAACGTATTAGATTTTGAAATATATTAAAAAATAAAAGCTCCCCTCTTAAATTTTAAAATAAATTGCTTAAAAAGTATTGTACCACAAATTAAACGACAATTAAATAACAATAAAAATACTAAAGAAAATGTAATCTCTGTTTAATTTTAAATAATGTAAATATAAATTTAGGAAAATAAATAATTTTAACGGTTTTGTAGATAGTTTTAAATTAAATACAAACTAACTTATCATAACAAGTTAATCATGTCCCATAATTAACGCATGTGCACATATGCTAAATTGAGAATTACCATAAAGGTTTTGTAGATAGTATAATTAATATTTTATACTAAATAACAATCATTGATTTGAAATAAATCCATGGATAAAAATGATTTGTAGTTCTTAAGTTCTCGCGATCCAAATTCTATCTATTTATTTATCTATATATATATATTTTTTCAAAATCCATATTTACCATCATGCAATGGGTGCCGTTAGATGAAAATGGACATAAAAATATTACTCCCTCCGTCCCGTTATTTGTGGCTCAATTGATTTCGGCACGAGAATTAAGAGAGTAGATGATAAAGTATGAGAGAGAGTAGATGATAAAGTATGAGAGAGAAGATAATGAGAGAGTATGAGAGAAAGATGATAAAGTAGGAGAGAGAATGTAATAAAGTATGAGAGAGAAGATGATAGAGTAGGAGTATTTTTTTACTATATTAGGAAAGTGAGCACAAATAATGAGACACCCCTTTCGAGAAAATGAGCCACAAATAGCGGGACGGATGGAGTAATTAAGACAGAGTGGGACCACCCATCTTGACGTTGACAGACAGAGTCTCCGTCTCTTTGCATAATGAACCGTGACAGGCTAACGGACAATTGTTGCCATTACGATCCCCCATCGGTGCTTCCTTTTCCCACCGTCACATTAGAAATGATATATTTTTTATTATTGGAACGTCTCATTATAAATGACATATTTTATAAATATCAAAGATTATGTGGATACATGTAGTTACTGAAAACTCAAACAATCTACACTAAATAACAAAAGAAACATGTTTTTTTTAAAGGATGGAGGGAATAGTTTTCTTTGTTTTCTAAAGTGTAAACAGTTACATTAGTCTTCTACCTTTTCCACAATATTCAAATTGATCTTTCACATTTTAATTGAGTCATAAAAGCTTAAACATATTAATTTCGTCCGTCATATCCTCTCCCCCAACCTTATCTCTTTACTGACATGGTTCCCTCAGAACATTTACTCTGTTACAATATTCAAGTACATCGTTTATTTGATTAACTTCTTTTCTCAATTAAAAAAGTCTGTTATATTTAGGGTTTAAAATTTGAGGAAAAATGGTGAAAAGGAGGACAAATATGCTATAGACGAAATTGGGGTGTATAGGCTTATATGAGTCAATTAAAATGTGGATGCTCAATTTGAATGTGGAAAAGGTGGAAGGACAATGGATGAATGTGGCGACATAATTAGAATATTTAGGCTTATATGACTTCGTTAAAAAGTGAAGCATCAATGTAAATATTATGAAAAAGTTAATGGATCAATTTGACTGTTTATTTTTTTTAATGGTAATAAGTGAAATTGGGAATAGGATTACGTGTCCTTTAAATTCTTTCTAATTGGTACCCCTATTAAAAGTATAAAATTATACTATCGTTTATGATTCAAATTTGTTGACTCTTTATTATTAATAATATTTTTTTTATTTTTTTATTATTATTTTGCATCCTTGTTTCATTCGGACGTATTTAAAACAATACTTAAAATAAGTATTTACGACATAAATATTTATGGCATAAGTGTAATGTAATAAAGACTTAAATTGAATAAGTTGTTTTCATTTTGATGCGTTTATATGTATTTAATGAAAATATAAAGTTGTCCTTCTAAACTTTCTCAATTAGATAGAGAATTTGGGAATATGTGATCTGATCTCAATTGAGTGTAATATAGTGAAATCATACAATTTCTCACACTAAAAAAAATACTCCCACTCATGTAAAACCCATGAAGAGAATTTGGCAGACAAATTAGTTTTAGTGCATGAAGAATTTTTCACATAGGATGGTAGATACTATGAAATAACTAATCCCACTTATTTTAAGTTATGCTTCCCATAATTATTAATTTGATGGGGCAGTTGAAAATTGCAAGTGGTTGTGCAAACATTATTAGTGGCTTAGTTCGGTGTCTGCATGTCCTCACATGTTGCGGCATAAACGGTTGACTCTTGAGTCTGTCTGTCTGTCTCCAATGAATTGTTTCTGAATCAATAAAAAAATTATTTTAGATATTAAAATAAGGGCCGCGGCGGACAACGAGGGTTTGTGCGGCGGCGGAGCTGGTGGGGAATGGTGGTTCAGCAACTGCCTCCCGATCTCCCCCCTCCTCATCAGTCATCCCTCGTGCTTTTCTGCCAAAAATAATGTCTTGGAATTTGAGATTTGAATGAATAATTCCCCTCGGAATTAACGACCTCTAACCCACTTTTTGACTTCTATAACCCAGATTTGAGAATTAAGACAATACTTTAATCTGTTCATTACATTAATTTATGATTTGGGTTCCTAAATATCTTACTTGGTTAATTCAAGAATTGTACCTCTAATGTGATCTTATTTATTTAGTATTAGGACACATAAGTTGGGTCGGTGACAAATTGTAGGCAATAATCAGTACTTTTTATACTTATTTCAACCCTTAATTCAAGATTTTAGGAGTGTTCATTTGATTCTTCACATCTAGTCACATTTTGTATATATAAGTTGGGTTAAAGATGTAGTGGTCCTCCAATTAGTGACCAACATATTGAGTGAGTTTCTTCACACACAAAATATACATGGTTGATAGTTTTCATATTTTCAATTTATTTTTCGTTTGTGACTCTTATTCTCACCCATGTGTTTGGGTTAAAGGTCTTGTACTTTTTCTTAAACTGAATCACTGACACTAATAGTTTGTCATCGATCCTAATAAATGTTTTACAATTTTAAGAAAGAAAAAGGACATCGAGTTCACCACATCCCAAGTCTTTTTTCTCAAATGAATGGAATAAAACCAGAAAAGGCTGGAGAATTAAAATGTAAAGTTAAAGACAATTTCTGCATATAACATAAAGTTGACCAAATAATCCAACAATTTACAGCATCGGTTTTGAAAATGTCAGAAAATTAAGCCTTGGTATATTCAATTACAGACATGGATGTCCAATCTTTATATTAAAATATTAAGACATGCAGAATATGGGACACGACATTCACACAGAACCCACTCCTTTTTAGGTTTCCTGCATACACATTTATGTATCTACCATTTTTATATTAATGAACGTAAGTATTACTCATTCCATTCCATTATTTTTATTTAATTTTTTCTCAACATTGAGACTAAAATATTTTATTTAAATATTTATTTTATAAATTTTAATTGTATTAGGAAATGAATAATTATTTTAAATGAATCAAAATTCATTCAAATTATATTAAGACATAGTTAATATAATTAAATTTTTTTTCTATTTTTTCATATTTTAATTGAATAATAATCTAAAAATTACAAAAAGTAAAAAATCATAAATTTCATAGTCTGAAACGGAATAGAGTTGGTAGTAAGTAAGGAGAGATTGCTTTTATTTTAGAATTTAAAGTTTATTTTTTTCTATTTTCAAAAATATGTCAAATAATTAAACAACTCAATTAAAAAAAAGAAATAATGGGAGGAAGAATAAAAAAATAATTATCTTATAAAATTTAGAATAACGGTTGCGGATGTTCATCATAGAAAAGAAAAGAAAACGCTCATACATTTGCATGTTGAGGCACCATCACTGCCAAAACTCGTATTTAATAGTTTTCCCTCCGTCCCACCCGACTTAAACTTTAATTGATTTGGGTTCCGTTAATGTAAAACTTTCTATTCATTCACACACTAACTTATCTTTTAAGTGCTTAATATCAATATATCATCATTTTCGGTTACATAAATTATTGATGGATTATGATAAAGAAAAAAAAAAGGTTACTGCTTTTCATTTGAAAATGATAGTTCATAGTTGGATGATGGATTGATCTATATCTTCAGATAATAAAAGGCCATTAATCCATCCACTACTTGTCCCTTGCCATTAATTTAAGAATTTAGAAAATAAAAATCTAAAACACACAAAAAGGAAATATAAATGATTGAATATATTATTTTTAGTATAGAAAGTTGGTATAAAGCAAGTACATGGTATTATACTTTTTCAGAATAAATCATACTACTCCCCCTTTCCACTAAATGACACATTTTTTTTATTGGGATTCTCATTTTAAATAACACGTTTAATTAAATTAAATAATTTACACTACATAACACATTTTTCTTTATGTCCAAAAAACGTATCGTTTCTAATATAAAGCATAGAGTATTATTTACTTTTAAAACATTGTACTCAAACTATTTAAGAGAAATGGGCAATAATAGGGCCAATGAAAAATGATTAAACAAGTTGGAAAATAGTATGTGGTTATCTACCAAAGCCACTCCTTTATATAATCATATAAAACTAGAAATAACTATATATCCATAATAATAATTGTCACAGTGGATATCCTTTAGGTCCTTTACACCTGCTTTGTGAATCCATTACAAGATTTGGTTCTAGTTTTAGTCAAATCGATTCGTACAAACATGCCTTTACCATTTCAATTTCAAATTGAATGGCATGCAATTTTAAACACTAAAATAACACTATATATATACATTTAAACATTCACATAATTTCTTTAATGAAAGCATTATTTCATTACATTATTACATAATTGTAATAATCCATTCTCGTACAAGTTGACTTTTTAAATAAGATACTCACTCTTAAGCGGTGTTTACAAATACTTATAATAAGTATTCCCTCCGTCTTATTCATCTTGTAACATTTTCCTTTTCGGACCGTCTCACATATCTTGCAACGTTTCCTAAATTAGAAAAAAATGAGTGGACCACAATAATCCTAAATAAATAGATCACATTATCTTTTATTTTATATCACTACTTTACACCTTTATCCCACTATCTTAAAATCCGCACTCAATCTCAAATGTTGCAAGATGAGTGGGACGTAGGGAGTATTGTTTATTGGTTTTTGTTTAAATTTAGAAAAATATTTTTAAGTAAAAGCAATGAGTTTTTGGTATAATACTAAAATTATTATATTTTTGATATATTTGAAAATTATTGTAATTTATGAATTTAAGCAGTTTGAATATTTAATTTTAGAAAAGTCCAAAAAAAAATCGCAAATATAAAAAAATACTATTTGTACAGTTAAAAAGTAGATCAAAACTTACAAGAAGCAATTGCAAACACCAGGCATGATTGGTATTTGGTACTGATCATACAAATTACTCAATATATTATTATTATTATTATTATTATTATTATTATTATTATTATTTTGGTATGCCTAAATTTTTCATAACTGCTCCTGCTCAAAGTCATTAAGATATTTGACAGGTTCCATGAATTAACCCCAATTTTGTTTGTAATTGGGTGGATTAACATGTCCTATTAAAACTGCAGAAGAAAACATTATGGTAGCAAAAATCAAACTAACTTGTCCCATTCTTACCAAACCCAAATTCTATTGATCAATAAAAATCAAATAAATGGGACCAACAATAATGTTTAATTCTTTCCTGCATTCGGTAATTTGTGCTTTACGAAAGCTGCAGCAGTAATCTGCAGTATATCGATCGCTATGTGTGTTGTATCATATGATGAAAACGATTCTTCCAACCACCAATTCACTAATTCAAGAGCTGGGAATGGCCCAAGATTGATGGGGCAACAGATCTTCTTCATCTTCCACTATGATGATTTCGAACTTTTGAGATTGATGCGGACAAGCAGTAGATAATTATATAGGCAGCTGCCGGTTTCTTATCCGGGGACGAAATTTGGAATTTATAATTTTAGAGGATGAATATAAAATTTATGGTGAGAAATAGTAAATTCTAGAAAACTATAGGTAATTTGTATTTTATTTTTAAAATTGATTTGTGGGGGTACAGCATGCACACTTTAATTGTAATTATCGTTAGTAGAACTCAAAATGAGCATTATTTTTGGTATCACGTTCGAATTCGATATTATAATATTTTTTTTTTAAAAAAGCACCGGCATTTCAACTATTTAGGCTGATTTTGCGCTTTTCTTGTTTTAACAACTTTTATTTTCGTTTTAATTCTTTTTCTGAACTAGGATCTGGTTTGACCCTATAAATAGTCTTAAACTTGTATTTTGATTCAACTTTTGAATATTGAGAGAAATAGAACTTATCTTTCTCTTTCACACAAGGAGCGAAACAACTTCAATGCCCCGCTATAATATACCACTCCATGCCCCATCCACATATTAAATGACACGTAACGAATAAATTAACTATGGTAAAGTTACTCCTCTCCTTCAATAAATAAATAAGTAATTTAAAATAAAAATACCCCCACCTTCTCCAATATTACGATCCAGATCTAGAAATAAAAATCCCCCCTCCTCCAATAATACTGAACGCTTCTTCCTCTCTCTCTCAAATTAGGGGGTTTTCTCATTAAATTTCGTAGGCACCTTTTAAGCTTTCAAATTGCATATCAACTTTCGGAATTAGCTCTTCTGCTATCCGTGAATGGATTGCTTCAATGGAGCCTGTAGAGTCGTGCATTGGAATATTATCATCATCTTCAAATGCAAGTCTACGATATGGATCTCGTTCTCTACTTTCGCTTTCGGTCACTTCCATCTGCAAAAACTAATAAAATACATTCACTTCCTTTATTTTAATAAAGAAAAAAGCAGAAGCCCATTAACGACTAAATAATTATATTGCGAGACAACTCTTGTATGAAGACAGTGTACTATGAAACTAATAAAGTAATAAGCATTCGATTGCTATCATGGAAATTAATAGTTAATCAATAGAATAATTCCTTAGTGTTTCAAACTAATAAATGTGCATTTAATAAACGAAAATTTTATAATCAAGTTTGTATCTACAACTATACCGAAATGTAGTTCCAATTCTTTCAAACTTCAATTCTCTTTTGCTTTCTCTGTCTCGTTCTCTCCAACTACGAATTTAGATTAGATTGAAATAATGTCTTCTCTCTTTTCTGCTTCCTCTTCGAAATTTAATGAGAAAATCCTTAATTTGAGAGAGAGGAAGAAGCGTTCCGTATTACTGGGGATGGTGGGGGTATTTTTATTTTAAATTACTTATTTATTTATTGAAGGAGAGGATTAATTTTATCATAGTTAATTTATTCTCCACGTGTCATTTAATTTGTGGATGAGGCATGGAGTGGTATATTATAGTGGGGCATTGAAGCTGTTCCGCACAAGGAGTCTTTATCTTGTATGTTTTCGTCCCGTGCATGTCAAAAGTTCATCTTCATCACACTATGAAAAATTCCAATACTACTTGTAAAATTCTTGTATATAATATAATAAAAAGTAGAGATATAACTGATTCAACTTTTGGACAAGAGGCGCAGTTGAATCCATTCAAATCCATTTGATGAAATGAAGTAGACATGCACTAAATGTCAACAAAGTGTTGGAAAAGAACTGCAAAAAGTTCTTCGCTTGAGTCAACAACGTTGATCTTTTTTCTTTATCACGAGCCCAATAATTTTATTAATTATTTTATTTTACTAGTTAGACTTTAATCGGCTCTAACTCCTATTTGTTCCAATCTCATATTCTCAGTATACATGAGCAAAGATTAATCCTAGTCCATTACATTGGTTCATGTCTGATTTTAGTCTATTATTTTGATAAATAATCTAACTTTGGCTCGTTTCGCAACATCAAACAAAGTTTACCAATTTTAGTCCGTTCGGCACGTGTACAATGGCTAATGTGATTAGGTTAATTTTCATGACATCGGTGTCATTTTCCTTCCATTAAATTGATCATGTTCGAATTTAAACCTAATATGTTGTATCTAATTTTAACCCGTTTTAATTATAAATATTTAAAATACGTATATTTAGTAAATATTTTTCAATAATTTAGACAAAAATGTTGTTAATTTTGTAAAATAGGTTAAAAATGGACACTTTTTCAACTTATACGGTTCAAAATAACAAATGAAAATTGACACAAATGTTAACTTGGCAAGTTAAAAATGAAAATAAATCAAATTACACAAGCACATCTATACATGCCGAATGGACTAAAAGCGGAGAATTTTGCTTGATTTTTGAAAAAGGGCCAACATGAAATTATTTCGCAACTTAAAGGACTAAAATTAACCCTGACTAATATAATGGGCTAAAATGGAATATGAGCCACATAAACAATCATTTTCTTTTTTCTTTTTTCTTTTTTTTTTCCTGTTCCTTCTATATATTAAGATACTGCAAGTTTCTTTAAATAGTTAAAAAAAAATGTACTCCCTTTATTTCATTTGAAGTAGCTCGTGTTTTCTTAGAAATATGACGCTTACAATATAAATTACATAATGATAAAGATTTCAAAATGCTTCCAACGGAACGTAGAATGAATTCAATAAACAAACTCCGGTGGTAGTGGATCTGGATATCGTGGCATTAAATTCCGAGTCCAAAGGCAAAGGATAAGAATTAGGTATTTGATGAATAATTGGTGAAGATGGAATTTGAGCGTGACATTTCTTTTTTTGTCTTCTTCAATTTATTTATATATATAAATGTAGATGGGTGTAGGCCCTAAACTTCGATATATTTATTATACGGACTCTCGAAAATAGACGTTTGGAAAGTGTAGATCGCAAAAAATAAGACATACCAACGAATCATCATTTATACTACTGCATTCCATGCAATGATCGTCCATGTTTATTTCGAACTTTAATTTGATGTAAATGGCGGATTCAGTTTCAAATTTACGGGTATTTGACATTAAAAAAAATTGTAAATTAAAAACAACAAAAATAACAAATTTTCACACAATATAAAAAACAATGTCGGGTTAATCCCATAATTAAGGGAGTTTGAGGTGCTTCCAACCTGTGTTTTGAAACCCGGCTCGGCCCAGCCGGTTCAACCGGTTTAACCCGAACCCGGTTAAAAATTCGGGCTGGGTTACATACTGGCTCGTTTTGGCTATCAACCCGGTGCGACCCGGCCGGCTCGACCGGTTGAACCGGTACCCGTGAACCGGGTCAACTCGGTTTGAATGTAAAAAAAAAAATTGAAAAAAATAGGGTTGCAAATTGATTCGATTTCAGAAATCCAAAACCGATCGGTTTTTCGGTTGGCCGATAACCGATCCATGTTCGGTTTCAATTAGTATGGTAACCGAAAGCAAAACCCTATTTTCATAAATGTTTTAAACTATATTACCGAAATTTCTCAAAAAATGAGAAATGCTTAATAAATTTAAACTGCATTTATGTTAATATTGGTAGACTAATTATTACCAACTGTTGACAGGTTGTTAAAACAGGGAGGGAGGGATTTATATGTTAATTTTCTGTTTGGTTTTCTTATCTATTTGATGTGAGATGGTTTCTCCTTCTTTTTCATCAACTTTTTTTCCATCTAACTACTTATACTCATCCAACATCGGTTGGGAGTTGTAAATATGCTTATATTTATTTTATATATTTGTAAGTCATTTTTAATATTTATTAGTATTATTAAAATACCTATGTATTTATATAATTTAATCATATGTTTATGACGTCACACCTAGGGGTGTTACGGTATAACGAAAAATCGATATACCGCACACACCGTACCGAAAAATACCGAAGATGCCGAATTTTCGGTATACCGTAGTTTTCGGTACGGTATCATATCGTACCGAAGTTTTTCGGTACAGGAACGGTATGAGATTTTTCATACCGAGGTATACCGCATACCGAAGTTCATACCACATATTTTGTGTAAAAAAATGCAAAAATGTTGGTTACAGGGTTTGAATATGGGTTGTTACAAATATTTTATTCATATCAAACGATCTTAATGTTATATCATAGATTTACTTAAATAACATAACTTTATTTAACAAAAATCATATTAATTATCTATTAAATTATAAAATGGATAAATTATTTATATTTTTCAACATTATAAACATTAAATCGTAATATTAACAAATTCATACTAAGTATATAGATTAATTAATTTGATTGGAAAACAATGTTAATAACTTCTTGTCTTTTTATAAAAAAAACATAGACTAAGTTTACGGTATACCGTTAAATATTCGGTATAACCTTAATTTTTCGGTATATCGAAATACGGTACGGTATACCGTAAGAGCGGTATGACAACGGTATGGAGATTTGCTATACCGAACTTTCAGTATACCGAACTACGATATACCGAAATGATCGGTATGGTAACGATATGCTTTTTTCCATATCGAATACTATTGATACGGTATATGATATAAGAAAATTAATACGGTTCAACCGGTAAAAAATATTTTTTTGGGTCAATGACCGAACCGATTTTAAGAAAGACAACTTCCAACCGTTCTTAAATCCTTCCATGATTACAACTTTTTGAATTCACCTTAGAGCTTAAAAATGTTGATGTACAACTTCATCTATACTACTTTTAGTAAAATTGGTGACTGCCTAGCAGTGGGGGTTGTACTATTCATTTCATCTGACAGGAAAAGAAAGGGTGGGGTCGCTCACACCGGAACGCTCCTTTAATGATGCCATATCAAGTTTTTTCAACTGAAAAGACGGGACGGGACAAATTTAGTACTTGAATTTTGGGTGTCACCCGTCAACGCCGTTAGATTTTCTGATAAATAGTTCCATTTGCTATCGCTGTTAGATTCTCCTTTTCAAATTATTACCGTCATTCTTCACAATTAAAAGCACAAACAAAGGTTTGATTTTATTATATTCGTATATACTCCCTCCCTCCGTCCCATTATTAATGTCTCACTTGCCTTTTTTGGTTGTCCCATTATTTATATCTCATACCAAATAAGGAAATAAATGAATGGACCACAATCAATCTAAGCAAATGGATCCCACCCCTTTATAATTTTACACCACAATTTTACATCTTTATCTCCAATATCTTAATTATCGTGTCCAGTCCCAATGGGACATAAATAATGGGACGGAGGGAGTATAATTTACGTACCTCATTAGATAGTGACACTTACTCCCTCCGTCCTGTTATTTGTGGCTCAATTGGTTTCGGCACGAGAATTAAGAGAGTAGATGATAAAGTATAAGAGAGAGTGGATGATAAAGTATGAGAGAGAAGATGAGTAAGATAATGAGAGGGTATGAGAGAAAGATGATAAAGTAGGATAGAGAATGTAATAAAGTAGGAGAGAGAAGATGATAGAGTAGGAATAATTTTTTACCAAATTAGGAAAGTGGGCATAAATAATGGGACACCCCTTTCGGGAAAGTGAGCCACAAATAACGGGACGAAGGGAGTATATTTTAAAAATTATAATAGTACGAATTTGTCAACCATTTAGTGGTTGTTTGCAACATCTTAATTTATCCAGTTTCTAACTTAATTTAAGGGGAAATTGTTTTTTTGTGTTTGTAACAGTTTAAATCCAAAAAAAACTCTACTTTTAAGTCATTTAAGTTGAAGTTGATAAAAAAACAATTTTTACAAATTATGGCAATATTGTAAATATTTATAAGTTGACAATTTACAATTTTATCCTCATTACAAATTCATAAACCAAAAAACCCTTGAACCCTAAATAGAAAACCAAAGTCATCCTTTATCAATTATCATGATTATATTTTTCCTATTTTTTTAATAATAATTTCATAAGCTTAAAATAAGAAATTACAATACATGTTGCATTAGTGGGTGATGTGAACGTCTTAACTTATTCCTTTTTTTTTAGTAATGTCATAAGCTTAAAATAAGAAATGTATAAAATATAATTTTACAAAAATCAAGTATTAAGCTTAAAATAAGAAATGTATAACACATGTGATTATTTTAAGCTTAGGAGTGAAATAGACTTTTTATACTATACGCCAAAATAAGCTATTAGATTAAAAATATTTGCAAACACTTTTTTTTCAACTATTCCTGCTTTTAAGTAGTTTTTGCAAACACCTCTCAAATTCTCTAATAAGCTATTTTTGTCAACTTCTCCTTAATTTAAGCACTTAAAAAATTCTTAACTTATTGCAAACATCCCCTTAATCCTATAGAATGACTTATTTTTTAATTATTTTATTAAATAATATCACGTGTCACCATTCCATTGATGAACATACAAATTAGACTAAGAAAAATTAAACACCAGATCTCATTACAGACTATAGACTATAGTAACATTCAGTGAATAAATAATATAGCACCCACATGAATTAAACCCACATAGTATGCATCGAAATTATAGTATAGGGCATATAGCCTATTACCTATAATCCTAACATTAATGGGCGTCTGTTATAGATTTATACCCACAATGTACAACATAAGAAATGGTCCCATTTCCTTAAATTCGCCATAACTAATTCACATGTTACATACGATGTAGACATCTAACAAGAAGAGAATGGTATTTTTTCAACTAGTAGTAAATAAATCTACTTTTTCATTATTCCATAACTATAGTTTAATTCTTAAGAACCCGAGGGGCCCTTTAGGTTTTTGGGGGTAATAGCGGCAAAGTTGAAGAAAAGTCACTCTTATTGTCGCTCTACGGATCTGTACATGAAATTTTCACTTATACACCTCATTCAAAATTTTCAAACCTTGCACCAAATTGGAGATTATTATCCAATATTTTGTAGAATTAGATTATTTGCCATATGGGTGGATTCAGGGGTCAGGTGGATGCTTCGGCTGCTTCTAAGTTTTGCAAAATTTCATACTTTTATTTGTACATTTTCTTAAGAAACTATTATTCTACTATTTCTCTCCAAATTGCATTTGACACCCTCAATTTCCATTGCTGAATCTGTCCCTAATTCGCCAAAAGGGGAATATGAAGTTTTGTGTATTTGCAAACGAGTACACTTTCACATGCATAGATTTGGGGTCGCACCAAAACCAATATTACTCCCCCTTTTTTTTTTTTTTTTTTTTACGAGAGCCGCATGCGCTACTTTTGGTGCGCAGCAAGTAGCCTGCAAACCACACAGAAGAGTTAAACCACCCTTAATGTGACGGGGTGTGACTCACATGTACGCGTGTCAGGTGGGAATTGAGCCGTGGACCTATCGGTCGCGCCACCCACTTCACCGCTTATGCCATCCAAGGGGACAATATTACTCACCCTTCATCCCCCAATAAATGAATTGAACACACAAAATGTTAGGGTTGGGCCCACTGTTCATCAATGAGTGGGCCCCAAATATTGTGAAATTTCTACTTCCCCTCTTCCCCCACCCACCCACCCACCCAAAACACACATCACGTTCCACATACTCTTTTGGTGGGAGGCAATTCAATAATTTCAAAGCTCACCCACTCTATTCGCTTCGGAATTAATATTATCTCTCTGTCTCATTATAAAGGGCCGTATTTTTTTTTACGTCTTATTAGTGACTCATATTTCAAATAATATTATAATATAATTTATAAAAAATGTACAAAATAATCTTATTTAATATTCGTGTAGAACTTTTTTGAATCACTACTAGCAAAATGGAAGAAGTAATAATCAGTAAAATTGAGAGAGAGGGAGTTGAGAGGGAGTTGAGAGAGAGATGGGAAAGTGTTGTCAAAATCGCTTTCTCCTTGAATTTATTTCTGTTCTTTGAAGATAAAAACATAAATATAAACATCCCAAAATACATCTCGTTGTCTAAAGGCTTTTAAATATATATATCTATATATATATATATATTATCATCTATCACATAATAAAACTTCCTATGATGGAACACTAATCTAAACTTAGAAATGTGAAAATAAAAATCAAAGTAAAAACCATTTTGAGGCATATTTTGGCATCAAGACTAGCCGGTCATCATCAAACTATGAATTCCGGCGATCTCCGGCTCACATCAATGTGCAGCTCGATGTGTTCTCGTCACTGAACATAGAGTACTGATCAGCTCGCTCCCCCGGCGGAGGTGGGTAAGGGTAAGGAGGATACGGCGCGGGCATGTAATTGACGGCCGGTGGAGGCCGAGCATACATCATATGCTGAAACCTCTCGTTGCCGCCACCGGCAGCGACAGCGCGTTGCTGGTTCATCATCATCGCCGCCATTTGTTGCTGAAGGAAGGGGTTTCCGGCCATATGTTCAGGACCACCACCACCACCGCCACCACCACCACCACCACCACCACCACCACCACCACCTTGGAAGTAACCTGCACCGCCGGCGCCTCCACCGGCGTTCATCGCCGGTAGGCCTTGAACGGCTGCAAGGTTGGTCATTTGAGTCATCGGTAGATTGGGGATATGGGGCCCACTAGGAGCAGCATTGATGGACATCATGTTTGGTGGCATGCCATGAGGATGAGGTCCATCATTCATTCCACCCCCTCTCTTGGGCCCATTTGCAATGAAATTGTTGATATGGCCGGCCCCACCACCACCATTCTTGCTCTGACCACCATTTCCCCCGCCCATTTGCTGCTTCCCGCCACCGTTCTTCCCACCTAGACTTTGGTTTCCAGTATTGTTTTTCCCATTACCACCTTTCTTACCGCCGCCTCCGCCAAGATTCATCATTTGACTGGGGATATTCCCACCACCACCACCACCTCCACCTTTCTTCCCATTCCCACCACCATTCGCCGCCGCAGCAGCCTTCATCATCTGCTGAGCATGCTGGGCATTCATCATGTTAGCCATCATCATATTAGGCAACGTTCCATTCCCATTCCCCATCACTGGCTTCATCTTATTCATCGGAGGGCCATCATCCAATTCATCCTCAAAATCATCATCTTCTTCATCCGTGTAATCATCATCATCAAACTCGTCATCGTAGTCGTCATCACTCAGCCCCTCATCTTCCGGCAAGTTAACCTTCATCATTTTCTGATTGGGATGATTGTTGAGAGGCGGCATCTTCAGATCTTGAAACCCTTTCATCTGCTGATGAATCCCATGTGGGAAGCCACCGCCTTTCGGCTGGTTGGCGGCGCCGCCCTTCTGCGGCTGGTGCTTCCCACCTTTGCCATTCTCAATCTGCAGATTCTTGAAATGATTGTTGTTGTTGTTGGGCTTGGGCGCACCCCAAATCTCGGAATGCTTTCCGTTTTTGGTCAGCTTCTTGATGAGCGTGGCGGCGTCAACGTTGCCGGAAACGGTAACTTTCCCCTGCTCCGAATCTATTTTAATGGTGTATACACCTACACCAAAAGATTCAACATTTCAGCCAAATTTGTGAAATTTCAAGCCTTTCTATCACTCAACTATATCTTACAAGAGGGATTACCTTCAATTTTCTGCAAGATTTTCTTCACTTTCTGCTTACACCCATCACAGTGTATATTGACTTTCAGAACACAAGTCTGTAAACACAAGCAAAGCCAGAGAGCATCAACAGAGCAACTTTATCATGCAAATGACCCAAAAACAATAAATTAAAGCAACAAGTTGAGAAAAACAAGTGGCCATTATCTTCAAAGGAAATTAATGCATTTAAGAGAAATGGGAGGCAGGAGAAGTTACCTGGATCTTCAAGAACTCTTCTTTACTCATCTTTGCCTACACAAAACGCAAGAAACAGAACTCTGAACAGATATAATGATGTGAAATTAAAAGGGAAAAATCTGAGCAAAGAGTCTTTAAACTAAAGAAACACACTCAGCTTCTCAGAAAGAGAAAGAGAGAGACTATTTTAGGGGTGGTTGTTGAACGACATTAAAACTCCTCTGTCGAGTTATAGTTTCCTCTGTTTCAGAGTTGGAACTGTTAGAGAGAGAGAGGATTACTAAACAAAGCAAAGTGCAGGACTGGCACAGAAGAGAGGGTGTTACACTCACTCCCTTGGTTTGGGGGCTTTATTTATGCCTTAATTTTTATCAATTCTTGTCATTGTTGTTAAATTTTGTGATTTCGCAAACAGAAGATAGATGTTATTGCTCCATTAACACATACAAATATATAATATAATATTATTATATAATATAATACTCGTACAAGAATTTGATAATGGGCTTCTTGCCAGCTTGGCTTTATATAGACTTCGACTCTTGCTGGGTTGGCTTAACTCTGATTTCGGTTAATTTAATCCCATCATTACCCATGGTAAAGTGAAAAAAATTAACAAAATCTCCACATTTATTACCGTAGCTCTAAAGTTACATTCATTCTTTAAAAATTGATTGGTGAAATTAATTTTACTCATTTAATTTTGCTTTACTGCAGTAATTTTGCAACATACGGCTCTCAGATTTCTGCAACTAGGGCATCTTTTTCTACCTTGTTACGTTGCCCCTTTTTACCTTTCTTTCCCCTGCAGATTTCGTGATGGATTATGCCTAGTCAACTACTCATATGTGTAATCTATAACGTATTCAGGTGGATTCTATCAGATAAAATCAAACACTAATCTACGTAGTCATGTATAATACATGATGTATAGTTACTTCTCGATATATTAAAAAAACATAGTAACGTGTATTTAAACTCAGTAATTTTTATAATCTCATTATGATTTCAAGGAAACAGAAAAATAAACGAAAATTCATGAAACTGAGGTTGGAGATAACAGAACTTTTATTGGCTTATAATAATTTACAAAATGTCATCTAAGAAGAACTTTCAATCTCAATTTCATGATTTTCTCGTCAAAATTCGAGCAATTGATGGGTTTCTTTTTGGTCAAAGAAGAGACTCTCTAAAGATTATTTTAATTAGATCTTGCTTGTGGAAGAAAATTCATTGAATTTGTCATGCTTTTCTTCGGATCTGGAATGATTGTGTCATCATATAAGTCATAGTAATATTTCACTCAATGAGAGAGAAACTGGAGTTATTAATAAAATAAAATTCTATTCTCTGTTTTCTTAATCATTTATCAGAAAATAAATATATTGACGATATATATAGATATAATAATAACAATCATTAGTTTAAATACGAATTTGCTAAAAATAAGTCGAAAATATTAAATGAGGGCATAAATAGAGAAAAAACATTAAATAATATTATACATTCCTTTGTTGTTGACAGTCATCTTCTGCTCGTGGCCATTCTCTCCGTCTCCTTCAGGAACTCAATAGTGAAGACCTGAACTACCATAATAACCTTAGTACTAGCAGCATAATTGAAGTACTGATAGTTTAGAAAAATGAAATTTTGGATAAAAAAAAAGAGTATGCGAAACTTGCATTTGGAGAAAATAGGTTAATATTTTTCACAATACCTTGGAAATATCGAATTGTGAGAGCCGTGAAATGTTATGAGACGTCTTAAATATATATGGGATATTATCTTATAAATACATAAACTTTGGATTCATTATATGTACGCGACTTTACACGATTTTTCAATTTATTAAAATTTACACACCAATGAAAACTTTCATGATTTAAATATCAAATAAATGATGTTTTATTGGAGAAAAACAACGTCTATGGCTTAAGAAATAAACAACGTAAGATATCTTAGCTTCAACGCCGGATATTTTGGCCTCCAAAATTTTCATCGATGTGCAAATTATAAAAAATTGAAAAGTCATGTATTTATGTGATTTTGAAAGTCATGTGAAAAACCAGAATCTGCTAAAAATTCATGTATCTAAGGCTATAAGTCTTTTATTGTGTGAACACTGTACTTTAAAAACAAATGTACTGCACTTTATAGATGATAATATTGAACTTTAAGTACTGCACTTTCAAATTATCAGACTGCACTTAAGGGGCAATTTTGTAATCTGACAAATATAGTGCAATATCTTTGCCTTGAAAGTGCAATACATTTGTCTTGAAAGTGCAGTGTTCACACGTTCACACAATAAGGATTGTTCACACATGAACCACTCCATAAATATATATGTAGATAGATAAGAGGAGATTCAAATACGAACATCTATTTGGAGTATGAACGTGTGAACAAATCTAAGCCTTTGATTAGTGGATTTGATGGTTTGATTTACTTATTCAATTAAAAGTGCCGAATTGCACTTATAGGCTATTTCTATTGCACCTAAAGGCTAATTGGCGTAGCGGTGAAGGTGAGTGGCCCGGGACCGAAAGGTCATGATTTTAAATCCCACTGGAAACGCTATGTGTGTCTGTCACCTTAGGAGCGAGGTTTACCTTGTGCGCACCAAAGATAGCGACTGCAGGTTCCTCATCATAAAAAAAAGGTAATCACACATTTAATTAAAGATCTTTATAACCGCAATACTTGATTTACACATATATTCTTCTCCATATTTCTCTTTCCTTGTTTTGATGATTTAAGATATGATTAAAAACACAGAATGATCAAGATTTTGTAAGTGCAGTTCGTAAGTAATATAAGTGCAGTTCGTAATAAATATAAGTGCAGTTCGACGTAAATATAAGTGTAGTTTGTAATAAATATAAATGCAGTTTGCAAATGATATAGGTGCATTTTGTAATATGACAAATACATTTATAATTTACCTACTATAATCACCAACTAATAGTAATCCGGAACGCTAGCATTTCTAACATTTTTAAACATGTATGCACCTCTACAGTTTATGCTTCCCCTACAAGGTATAGTATAGTCACCAACTTTTAGTATAATCACAAAATACTAGTATAATCACTAAATACAAATATTGTAAGTGTATTTTGTAAGTATTATGAGTGCAGTTCGTAAGTATTACACGTGCAGTTCGTAGCAAATATAAGTGCAGTTCGTAAAATATTACAAACTCCACTTATATACTTGCAAACTGCACTTATAGTTCTTACGAACTGCACTTGCAATATTGATATTTGTTGATTAAACTAGTAATTGGTGACTATACTATACCTTATAGGGGAATGATAAACCCTACGGGTGCATCCGGTTTAAAAATGCCTCTCGTTCCTCCGAAATGCTCGCATTTTGGGGTTTGGAAATTGCTTGCAATGTGCACTTATATTTGTTACAAACTGCACTTATAATTCATACGAAGTGCATTCGTGGGAGAAAGATGAAAATCTCTAGATTTGAACAAAAAATAGTGATATTGTGGTGTAGGAATATAGGGGAGATTTGATTAGTAGATATTTTTTTTGTATAGATTGTGTTTACAACTAAATTTGTGGAAGTAGGCGGTTTAAAAAATCTTATCAATTAAAGTGCAATTCATTATTTTACAACTTAAATTAAATGTAAATTGTTCAGTAATTATATTAAATGATCATGATTTATTCTTATGTTCACACTCTAAGAGTGTTCTCACATGAACCAATATTATAATAATATTGGCGGTTTCAAGTCTTGGTATTACTAAATCATCACTCGTTTGTACGTATTACGTCGGTTACAACTTAATGTTCTCATTTATCGAGTATATGAATTCTAAAAACCTAGGGGAGAATACATTAATACGTCACGTTTTACATTATATTATCTCGTAAAATTACTGTGTAAGTTAGCGAGTTCTCATTTGCGCGGTAATAGGATTTTAAGAACCTCATGCCACAATGAAATTGGCCATTAACACAAATACTTTTAAGGATATTTCATGTGGGGCACAATGACGAACAACAAATAACTGTAATAGTATATATGTTTACAAAGATATAAAAACTCTCACTTAATAAGCACACTAAGATCTACCTAGGATTCTAATTCCTAGGTTCACTCCATAAAAGTAGCAAAATGTGTATTCTTAAAGTTGTGACTAGATTTATTATTTTCTTCTTGTGCTAATATATAGTTAAAAAAAAAAAAACTTTAGCAATACTCTAAATTAAAACAAATGTCAATACGGGAAGCTCTTCAGAAAAGCTTCAATCTACCCAATACAGGACTCAGCAGCGTCGCATACAAAGATGATCTGATGGACGAGTACCTCACTGAGTTCTGCGGAAAGCCAACAGTATTCAGAGCCGCTTTTCCCAAGAACGCAATGCTCCCTCAGTACAGAGCATTGGCGTACATAGTGACTCAGTTACTGACGAGTCAAGCAGGCTCATTTGACCAAGTGTCTAGGCCCAAGCTGCAACTAATGATGGCAATATATGACAGGGCCAAGATAAACTGGACTGAGTTTTTCCTCAGAGAGTTCATGATGCAATCAGCCAAATTTGACAAGGCATCCAATAGGTGAGGCGTCGAAAGGAAAGCTCCTATACGGATCGAAACTCTCGGTCATGATCGAGGATTTCTGTGCGTCTGACAAAATCACCTTCGCAGACAAGCAATATTTCAACGTGAAGAAAGTCAGATTCCAGAACAGGGCAGCAGCCCTTCAGCAGATTGGATCAGGGCCCGCTGCACCTAAGGCCGGGAGTCAGCAGACCTCCACACCTACGAAGAAGAGGTCACTCCCTAAATCGACACCTAAGGCACCAACCAAGAGGCTGAAGAAGGTCAGCGAGGTTGTGCCTACTGAGACTGAGGCGGAGCCAGACAGTAATAGCTTAGCCGCCTCTACAGCTGAGAGACGAACCAGAGTCTTCTGAGAAGACTCAATCAGTGGAGAAGATCGTCTCCACTGAACATGGAGAAACAGTGGACCAAGGAGTCCATGCTGAAGAAGTTAAGACCTTGGAAAGCCCCTTGGATGTTCCTCCACTCAGCAGCATCCCGTCTGCTGCGAAACAAGCGTCTCCAATTGAGGTCGAGGACTCGGAGACAGCCTCGGAGTCAGAATCTGTCGGGATGGAGACCTCAGCTCTAAAATCCAGAGCCTCCCGAGAGATTGCTGAAATAATTCCGGAGATCGCCTGCCACTCGGATCTAGTCCTACTTGCTAGGCAGGCGAGGCTCCATATGCTGATAAGGTTCCAGGAGTGGCACAACCTGAAACGACTGATCATCCACCACTCCTGCGAGCAGCTTCATGAGGAAGAGATGCTGATAAGAGGGAAGATTGGCTACTCTGAGCTATCTGACCTCGACAACCTCGAGGATCTGAGGGCAGCCATGCTCGCACTGCTGAACGACAGACAGCCTGTCTCAGCACCAGGGCCCTCAGATGGGTCTGACCCCGATGGTCAGGACCCACCCCGTGATTCAGGCCCTGAGAAGCCTGATGAGGGAACCCAACCGGACAAGGATGCCACTACTTCTACCGCTGATCCTCCACTCAGCATCCTTGGTCCCGGGCAGACGGTGGCTGGTACTTCGAAGGCAGCTGATCCTGCTCAGCTCCTTCTCGAATCTTCTTTTGAAGTAGCACCCAGCCTAAAGAGCCGTCGATCGAAATCAGTGGCCAGGGCACTGAGGAACCAAGGCAGTCAAAATCGCCTACTTGCCCGTACCGTCCACAAGACTTGGCGGCAAACCACTGAGGCTCAGACTGCAGAGTTGCAGGGACTCAGAACCTCTATCGCCACATCTCCAGTCCCTGACTTCCCTAGCATTCTGACGAATGCCTTAGCTGTGCGGAGAGCTGACTTCAAAGCTCAGCTCAAGATGATTCAGGAAGGCCAGGACAGACTGATGAATGATTAAAAGGCCGCTCACACCGCTCACACTGAATCCGTCAATGCCATCTCTCAAGCCAATGAACTCAGAATAGAGAATATTCAGAAGGCTCTTGAAGAGAAGGTAGAGAAGCAGCTGAAAGAATTCAAGGCTGAGGCTGATCTCTCACACAAGAAATACATCGATCAACTGACAAATGAGAGAAACGAGTTGCATGAGGTACTGACAAAGCTACATAATAAGCTGGACGATATGTCAGACTCATACAAAAGCCTGAATAGAAAGATATCTGCTCAGCCCCCAACCCTAATTGCTGATGCCAAAAAGGGGGAAGGTGTTATAGAGAAAGCACCTAAGGAACTGATACCGAAAGCAGCAAAGAAAGCAAGGACAGTAGCAACTCAAACTCAGTCATTTGCCCGTACTGGACCTACTGAAATTGGCGAGGCCCAGGGTGTCTCAGCTGCAGCTACAACATCAATTGAGACTGACCTAAGTGGCTCAGGAGCCAAAGAAGTCACAACTCAGGCAACTCAAACTCCTCTTAATATTATAAAGGAAGTTGTTGAGTATGCTGACGAGGAGTCAGAAGAGGAAGAAGCTCCTCTCCCTCCTCCAGTTGCCGGAAAAGGCAAAAAGACACTGAAATTTCCAACCCCTCCCTCCAAGAAGAAAGGACCCAGGAGGTTCATAACCCCGGAGGAGGAGGCTCAGATAGCAGCAGATGAGAAGCTGACTAGGGAGATAGCCGAAGCTGAAGCCGCCAATAAACCAAAGAAGAAGCCTGTCAAAGGCAAAACCAAGGCTCCAGCTGGAGGCAAGAAAACAGGTGCAAGACTGCCTCCTAAAACGCTTAAACTTAGCGACGAGGCTGATAAAGAAAAGGAAAAGGAGCAGCAACAGCAACAATCAGCTGGGCAGCAGGGGACTTCTAAAGAAAAATCATCCACGCCTGCTGACTGAGAAGAAGAGCCACCTCATAAGCCCTCCTATACTGCATCAAAGGAACATGAACAAGAGATGGAAGAAATCTGGGCTCAGTTAGACAGATATCTATATAGAGGTGAAGAGGCCAGACAAATAGAAGCAGCCAGAGAGAGAATAAGGATGGCTGATCTTGAAGCTCTCAGACTGAGGACTGAAAAGGAAGCAAGTCAAAGGATCCCAGAAAAGGCTGACATTCCCTATAGATACAGGAGATTCAGGAAGCCTACTGATTTGAAGACTCAAAGATGGCCAAGAACGGATGAATGGATACCAGTGGAATTCACTCAGAGGTGGGAAGCACTGAAGATCGAGTTCATAAAGAGGAACTACTTTTGGAGATTCTGGTTTGAGAAACGCAAGTCAGTGGCATATACTGAATGGATCATGAGAGCTGACTTGGATATGTATGCCAGACTTCAGAAAGCTGTCAAAGAAAATGTTGAAGTAAGAGTTCCTGATCCCAGAATCCTGCCACCCCCACAGAGGCTTGATGGATCCATTCACTACGGTGTAATAGAGAAAGAAGTGAAGGACGCTGTTGAAGTCAAATTCCTTGATGAAGAAGACCCAGCGGACTTTGCAGAGATACTGAAGCTGAGAAAGATCACATATCGCATGTATGGACTGACTCTTCCTGAAACTCAACCTCAGAATTTCAAAGACAGGATTAGGCATTACAAATGATTTCTTGCTTATGTATTCTCCATGTATCTTTCTTTCCTTTAGTCTAGCAGAGATGTAACTGTACTGAAATTCTCATATCTATAATATCTCTGTTTGGCTTTGACAATTCCTTATTGTCTGAATAGCCGTGTTTGTTTACGCTTAACACTCTAAATCACTGAAGTGATTACTGACTCACACACTCACTGTCTGTTGTTTTGCTGTCAGTTGTTGCTTAGCTAAGATTCTGATAGACTTGTTAATATTGGGGAAAATTGTTGTTAAGATAGGGGGAAAAATGTTGATTAGACTCTGTATATGTTCTGATTTTCTGCCCTGATCCCCTTAGTAGTCTAGGACTTAAAGAACAACTCCACTGATCCTACTTGTAATATTTTGTAAGGAGCTTTGTTTCTGATAAGTCATAGTGTTAGGTTGATTAGTTGATAGGTTTTAGCATCATCAAATAGGGGGAAAATGTTGGGTGATGATTCTATCCTCAGCAATGTTGGTAAATAGTGGAAATGACTCAGTCTTCTGTGGTGTCATACACTCAGTAGCCCTGTGCTCTGAAAAAGTCTGTGAAGATTTGAAGATCCCAAAACCCTATATTGATTGGTGAACCATTACGTTGCAATCTGTTTTGTCTCTGAGGTTTCAGACTCAGCGAGACACTCTGCTCCGGTTCGGGCACTCGGTAGATTATCCGCCTCGGCACCGTAAGTAGAAGACTCGGTGATCTTTGGACTCGGCGGGGGCAGATATGCGAAAGGAGTCGGTGGAGCCCGAACTCGGCGGGAGTAGTTCACCTGGACTCGGAGTTGATCTTCGATGAGGCGACTCGGCGGGGAGCATGCCACTGAATCAAAGATCAGACTCAGCAACGGCCAGACATTCTTCTGACTGTCAGGATCTTTGAAGTCATATCAGCAGGGTCAATACGAGGAAGAGAGAAGTCAGCTTCAGATCTCCTTGAAGTACGTTCCGTCTCAACCACTTTACGAACCTCGACGATGACAAGCGAGACACGTACCCTATATCTACTAAAGCTGCAAGTCAACAACTTTCTAGAAATGGAGGGAAATGACACTGCCACCATACTTCAAAAGAGCCGTTAGCTACCCAAAACAGAGAGACAAATGATCGTCGTCTCCAACAAATCTATCCTAATCTCTTCTCTATAAATAGAGGGATAAATCAAAATTTGAAGCTCACGAACCTCACCAAGAACTCACAGAGCATTAAAAACGAGCGAATCCGAAAAAGCCTAAGTCTTCCGCAAGAAGTTCGAAGAAGCAATCTCCGGCGAAAGACTACAACTCTGCTCATAGGGAACCAAGCTAAACTGAACTATACAGCCTTTAGTATCCAAACGACGATACACGAACCCAAAGCTTACATTCAGCTGTTCGTCGTTCTAGAAGCGAACTCCTTGTTCCCTATCCCTCTAACCTAAGCTCAATAGACTAAATCCATAGCTTAGACGAAGGAGTTCACTTTCGAACTGATCCTTATTGTAAAGGACTCCTTCACTGTTGGAGAGTTTTTCAAACACTTAGTTTGGTAACCCTGTAAACTGAGACTTGCTCAGTATAAATCTCAAGATCAGTGTTTGTCCAGTGTACAAAACGACTGAGACTATCTCAGTATAATAAATAGCTTCCTGATCTTTCGGGACAGTGGACGTAGGATTTTTGTGTCTTGGGTTCTGTTTTTAACTGTTGCATTGATTTACTGTTCATACTGAAAACATCCTTTAAAATCATTCAACTGAGTTTCTGCAAACTTAACTGACTGCACTAATCAACTGAAACTGTTTTGATAAAAACGTTTTCCCACTCAACTGAATTTGGGCCTACACTATTCCGCACTACTGAACTCTATCTGGAAGATACTGAATTCTGACTCTCACTCAGCTAGCAGATCTCAGTAGAGTCAGTCACTCTGCCACGATTCGAACCAGGCTTATGCGGTCTCGCCGAACTTGTTCGATGCGACATTATCCTGAAAAAGACTGTTCGTGTTTAAGTTGAGAAAATCGGTTTTCAGGTGTATTCACCCCCCCCCTCTACACCTGAACGTGCTCTCGGGACCAACAAGTTTGGATATCCAATAAAGTCTAAAAGTACGACATAACTAAGTACGATAAAGAACTTCATCCGAACTTGCAAACTTTCATCCAACTTATGGTTTCAATTCATGTGCGCATTCGGGGATGAAAATAGAATCAGCACAATCAAAAGAACCATCTTCATCCAACAACTCGGCCATTCTAGTTCAGTCATGCATGAAACGTTATAGAATTCATAATACAAATATGCATAAATAGATAATCAAAAAGCATGAAAACACAAAAGTTGAATAAATCAAACGAAATGAGCAATTTGATAATAAAATCAAAATCACCATACACAGCATGATAAATGAAGGAAGGATTCAAAAAGCAATTGACAGAAGATCGATTAAGAGAACAAATTCCCCTTATATACCATAACAAATGAATGAAGGATTCAAAAAATAATTGACGGAAGATCGATTAAGCAAACAAATTGCCCTATCCAACCATAAACCCAGAAAACGAATCATAGAGGAATACAAGAACTCATTCATGAAACAACAATTCCCAAAAAAAAAAAGTTCATATCAAATTAAGCAAAAAAGCCTTAGTTCATAATGTTTTTCATAAAAATCGAATGCATAAATAGGAGGAGTCATTCTCTTAGTTGAAATCGACGACAATGATGGGGCAGATTGAGAAATCGATGGCGGCGACAGCTGAATTGAAAAGAAAACTTGAGAAGGAACAAAGAATTTCGAACACCTCCAAAAACAAGTGAAGAAGATAATGAGTTTGAGAGAGAAAATATGAAGTTGAATTAAAAGAAGAGAAGTTGGCAAAAATACCCTTAATGAAAATGATCTTCTCCCTTTTATTTATTTTTAAATGTTACATAATGAAAAATGTTGGCCATAGATCAACGAATAGGTAGACAAGATTGAATCTCATATGTCTTTTAAAGCTAGGATCTCAAAAGATCAATTCCATATATATATATATATATATATATATATATATATATATATATATATATACATATATTGCTTCTTGTATACTCAAAAGATTGCATCTCCGTCCTTAGGATTTTGTGGTTTTGACTTTTTCTCTTTATAGAAAAGGCGACTTTCAATGTATCTATTTAGTAATGTGATACAAGTTTAGCTTTGATTATGATATGGGCATTGATCCATAATTAACCTAGTACAATAGATTAATCCATGAGCTCAAGATGTTCGACCTCTGTAACGCCCCAAAATTTTCAATATAAAATGCACTACATATCTATTCATGTATGTTATCAAGCGTTTTAGTTCTGTAAGTCGCGCCTTAGAAATTTAAATGAAAATTAAAGCATCTATCTTATTTGTCAATAAATCATTTTTATTATGTAAATTAATTTTGAACTTTGAATGTGTTTATTTATATCATATTATGATTATATGATCTATGGAGACAAGAATAATATTTTCATGAAAGCATATAATATTTTATGTTGTATTACGTTATTAGGAAATAATTTTTTTATTATGTTTTAAGTTTGAAATATATATTATATTTGTGATTTATATGTTTTAGGATCAAATCTAATTGTGTCTATCCATATCCTAATCTATCTATGACTGAATCTCTTATGTAGTAAGTGATAGAATAAATTCTATATAAAAGATAAAAAGAAGAAAATAAATATGGATAAAATATATTTGATATCCTTTATGATCTTTATAGAATTTATTCTAAGCCTATAAATACTTTAGTCGCTCATAATATAGCATCCCATAAAATTTTCGAAAATTTGCCACCATATCTGTGAACTGTTTCAAGAATTATTTACATATCTTCCCGTCGTCATCTCATCGTGAAAATTTATGATCGTCTTCCTCGGTATGTCTAGTATACTATACTATTTTTATAGAATTTTACAAGCATGAAAAGTATTTGTTGAAAATTGTTATTTGTAACATGCCGGTTTTTTGACGGCATGTCTATGAGCTTGATAGGAACATTGTTTTTCATGTTTTTTCTTTATGTTATTTTCGACATTGCTGAATTTTAATAGGATATACTATATGTTAGGTCAATCATGTGAAAAATATAGAATTTTCATAATACGTTTACAATTTATTTGTCAATTTGTTTATTGATATGTCAAATTCTTTTGTCAACATGCATGTAGATTGAAAAACAAAAGTTTTCATTATACTACTAAATGAATTTCTTGATCATGATAAGTTAAGTTTTCATTATACTACTAAATGAATTTCTTGATCATGATAAGTTTTATTGCGATAGGATAGGTAATATGTTGTTAATTTTAGAGATCTATAATTTTTAGGATAAAACTTTTATGATTTCATTAATTTATTTCGTGAATTGCCGAATTACTCGATGCACGAATGAATTGTCAATAGAAATAAAATGTGCTTAATATACTTAAGATTATTACTATATGAAATCGTTAAAAATGCATGTTAATAAGTAGATTATGTATAATGTACATTATTTGATTATTATGATCTATTTGTATTATTGAAATTATTGGTGCATGCATGACATTCCATATCGAGTCATTAAGATAAATTTCCATGTATAGGATCGGCGCACAGGACTTAAACATTGATATCCATTATTTTTCTTCAAAGCAAGGTTAAGGTGGGGAAGTTACCGTTATTCTTATTATATGTTGTGTACAATATTCATGTGTTTATAACAGGCATAGGAATGAAAATAAAATAGGTCAAGGTCAAGAGGAGGCCTGTGACCGGGGTCAAAAGGAGACCCTTATGAAAAGTTATAGTCAAGAGGAGACTGTGTGCAATGAATTGGATTCTTAGGGTCAAGAGGAGGCCATAGGATCAAAGTTATTTATTTTTCATGTTTCATATCCGTATTTATTGACATTTTATATAGTTTGGATATATGTGTACATCTCCCACTGAGTCGTCATACCATTTTTATTATTTTAATATTTTTCTGGAAATGGCTCGGTCGATGCGTAGATGTATTGGTGGTGATGGTCACGAGGATAATTTATCGTATTAAAATAACCGGAGTTTGCAATGTTTCTTTTTCTTTAAAAATGTTTTGAAAGAGTTAAAATATATATGTTAAGTATGAAATAGCGTCACTTGTTATTATGAAAATTGGGGCGTTACAACCTCAACCTATTAAAATCAAATAATTGACATGTTGGGTGATGATTCAATCCTCAGCATGATCATACTTGTGGGAAATGATTCTATCTTCTATACTGAATCACGCTCAGTAGCCTCGTGCTCTGACTGTTGAGAAGATTTGAAGATCCCAAAACCCTATCTGATTGGTGAACCATTCCTTTGTATTCGTATTTGTCTCTGAGGGTTCAGACTCAGTAGACACTCTGCTCTGGTCAAGGCGTTCAGTAGCTCATCAGCCTCAGCACCAGTGTAGAAGACTCAGTGAATCTTTGGACTCGGTAGGAGCGATATCTCGAGAGAGTCGGTTGAACCGAACTCGGCGGGAGTAGTTCATTTGGACTCGGAGCTGATTTTCGATAGACCGCTTCTCATTGTCTATCTATCGAATACAAAATCAGACTCAGCATCGGCTGACAGTCTTCTGAACTATCTGAATCTTTTGATAAGCTATCAGTGTTGTCAAGTACGAGGAAGAGAGAAGTCAACTTCAGTTGCCTCGAAGTTTGTTCTGTCTCAACCACCACATCCACCTCGACAAATGACAAGCATACACGTGTCGTCTCACCTACTAAAGCTACAGTCAACATATTTCCGTAAAAGGTGGGAAAGTACACTGTTACCTACACAAAAGAGCCGTTTGCTACCACAAAAGAGGGAAAAAGAAGAAGATCGTCTCCAACGGATCTATTCTTCTCTCCACTCTATAAATAGAGGGATCATTCAAGATTTGAAACACACACTAACACGAAGCAAGAAACGCACAGAGCATTTAAACGAGCGAAATTAACGACTAAGTCTTCCGCAAGAATCAACCGAGTTATCTCTGGCGAAAGACTACATACAGCTCAAAAGGAACCAAGCTGAACCGACATAAGCTTCTAGTATCCAAGCGACTGACACGAACCTATAGCTAAACCCTCAGCTGTTCGTCGCTCTAGATAGCTACATTCTCGTTCCTTATCCCTCTAACCCTAAGCTCAACCGTTCTTATCTATAGATTAGACGAAGGAGTTCACATTTGAACCCAATCCTTATTGTATAAGGACTCCTTCATTGTTGGAGAAGTTTGTCAAACACTTAAAGTTTGATAGAATTGTAAATTGGGACTTGCTCAATATAATCCCCAAGCCACGGCTTTGTCCGAGTGTACAGAGTCGGCGAGACTAACTCGAGTATAATAAATAGCCTCCGATCTATCGGGACGAGTGGACGTAGGATTGTTGATATCCGAACCACTTTAAAAATATACGTGTCGTTTACTTACTTGTTTCATTGGTTTTATTGTGCATACTTGAACATCATATTTAAAATCGATTTAACTGTCTCAGTATTCTGAACTTCTTATCTACTGAACTGAGACTTGCATAAAACGTTTTCCTCATTAAAACCGATTTGGGCCTACACAATTCCGCACACCGAACTCTCACCGATCGATGCGAGTCGACCTAGTCGGTTAGCGAGATCTCAACGAGTCGATACTCTTTTAGCCTTTAACACGATTCGAAACGGTTATGCAGTGCATTCGAACTATTTCATGCGGCACCTTCCTGAATAGGACTGTTCGTGTTCGAAAGTTGAGAAATTTGGATTCAGGTGTATTCACCCCCCCTCTACACCTGAACTCACTCACGGGACCAACAATACATCTATAATTCTAATTAAACATTTAATGTACGTTAATCATGTAATTTGCTGTCAACACATGCCATATTCTTTTTAAAAAAATTAATAAAACAAAAATTAATGTAAATGTTGGCATAGTAAATTGAGCAAAGCCTCGTGGGTGGCATAATTATGCATTTCACGGGCGTACGGATCTGTTAGGACCAAGAAAAACCATATATTTAAGTATACTAAACAAATGCTACAATTCTTTCTTTTCTTTTTTTTTTTTTTAAGAAAACAATCGTTTTGCCTACGAACCAAATTCATATAACGTACCCTTTTGAGTTATTTTTCATTTATCTTGCCTAAGAAAAACCTCCTTCTATAATTTTAATCATTTATTGAAAAAAACACGATAATCTGGACATATTAACTTAAGGAGACACGCACACGATAGCATCCAAAACTCCATCCAATTAGGGACAAAAACAAAAAATAAGTATATTTTCAGTTTCTAAAAAGAAACATTAAAGATTAGAAAGAACACGATAACACATTGAGACTCATTTGAATAGGTTTCATTTTATGCTGATACCAAACTCATGTGACATCAAAGTATTTAAGTGATATTTTTGTTTTTTACTTTCTACTTTTATACATGGACTCTTCAAACTCACTCGAGGAAAGATGTGAATCCCCAAGAATAGTGAGTATTAGTGATTTCCATCATCAATCAATAAACAGGTAATAAGTGTAAATTAATCATATTTGGTTACAGAAAGCAAAAAATAAATTTGATTTTGAATCTTAATCAGTATGGTTAGGTTTGCTATTTATGTATAAATATGACATGTGAAGCCACATGCCCAGAACGGTTCTTAACTAATTAAGTTCACATGCACTCTCTAGATTCCACTCTCCAATCTAGGAGAGTAAGTCTCTAAGTGGTTTCGGGCCGAACTACGAAATTAAAGGGATTGAATCGAACTAAATATATGGTTCAATTTAATTTCGTGATTCAATCTCGTTTATTTTTTAGAAACCGTTTACAATCAATTTGTTTTATTGTTCTAAAAGTTCAAAAATCGCTCAACATGACTTCAATAATTTATTACTATGCTAATTAAAATTTAGGAATTGAAACTTAAAAAATCCAACTTAAAATTATGATGGCACGTGCGGATTTTCTAATAAAAAGCTTTGACTAGCACACAGATACAACGAAAATAGGAGATATTCATAAAGGCAAAAACTTAACTTATGTGAAGTCCACTCCACGTGCAATTTTCTTTGTTTTTCTTATTTTTCTTGCTCTCCTCATCCACTTCCACATTTTCTTTGTCATCCACTAATGATTTAGAATGGAAGCTGTGTTCCTAAACGATACTCTCTTTTGGGCTAATAAAATAAATTAGGTAAATCCCAAATCCTTTACTCTCTTGAAAAAGAAAGAAGAAAGACGTCAAAAGAAAAAGAAAAATATATGCTCTATCATCGTCCGGTGAATCAACTTGCTTTGTACATCATTTTATTCTTGAGCCATATGAACCGATGAGGTTCGGTTCGGTTCCAAGAGTTGGAATCGAACCCCTTCTACGAATCCGGTTTGGTTCCTGAATTGCACTAAAAAGCGAACAGTTACATCCCTCGTCCAATTTTTCAAAACAAACTCTAAAATCTCGTAAAGAACGATCTAACAGCCATGTCGTTTGTAAGTAGAATATAATGTGTCCAGATATATATAGATGGAGGAGGTTTCACCCTTCCACCATTTTCTATTCTTTATACATATCTTGGTATCACTGTAATCAGGCCGGGGAATGGGATATACAGTTGCAAGTTGAGAGTCAGACAAACTCAACTCAAGAACGTGTTAAGATAATGAAGGAGAGATAAGGATTAAGTGGTAATAGCAAAGTAGAAGAAAACAACAAGTTGTATTATGTTGCTGAGACCAAGTTTGTAATTTTGGTAACTTGTATGGCAAGCACAGCTTTTTTTGGCTGTTTGGAGATATTATTGTGTGACTACGAGTAGACAGGCAATGAAGTTGTAATCATGAGAATGCCGTTTGTAGTTCCTAATACACTTGAATAGAGAGATATGATCTCAATCATAATGGCAATCAAGTAAGAGACCAAGTAGAGCCAAAATAAGAGTAAACATAAAGATACAAGCTTCATTTCTTAAGCATAGATAAGTTCAGTTATGCAAATAACACTCTTTGAAACCTAACCCAGAAATTATCACTTTGCGAACAAATTGTGCATGCTGATTTTTGGCCAAAACCACCTGATTTATCTGCATCCGGCTTCTATCAACAATACAAACTATGGATTTGAGAGATTATCCAATTCAAAACACTTCTGGAAATAAATATCAGTCAATTCCAGTTGGTGAATGAAGGGAATATTTTGTGGGCCTCTTCTCTGGCAAAGTAATTAATATATGGAGGTACTAATTTTTAGCCTTTTAAATTTGTGGTACTACAATTTCTGAATTCTGAATACAACGTGATGATACTCTGAATCACTTATGTTCACGTGTGTGATTTAGAAATAGAAAGAACGAGAAAGCGGGGAGAGAAATCCGAATAACGTATGTATGTTCTAATAATTAATCTCAGCTCATAAACGTTTTCTATTTGCAGTAAAAGTCTTTATTTCATTACAACCTAATGAGTGTGATTGTAATGCTCTCACTGTCTCACTCTATAAGTACAATTCCTTTCTGGCGGAAATTAAAGAAGTTGCTAGTTGTGTGTAAAATAAGAGAATTCACTCGATTATATTAGAATATTCTTTTAAGTTAAAAAGAAAATTAAACTAATTAAGTGGGACAGTCGAAAAAGGTGGACTAATGAAGTGGAACAAAGAAAATATTTAATAAATCCAACACACCTAGTATATATTTCCAAATTCAACTAAATCAATATTGAGAACAAAAACACTCGGACAAAGAAGAAAATACAGAAAATGTGTTGCTTCTTGCATAATTCATGCATACCAACAGAAATTATTCACATTTTACAAGTTACATCTAAAGCAACCTTTTCTTTCCAAAACTAAAAAAGAAAAAACAAGAAGAGGGATTTACCCAAAACGAGCTAAAGAACAAGACTCCCATCATAAATTTCAGTAAAAAAAGATCTCTACAGATATCAGATCTAGATTTCTTGGCAACAGATATGCAACCCTTGTGATGATCTCTAAAAACTCTGATCTCAGAGCAATCTCTCAAATCCTGAAGACTAATATTCTGCTGCTTAACCATCCTAGAAAAGTGGCAACCTGTATCATGTATCCAAATATAAGGATGGCATGTCTCATGATAGTAATAAAGCAAACTTTTGGAGGAGCCCGGCTTCAAATTGTGAACTTTCTTGAGTATGGATCCAACTCTTATCTGAAGCTCTACTGGGTTGTCACTCAAGTTCCAGATCCTTGTCCCAGGCCCAGATACCTGTGTCTGATCCCTGCACCCATTGAAGATATAAGGCTCATCAAGTTATGTATGCAATGCTGCATGCTGAAGAAGGATGGTTGGAGTTAAATAAATGTTGAATTCTTGAGGCAGGACAACTAACTTCCATTTTCTACAGTTGATTGAGGCAACTATTTTTAATTCTTGCGGTTGTTTATTAGGGTTATGCAGTGAGTACTTGTAGTAGATATGATTTTACATCATTGTGGTCTTGCCTTTATGTTTACTTTTCTTTTCACACCAGATGCTTTATCTCCAATCCGCGTTAAGGAGTCATGTTTTACTAGCGATTTACATCAAAACGAAATGAAATATAAGATTGAAACAGAAAGTAGAGTAGTAAAGTATAGGGAGTATACTTGTTGACCGATGGGATTTAGAACGCGGGTGGTCCAGACCCCACCATCCATTTGGTGAGAGTAGCAACAGCCAACAAGGTCTGCACATTATGAAACATCATAAAGACTATTAACTTTATTTCCAGATTGATATCTAAAGCAAAGTTGGAAGCAAATTAGTCTACCTGACCAAGCCAAGGGTCCAAACAAGAAACTGCGCTAAAAACATCTGGCTACCGTGGTTTGTGGCTCGTGGAGATTTACAAGCATAAAGCAATTGAAACAATTGTTTTAGTTAAGGGACACTAATTATATATAATACTAATTTCTCATGGATCTAATATTGATTTTATGTATTAACTGTCCAATATTATTTCACTAACTTATAAATGGGCCTTAATATTACTGTTCTGCTCATGTCAATGATAGATGAATGACTTCTTGTTAATTATAGTTATTGTTATAAATTATATGGAATGAGAGAATAATAGAGAAGACGGGAAAAATAGATGTGTTATTATGAGGGTGGAGATCTCTATTTATAGAGTACAAGATAGGTTATTAGGGTTTAGATATGATCATCATATATCTAGTAAATATTATCTACAACACTCCCCCTTGATGGACCATCCCTAAACAAAAATTGTTGTCTCGTTAAATCTTGCTAGAAAAATCCAATGGGATAAAAATTGGTCGAAGGAAAAAGAGTATAGCTGCTCCCCCTCAAAATAATCATTGTGAAACCTTGAATCGGCGCATGCCGATCTTGTGTACCAACTTCTTGAATGTTGACGTCGGTAGTGCCTTTGTGAATAAGTCTGTTAGATTATCACTCGAACATATTTATTGGACGTCGATATCGCCATTCTTTTGAAGTTCATATGTGAAGAAAAACTTGGGAGAAATATGCTTTGTCCGATCGCCTTTGATGTAACCTCCCTTTAATTGTGTGATACAAGCGGCATTGTCTTCATATAACACCGTTGGATTGTCCTTTGAAGAAGTCAATCCACACGACTCTTGGATATGACTTGTCATATGCCGTAACCACACACATTCTCGACTTGCTTCATGGATTGCAATTATTTCAGAATGATTTGAGGATGTTGCAGTCAAAGTTTGCTTAACGGACTTCCAAGATATAACAGTTCCTCCACGTGTAAAAACATAGCCAGTTTGTGACTTGGCTTTATGTGGATCGGATAAATAACCAGCATCTGCATACCCTACTAGAGAATAATCAGAACCTTTTGAGTAGTATAACCCAATGTCAATGGTACCCTTTAGGTAACGTAGAATGTGTTTAACATCATTCCAATGTCTTAAAGTGGGTGCAGAGCTATATCTTGCGAGAAGATTTACAGAAAAAGCTATATCCGGTCTTGTGCAATTAGCTAAATAAGTCAATGCTCCGATTGCACTAAGATATGGTACTTCAGGACCAAGTATCATTTCACCATCTTCAATAGGTCGAAATGGATCTTTATGCACATCAAATGTTCTAACGACCATTGGTGATGATAATGGATGCGCTTTATCCATATAAAACCGCTTTAAGACTTTTTCTGTATATGAGGATTGATGAACAAATAGTCCTTCAGGGACATGAACAATCTGCAAACCAAGACAAAATTTTATCTTTCCTAAGTCTTTCATCTCAAATTCATTTCTCAAATATTCAGCAGTTTTATTGAGCTCTTCAGGAGTCCCAATTAAATTCAAATCATCTACATAAACTGCTATGATCGCAAATCCATTGTCTGTTTTCTTAATGAAAACACAAGGGCAAACATCATCATTTTTGTACCCTTCTTTCAAGAGATACTAACTAAGTCTATTATACCACATACGGCCAGACTGCTTCAACCCATACAACGACTTTTACAGTTTAATTGAAAACATGTTTTTGGGTTTTGACTTATATGTTTCAGGCAATTTAAATCCTTCTGGATTTTCATGTATATGTCACTATCTAGTGAACCATATAGATATGCAGTTACTACATCCATTAGGCACATATCAAGTCTTTCTGACACAACTATATTCATCAGAAATCTAAATGTAATTGTATCTCGGTCTTTGAGAGAAACCTTGTGCTACGAGTCTTCATAATCAATTCTTAGGCGCATATCAAGTATGTTTCTTCATAATCAATTCTCGGTCTTTGAGAGAAACCTTTTGCTACGAGTCTTGCTTTGTATCTCGTAATTTCATGGTTTTCATTTCTCTTTCGAACAAAGACCCATTTGTATCCTACAGGGATAACATTTTCCGGAGTTTGAACTATAGGTCCAAATGTTTTCCGGCTTTCAAGGGAATTCAATTTACCTTGTATGACTTCTTTCGACTTTGGTCAATCATGTCTAGTTTGACAGTTTTGAACAGACCGCGGTTCAGGATCCTTATTTAGAACTTCAAGAGCCATATTAAAGGCGAATTTATCGTCCACGACGATATTTTCTTTCTCCAATATCTTATTAGAAGATAAGTAATTTATTGAGATCTCATGATTTTCGGACGCTTGTGGTTCTTCAGGTACTACATTATTTTGATCAATAATTTCCGTCATTGTTTGATTCGTGTCTTGTGCCTTTCTCTTTCTAGGCATAGAATCTTTGGAACCAATTGGTCGACCACGTTTTTTAAGGACGTTAGATTCATTTGTTATAATTGTTGTTTGTCCTTCAGGGACACTAATTCTAACAGGTGTATTGGCAGCTGGTATGTGAGATAGTGCCACATTTCTTATATCTATAAAAGCATCAGGAATTTGATTTGCAATCCTTTGCAAATGAATTATTTTTTCAACTTCTTGTTTATATTGATTACTTCTGGAATCAAAATGTGATAAGGTTTTTTCATTCCAAGAGATTTCCTTTTGCTTTTCTAGATGTAGGTTAGTTCCACCTAATGTTGGAAATGTCATTTCATCAAAATGACAATCTGCAAAACGTGCAGTAAATAAATCGCCCGTTAAAGGTTCAAGATATCTTATAATCGAGGGCGAATCAAATCCAACATATATCTCAAGTCTTCGTTGGGGACCCATTTTCGTACGTTGTGGGGGTGCAATTGGGACTTGAACAGCACAACCAAAAATTCTTAAGTGAGAAACATCAGGTTCTCTACCAAAAACAATTTGCATTGGGGAGTATTGTTGGTTGGCTATCGGCCGAATCCGAACTAATGATGCAGCATGCAATATGGCATGTCCCCAAGCCAAAATTGAGAGTTTTGATTTCATAAGTAATGGTCTAGTAATAGGTTGAAGACGTTTAATAAACGCTTCTGCTAAACCATTTTGTGTATGAACATGAGCAACTGAATGTTCAATCTCAATCCCAATAGCCATACAATAACTATTAAATTCTTGAGATTGAAACTCACTAGCATTATCAAGGCGAATCCTCTTGATTGGATTGTTTGGGAATTGAGCTCGCAATTTTATTATTTGAGCAAGTAGTCTAGCAAAAGCTGCATTTCTACTAGAAAGCAGACATACATGGGACCATCTAGAGGAAGCATCAATCAATACCATAAAGTATCGAAATGGTCCACATGGTAGAGTATAGGTCCACACATGTATTCTTTCCAAGAAAGATGGAGATTATATATTGACCTTCGTGTAGGATGGTCTAATGACTAACTTGCCTTTCACACAAGCATCACATGGGAATTCATGTGTTACTAGAATCTTCTGGTTCTGTATATTGTACCCACATGAGTTTTCAATAATGCGGCGCATCATAGTTGCTCCCGGATGTCCAAACCTATCATGCTAAAGCAAAAAGCTTTTTTAGTCATTGAACTTCGGGTTCATGACATGGTTTGTCTCAATTGCTTTTATGAATGTGTAATACATTCCAGATGACAGTGTAGATAACTTTTCTTTGATCTGCTTCTGGCCAGATACAAAAGAATTTATGCATAGATATTCGTTACTACCTTCTGACATCGTCTCAATGTGGTAGCCATTGCAGCGAATATCCCTAAAACTTAGTAAGTTTCTTCTGGACTTACTAGAGTAAAGGGCATGCTCAATTGTTAATTTAGTATCATTTGGCATAATGATACAAACTCTTCCGGAGCCTTCAATGATGTTCGATGCACCAGATATAGTATTGACATTATCTTTAACTAATGTTAATGTTTGCAAATACTTTTTTATTTTGGAGAATGGTGTGTGTGGTGGCACTATCAGCTAAACAGATATCACAAGAATTCATTTGCATTTTCTGAGACATTGTTTTTCAAGAAAATAAATTTATAATCAGTTAAAAAAATCAACAATAGTCCAAAAACATTGTGAAAAACAATAACAATACTAGAGTTTTGTAAGCAAATGAACTTCCTAACAACGATAAGTAATAAAAGCTAAATATGCGAAAAATTGCATTAGTTGTCTTCTAACACACCACCACCAATCAAGCCATCAATGTTGTCGTTTGGGTCATCAAAGAAATCAGAGACATCTAAGTGACTTAGAGTAGTAGTCGAACCATCATAGTCAAGGACATTGGTCTCATTCTTTACTTTTCCCTTGATCGAATTCTGATACAGATCAACAAGGTGCTTCGCCGTACGACATGCACGCGACCAATGCCCATTCATGCCACATCGATGGCATTTATCCTCCGTTTTGGATGAATTGTGATCTTTGGATGTCTTAGACCTTTTGTTGCTCGAGTTTGCGTGGTAAGGACTACTATGTCGGCGACCACGCCCACGACTACGACCACGACCATGTCCATTTGTTGCATTGGCTTGAGGCAAGGCAGAGGAACCGGTGGGTTTTAACTCGTAGTTTTTCATGAGCAATTCATTGTTTTGCTCGGCAACCAATAGGCAAGATATAAACTCGGAATACTTTTTGAAACCACGCTCCCTATATTGTTGTTGTAGGAGCACATTTGAAGCATGAAATATAGAGAATGTTTTCTCAAGCATCATTACATCAGTGATTGTTTTTCCACATAGTTTCATTGTGGAGCTAATTCTGAACAGTTTAGAATTGTATGTACTCATAGATTTGAAGCCTTGCAGTCTAAGATGCGTCCAATCGTATCGAGCTTTAGCAAGGATAACCGTCCTTTGATGATCAAACCTCTCTTTGAGGTTGCTCCACAATTCATATGAATCTTTGACGGTGAGATACTCATTTTTTAGATCACCATGAAGATGGTGACGGAGGAAAATCGGTGCCTTTGCGCGATCCTGCGGGGATGCATTATTTTTTTTCCTATAGTCTCTCCCAGACCACTTGAGATCAGATGGATCTCGGCATCAACAATCCATGACATATAGTTTTTGCCAGCTATGTCAAGTGCAATGAACTCAAGTTTGGTGATATTTACCATTTGCGCAACTCTGCACAAGGGAAAAAGTTTTATCAATGTCTATAAAGACTTATGTTTTCCTTCAGGGATAAACATATATCACCTAAATCATAAATTACTCTACAAAAGCATATAATATTCTTCATGAATATTAAATTGTGCTACTTCTGGAGCAACAATTGAATTGCTCTTTAAGAGCATGTGATATTCTTCAGCAATATCAATTGTGCTACTTCTAGAGCAACAAAAAGTTAAGTAATATTTTTAAGGAATATTAATATATTATGCTACTTCAGGAGCAACAATATAATAAGAGTAATCAACGAATATTATAATATAATAATATAATAACTTCTTCATCTTCTTGGAAAACAAAATATAACGATTACAAAACAATTACGTCTCTTCATGAAGAACAATTACGTCTCTTGAAAAACAATTACATAATATATTTAGTTGATGAAACAATTACGTCTTGAAAAACAATTATTTTTTTTAAATGATAAAATCATTAACGAAAACAAACAAAAGAATATATATATATATGTAAGGTTTAGATCCACACCGGATTAAAATGTACAGAAAGTAAAATCCCTTCTATATGGCTTAGACACTCGAGTTTACAGTGGGTTCACACACATCACTATCCACTAACAAAGTCGGCCACAACAGAGCCTGTAAGCTAGCCTATTACAAGAACTACACAACACACTCGATCTCACAGAGAGAAGAAGAAGATGAACAATGTAGATCACTCAGGCTGCGCACAACAAAGCTAGGGCGAGATGTGGCGTCGCACAACTATATATACATAGGGCGACACGCGCAGCTAGGCCAGAATATTGAAGTGGGCTGCACACGTAAGTGGGCCGACATTAATTAGTGGACTGGGCCTATATTTTAACAATCTCCACCTTAGGCCCAAGTGTGGTGTGTCATGGGTTTTCCATGATAAAAATCGGAATAAGTGTCATCATCGCCAAGGGACAACTCCTGCAACCAAACACAAACCTGCAAAGAACAACAGGAGAGGAAATAGAAGAGAGACAGATAGGGAGTACAAAGATAAACTAGAACACACAGTAATCGACAGAAGAGGCAGAAAACCAAGCACACAAGAAGTTTTCTAAACATCATCACACAGTTTATCCAGAATAAAGGTTCAAAATCTTTAAGCAAGTTTTTAGTTTCTCAACACTTAAACACTTAGTTCCCATGTCAGCAGGATTTAAGTCAGTATGAATTTTCTCTAACTTAACAATCCCTTTTTCAACTATGTCCCTAATGAAATGGAATCTAACATCAGTATGTTTTGTCCTATCATGAACCACAAGGTTTTTGCATAGTTGAAAGTTGATTGGCTATCTGAAAAAAACAGTTAAATCAGGACAAAGATAACCAATTTCAGAAAGCAAACCTTTTAACCAAATGGCTTCCTTTAAAGCCTCAGTAGCAGCCACATATTCAAACTCAGTAGTAGACAAAGCCACTATAGACTGAACCTGTGACTTCCAACTAATGCAAGACCCACACAGATTAACACATAGGAGGTAGTAGATTTCCTATTATCCCTATCATTTGCATAGTTAGAGTCAACATAGCCAACCAGTTGGGTTCCAGCAGTACAGTTAGAGAATGTTAGACCAACATGCATAGTGGCTTTCAAATATCTAAGCAGCCATTTCAGAGCATTCCAATGATCCATACCTGGATTAGACATGTACCTACTCAAGCAGCTAACAGTATAAACAATATCAGGCCTAGTACTAATCATCAAATACATCACAGATCCAATGGCATTGGAATAGGGAACTTTTTTCATGGCATTGATGTTAGAGGCATACTTAGGAGATTGATCTTTGCACAAAACAAGATTGGAGGCAAGGGGTACATTCACAGGCAGAAGTCATAGAAAATTTACTCAAAATATTTTCAACATATGAAATCTGATTGAGCACTAGTGTACAATTCTTCCTATCTCTTTCAATGTTCATGCCTAAGATCCTCTTAGCATCACCTAAATCTTTCATTTCAATATTATCACATAAACACTTTTGAACATGCTTGATTGTTTTCAGACAAGGACAAGATATGAGCATATCATCAACATACAGAAGCAGAAAGACAGGAACAGAAGGAGACTCCTTAAAATAGAGACAATGATCAAAAGCACTTCTTTTAAAATTCAGAGACTGCATGCATTGATCAAACTTAATGTCCCACTGTCTGCACTTCTTTTATCAAACTTAATGCATTGATCAAACTTAATGTCCCACTTCTTTTAAAATTCAGAGACTGCATGCATTGATCAAAATTCAGAGACTGCATACAGAAGGATTGTTTTAAGCCATATAAAGCCTTTTTAAGGAGGCACACATAGTTTTCTTTACCTGTAGCAACAAAACCCTCAGACTGCTTCATGTATATAGTCTTATCAAGATCACCATGTAAAAAAGCAGTAGTAACATCTATTTGTTTTAACTCCCAATTAAAATGGGCAACAAGGGCAAGCATGATTCTGACAGTGGTGAATTTTACTACAGGAGCAAAGATTTCAGTGTAATCTATCCCCTCCTTTTGAGTAAAACCCTTAGCTACAAGTCTTGCTTTATACCTAACAGATTTGACTTCTTGTTTAACCTTAAATAACCACTTACAGTCCACTACAGAACAGTTTTCAGGTTTGGGTACAAGAGTCCAGGTTTTGTTTATAAGCAAAGAGTTCATTTCAGACTTCATAGCACTCAACCACTGATTAGCATTAACAGATTTAATGGCATCAGAATAACAGGTAGGTTCAGAATCCAAAGAGTCATACACATTGCAAGCATACATAGACATCACATAATCATCAAATTTTTGTGGAGGTCTAGAGGTTCTCTTAGGTATGTCCCTAACAAGTTCATTATCAGAAATGGAAGGATCACAATCAGACACATTATTTCCATTTAACAAATTAGCATGCACATCAGTCTCAGGATCACAATCCTATTCAGAATCATTATCAGAATCAGATACAGATACCACAACAGACTCAGCAGTCACAGACTCAGACACAGACTGAGCCTGAGGCTCCACCTTAAACTCATCACAGGAGACAGTATCATTCACAGGGGAAGGGGGAGAGGGTAAACTGGGAAAGTCAAGTTCATTAAAGACAGCATCTCTACTGATGATAATTTTAAAACCATGTTGACTTTTATCCCACAACCATATACCCTTTAACCCCCTCAGGATACCCAAGAAAAACACATTTCTTACCTCTGCGATCAAGTTTATCACCTTTCTGATGCACAAAGGCAGCACAGCCAAACACACGAAGGTTTGAAAGATCAAGGGGCTTTCCAGAATACACAGACTCAGGACACTTACCATTTAGATGTGAGGAAGGCGATCTATTAATCGGGTATGTAGCAGCAAGTGCAGTGATACCCCGGAAAGTCTTAGAGAGACCCAAGGACCACTAACATACATCTCACTTTATCTAAAATGGTTCTATTCATCCTCTCAGCAACTCCATTTTGTTGAGGAGTGTAAGGAACAGTCATATGTCTTTTAATTCCAGATTTTGCACACAAAGCATTCAAAGAAGCATTGCAAAATTCCAGCCCATTATCAGTTCTGAGAACTTAAATTTTCTTTCCAGTTTGATTCTCAACAAGTTGTTTCCAAGTAGCAAACATTTCATACACTTCAGATTTATGTTTTAACAAGAACAACCAAGTTTTTCTAGAGAAGTCATCAATAATAGAAAGATAGTATTGACAGCCACTATGAGTAGGGGTACTAGAAGGACCCCACACATCAGCATGAATATACTCCAAAATATCAGAGGCACCAGAACAAGAAACAAAATCAGTGACAGGAAAAGACACTTTGTGTTGTTTGCCAGAAATACAGGTTTCACAGAAGGGCACAGAAGTCAATTTGTCATCACCAAACACACCAGTCTTTTTCAAGATTTCCAAGTTCTTGTTACTAACATGCCCAAGTCTATTATGCCATAATTCAGTTTTATCTTCAAAAGTAGCATTCACAGTACACACATCATGGACATGAATAGCAGAGAAAGGGTATAAGTTATTAGTCCTCTTAGACTTAAACACAACCATAGAATCCTTCTTTACCTTCATCCAACCATTACCCCAACTACCCCTAAAACCATCATTTTCAGGGGTAGTAAAAGATAGTAAGTTACAGACCACATCAGGAACATATCTTACATCTTTCATGGTGTACACATAGCCAGATTCAAACTGCAGACATATATCACCAATACCTAACACAACACATTTATGTTTATTTGCAACAATAACATATCCAAAATTACCACCTTTAAATTTTGAAAAGCAAGATTTGAAAGGAGAGACATGATAGGCACTACCAGAATCCATCAACCACTCATTCATAAAATCAAAATTCACCAAATTCACAGATGACAGATTTTGGGGATCAGAAACCATAAAATATTTTTCAAGGATGTTTGGATTAGAATCATCTCCAAGTACATCATTAGACACAGAAACAGTTTTCTGATCACTACTTTGTTTTCCCTTTTTAGGATTAGGACAATCCTTTTGGAAATGACCATACTCCCCACAATTATAGCATTTCTTTCCCTTAGGCCTAGACTGAGACCTACCCCTCTGTCCCTTTTTCTTCCCAGAATTTTCAGAATTCTTGTGATTGTTGTTCCTATCAGAGGTCCTCCCCCTAACATGAAATACAACACTGTTTTCAGAGCCTCTACTCCCCCCATTGAACTTCAAATCCAATTATTTACTCTTTAAAGCAGATATCACAGTTTCAAGGTCAATTTTATCTCTAACATACTTAATAGCAGATTGAACATCACTGTAAGAATCAGGTATAGCATTCAGAAGAGCAATGGGAGCATAATTGTCAATACTTTGATCACCAGTTTGTTTGATTTGCTGCAAAAGCTTATTAAATTCATCTAAGTTTTCTTCAATATCCTTAGACATGTCAAGCTTAAATCTAAAAAAAGATTGCAGTAAATACATTTTTGAAGGCAAGGAAGTTTCTACATACAACTCATTAAGCTTATCCCAGGTTTCTTTAGCAGTAGAAAGGTGTTCCACTTTTCTTAGCACAGAGTCAGACAAGCACAAAGTCATAGCAGATAAAGTCAGTTCATCCATTTCTTCCTTTTTCTTTTCAGTTTCACCTTCATCATAAGAATGGTCAATAGCACATGCCACACGTTTTTCAACCAGTATAACCTTCATTCTCCTTTTCTAGAGAGTGAAGTCGGACTTACTGTTAAAAGGAGTCGTGCTACCTAGGGGAAACCATAGCACCACTCACAATAGGTGAGGTGTCCGCTAACTCTAAAACAAGAGTCAAAAGACAGTCTGGTTAAATGGCCGAGGGTTACCCAGTTCACAATCGCAGACTCGTGGTCTGGGCGCAGGGGGTACCTCGGACCACCAGACAAGATAAGGAAACAACCGTATAAAAAATATGGATAAAGTAGAAGACCAGAAAGAGGGAAAAAAGCTCGGAGAAGATAATAGCAAGCGGAAGCAATAAAACGGCAGAGAATACACACAGATGCAAAAAACAGATAGATCCACATAAATCACATAGAAACGTAGATCTATCAGCAGCAAAATTCCCAATCCTAATACTGCGCTAGTTGGCAGTGTCTAGAAAGCGTAAGAGAACTAGAGATCAAGCTTCTTTACCAGTGCGGAGTTCGGAGACTTGAACCCCGACTTACCTCTTCAGATCTGAAAGACCAAGATCTGTACAAACACGGTGCCCAAGCTCTGATACCACTGTAAGGTTTAGATCTACACCGGATTAAAATGTACAGAAAGTAAAATCCCTTCTATATGGCTCAGACACTCGAGTTTACAGTGGGTTCACACACACCACTATCCACTAACAAAGTCGGCCACAACAGAGCCTGTAAGCTAGCCTATTACAAGAAACTACACAACACACTCGATCTCACAGAGAGAAGAAGAAGATGAACAGTGTAGATCACTCAGGCTGCGCACAACAAAGCTAGGGCGAGATGTGGCGTCGCACAACTATATATACATAGGGCGACAAGCGCAGCTGGGCCAGAATATTGAAGTGGGCTGCACATCAGGTAAGTGGGCCGACATTAATTAGTGGAATGGGCCTATATTTTAACAATATATATATACTTTCCCAAACGTGGTGATTTTCTTTTCCGGGGAAAGTGTCTTTTCGTGCTGATAACATGTTATAAACTATATGGAATGAGAGAATAATAGAGAAGACGGAAAAAATAGATGTTTTATTATGAGGGTGGAGACCTTTATTTATAGAGTACAAGATAGGCTGCTAGGGTTTAAATATGATCATCATATATCTAGTAAATATTATCTACAACAGTTATATATATTTGATAAAAAATTAAGTAAAAAAGCCCTCAATCTCTTCTTAGAACTTGGAAGATAAATGAAAAGCACAACCATCCGTTCATTCGAGAACACTTCCCAATAGTTATGTCTCAACATCTGTTGAATAGATTAGCGATATAAACAATCAAAAGTGATTTATTTAATAATAAATAATTTTTCGAGATAGAAAACTTTAGCCTTATAACTTTCACTTTGATAACGCCCTAAACTTTTAGCACTACATATTATATATTTTATAACCAATTATTTAAATGAATACTACAACTATACAAGTTCTAACATTTATGTCTCAAGTGCTCATCTATGACATAATAAATACTCCCTCCGTCCCAAAATTCTTGTCCAATTTGCTTTTTACACGGTTTTTAAGGAGAGTTGTTAGTTGTGTGTAGATTGGTATAAAGTTGTGGGTCCCACAAAAAAGTTGTTTGTAATAATTTACTAAAAAAAGAAAGTGGACAAGAATTTTGGGACAACCCAAAATGGAATAGGGGACAAGAATTTTGGGACGGAGGGAGTAATAAACAAGCTTAAGATTAAAATAAACAAACATAATTAGATAGAATTTAATCTAATTAGTCTGATCAGCTTAAACTGACAAATAGTAATTGATGTTCGATCATATTTTCTTCTTTCAAAAACAGTAATTTAAAATTATACTAAATTAATAAGTGCTTTAGATATTAGTACTTGTTGCATAAATACTTATGTTATATAAGCACTTAGATATAAGCTTTCCACATTTAAATACATTTATATATGTCCTCACAAACAAAGGTGAGTATAAACTCTTATTTTTTATAATAAACTGAAATAAGCTTCTAATAAATTATTTGGGACCTTTATCATCAATAATATCTCAATCACTCACTCATCTAATTTAAATATTATAAATAAATTCTTATATATTATATTTCAATAATATATATATATATATATATATATATATATATATATATATATATATATATATGAAATTACATTAATTAACAAATAAAATGTAAATGTTGTACTCTACTTTATCTTTTGTATACAATTTTTTATCAATTCTTAGATCTTTTCTTACTTTGTCAAATATAGAACTTCAATTCAAAGACCAAATTCGCTCAACTAATTTAAGAAGCTGACATGTAAGCAAAGTGGAAGCTGGAAGCACATACTCAAAGTTTTCCTACGTAGCTCGATTTTCCCATTCTCCAATTGTTGGACTTCCGAGGTTTTATCTGTTTTTTTGTTAGTGATGTGCTCACACGCACAACAAGATCTAATTCTAAATATAATGTATTTTGTGTCGTGACTCGTGACCTTCTAAATTAGGCTTTTCTTAATATTCAAGTATAATTTCTGACGAAAAATGAGAATAGAACATTTTACATAAATCCATAGGGGTATTCTAGTAATTTTAGAATAAAAAATAATATAGTGCACTTGCCCCTCTTGCCACCACCACTTGCATACGCGGTCGTCCATGAGTATACCTTATTATGCTTCTAAATTAAGAATAATGAGTTTGAGGATCGATTTTAGTTTTAGGTATAGTATTGTCTCGATGGTAATAACTAATAACTAAAAAATTTAAATTTTAAAAACAAAACTAAAAAAAATACACAAATAAAGAGGAAAAAAATATAATTATTTCAAGTAGTAAATCTTTTAAGTGGGGACACCAATTTGAAAACCGAACTGGTGATATATACCAAAAAAGATATCTATATTTTAAACCCCGTTTTTGGTTAACCAAGATTGTATATTCCTATATATTTTTAAAAAAAAAAACACTAGTAATCCTTAAATTCAAAAAGCCAACGATTATTTACTCTCTCTCGTCCAAAGCGCGGCGGTATCCCTCTTTTCGTAATGGATTGTTGTCGCAATATCGAAACGACGATTCCTCCGGCGGATCATAACGTCGATCAATTTAGCATTGAATTTGAAGTTCAGAAAATCTTCCCCATAATAGACGAAGACGGTGAAGTATTGGAGTTTGTTGATGAAGATAAACCGTTCGTACGAGTTGAGGCTCGTAAGACTTTCACATTCTGGGAGCGGTGTCCGAGACTCAAGGAGAAGAACTTGACGAAAGAGAGGATCTCCGACTTGCTTTCTGCTGTGGGGAGTGTGTTCAGATTCATATTCCAACTCAGCATCCAAGTCAACGTCCAAATCATCAGACATCTCAGCAGACAACTCAGCAAGAGAAGAAACAAACTACACTCAACCACTTACACCTAACGGCTAGTTGAAGATCAAGAATAGTTGTGGAGGTTGAGATCAGTTATGGAGAGATCAGTTATGGATCTGTTATGATTAGCTACAACCACTCATAGTTAGTTTTTGTTTGTTATAACAAGTTGTAATCAGTTGAAACATAGCTGTATATATAGGACTAGAATAAGCTCGATTATGTACATAATACACTACACAAATTTTCATTCATCAATATACAGAGTTCTCATTTCTTCTATTCATCCTACTTCTATTGCTGTGTATTGATCTTCTTCTTTTCTTGCTGCATGATCGTATGCATGTTGATCTCCTTCATCATGAAGGTCTCCTCTCTTCCCTTTCCATAGATCAGAGCTTGATATTCAACATGGTATCAGAGCATTTCTTGTAGTTCATCCATAAATCAGATCTCCATACTTTCTCTTCAAAATTATCTTCTCCTCCGTTTTGCTTCTTTAATTTTCAATGGCTACAGAAGACATACATAGTCTATACTATGTTCATCAAGGTGAAGCACCTGGAGCTGTGCTTGTCAATCCTCCACTAAATGGAGACAATTTTCAGTCATGGAGCCGTTCAATGCGAATTGCACTTGGTGCTAAAAACAAGCTACACATGGTTCTACCAACTCAAGCTCAAATAGCACAGATACCCTCTTGCCTCACATACGATTATGCGGCTTGGCAAATATGTGATCTAATGATACAATCATGGATCCTAAACTCTTGCGCAAAAGAGATATCTCCATGCATATTATATGCAGATTCAGATGCTGACATGTGGAGAATTCTGACAGAACGTTATTCACAAGGAAATTATGCTAGAGTATTTGAACTTCAGAAGGAGATATACAGTATGGTGCAAGGTAATCTTTCCATAACTCAGTATTTTAACAAATTGGATGGCCTATGGAAGGAATTTCATCAGTTTAATCCTATACCTAAGTGTACTTGTGGAGTTATGAAGGCATGTACATGCAACTGCTTAGCCTTAGTTGCTGAGCAGCCAGAACATAATATAGCACTCAAATTTCTTATGAGTCTAAATGAAGTTTACTCATCTATTCGTGGTCAAATCCTGATGATGAAGCCTTTCCCAAGTTTAAATCAGATCTACAATCTTATTGTTCAAGATGAGAAACAAAGGATGATAGGACATACTCCTAACATTAGTCAGCTCGAGTCTATGGCCATGATTACTCAGCAGTTCTCTTCTGAAAACAAGTCTCTAGCTGATAATGTAATGGCTTGCTATAGATCTGGAGGATCTAAATTACTCTGCACTCATTGTGGCAATTCTGGCCATACAAGGGACAAATATTTCAAACTACATGGCTTTCCAAATAATACAGCAAAGAAAGACAAGCAGACTTGTTCTCATTGTGGAATATCTGGACATTTGAAAGACAAATGCTATAAGCTCCACGGCTACCCTCCTGGCTACAAATTCAAACCAAGAATTGGTTCAAATTACCCAGCTGTTGCACATATGGTTTCTGCCCAACAAGGAGTTAATGATGGAGCAAGTTCCAATCTATCCAGTGATCAGTATTCTCACATACTAAGCTGTACTGAGAACCTATCTCAATCTTCAAATACTCTGTCCTCCTCTGAACAAACAGGTACCAAGTTCTGTAGTTTTTCAGCACACATAAATTGTTTCTCAACTTCATTTCAACCCCTAACTTGGATCCTAGATACTGGTGCCACTGATCATATGGTCTCTGATCTTTCTATTCTGATAAATCCCTCACCTGTTTCTGGAATGTTTGTCACTTTACCTAATGAAACACAACTTCCTGTCACTCATATTGGACAAGCACGCATTAATGATAGATTAACTCTGCCCAATGTTCTTTATATACCCTCCTTCAAGGTAAATCTCATATCAGTTGGCAAACTTATACAGGAATCTAAACTAACACTCATTCTTCATGATGATTGTTGCTTGATTCAGGACCTTGTCAAGGACAAGAAGATTGGCATTGCTAGACTGTCAGAAGGATTATTTCTTATCCAGCCAATTCCTCTACCAATACCAAGCTCTGTCTCTGCCATTCCATCTTCTGCATCTGCCAATTCAAGTAATAGATCAACACTATGGCACCAACGCTTAGGACATGTAGCTGATTCTACACTTAGTCTGATCAACACTCGACGGTCTATCACTGGATACTGCATGTTCCTAGGGGATTCTCTTATCTCATGGAAATCAAAAGAAACAACACAATCTCTCACGGCTCAGGCGAGCTGAATACGAGTTGTTCTTTGCTTGCTACTTACGAAATTATGTGGCTACTCCAAATATTCAAAGACTTCGGTTGTCCACTACCAGTTCCTTCTCTTTATACTGACAGCAAATCAGCTTTGGCCCTTGCTTCAAACCCCGTTCACCATGAAAGGACAAAACATATAGAGATAGATTGCCACTACATCAGAGATTGTCTCTCTAATAACAGACTTCATCTATTATATGTCCCAACTCAGCATCAACCAGCTGACCTTTTAACTAAAGCTCTTGGCCGAACACAATTTGAATTTCTCATCTCCAAGTTGAGAATACACAATTTGTATTCTCAACTTGAGGGGGGCTGTTCAGATTCATATTCCAACTCAGCATCCAAGTCAGCGTCCAAATCATCAGACATCTCAGCAGACAACTCAGCAAGAGAAGAAACAAACTACACTCAACCACTTACACCTAACGGCTAGTTGAAGATCAAGAATAATTGTGGAGGTTGAGATCAGTTATGGATCTGTTATGATTAGCTACAACCACTCATAGTTAGTTTTTGTTTGTTATAACAAGTTGTAATCAATTGAAACATAGCTGTATATATAGGACTAGAATAAGCTCGATTATGTACATACTACACTACACAAATTTTCATTCATCAATATACAGAGTTCTCATTTCTTCTATTCATCCTACTTCTATTGTTGTGTATTGATCTTCTTCTTTTCTTGCTGCATGATCGTATGCATGTTGATCTCCTTCATCATGAAGGTCTCTTCTCTTCCCTTTCCATAGATCAGAGCTTGATATTCAACAGAGTGGAGTGGTTCGTCACAAGCAAGATTACATGGCTCAATTGATATCCAATCGTGCGGACGAGATTGCTAAGGCCAACAAGGACGCGAGGGTTCTTCATATCTTCGCCTTTATCAGCATTATTGTTGATTGATCTTGATCATATATATGTTATCTTTTTTTATTTATTTTTAAAATTATTTTACTATATCAGATTTGGGATTTTTGTTAAGTTGTAAAAATATAGGAAAATTCCAAACCCTAGTGTATTTTCAGTCTTTTTATTTAAACTCATCATGTTTTCGCATCTTATTTGAAGTAAGCACGCAGCTTCGCACATACAGTGATGGTACGCATAATTTCGCTCATGGTACCAAGCTTGAAAACACTGCCTAGTAAAAATTGCAAAACTTTCAAGGGTGCCAAATTAAATTGCAAACCTAAATCGACTCAATTCAGCAGACAAAAGCAATTTATCTAAGGTGGAGACATCCAGAAGGACTTTCCTATAAAGCATTTCGTCGAACAGAAGGCAAGAGAGTACTCTTTCTTGATTCAATAACAAGCGAATCGAGCTACGTAAGTTGATTTGAGAAAAAAAAAAAAGATCGAATTAATTAAGAAAATAATTGTTCTTGAGGACGTGATAATTAAAACTGAGCTATGTTGATAAAATGAGAGTTTGGTTGATTTGGCTAGCTAGAGATATATTTGAAGGAACAACATGACTAATTTGTAAGGGAATGGTAATTGTAACGTGCCTCAAACCTAAGTCTTGCCGCTCAAGGATCGGAAGACATGGAAGATAGCAAATACCTTGGCCACAACGTACGTAGTAGGAAAAGGCGATAACTTGCACGGGAAGAAAAGCGCGATCCTTGCATTATTCCTTATTTGTTTCCTTAAATGTATTTAATTTAGAGTCTTGCATTCCAAGTTTCTCTCCGAGTCTAACACCCCAAGTCTAGCTAGTATGATTAGGAGTATTACGATTCAAGTTCGTTTTTTGGTCTGTCCATGTGCCTATAGATAAATCATTTGATTCATGAAATAAACACGTCAAATTTATCTCAAAGATTATTACTTCCTTCATAAAGCATCATTTCGTTTACGATAAGGATAGGAAAAATAATTTTTTTTTGTAAGCCCATGACGGTGATCCGAGATATGAGATTATATCAATATCGAGGCTATCTAGCTATATACGCATTTATTTAATTAGTATAATACCTGAGCAAGATGGTTTCTCTTAGCTCAATGGTTTATGGTTATTCCTAAAACGGGCAGCTTAATTAATTTGGCCGTTGAGCTTCTTCATGAAATGATAAGCGAAGCTTTAAGCCAATGAAATTGATTCATGAGTACATCTATAATGAATCAATACCAACTATCATCATCAACATGCAGGGACGGAGCTAGACTTTTTATCAAGGGGCAATTAATAACTCATAATAATATTAGAAACAAAATTAAGAACTAGATTAAAAAAACAGTCATAGTATCCATTGCATTCACATGTCAAGCTAAATATTCAAAAGAAAATGTAGAAAAATCACAACATTTCTCTTCTATTTTTCATTTTCTGGTACCGCTCCATAATATCTTCATTGGTGACATCTACAAATACATCCTTTTCGATGTAAGGTATTAAGCAATCGTTTAATAGCTTGTCTCCTAAACGATTGCGCAGAGAATTCTTGATAATCTTCATAGCTGAAAAAGCTCTTTCAACGGTAGCAGTGACAACCGGTAAAGTCAATGACAACTTTACTAACATGTAAACCAACGGAAAAACATCATGTTGTCAGGAAAAAAATGCTCTTTCACGGATATATCCCGACACTCATCAACTAGTATGGAGAAAAAAGCATTTCCAATATCATCAACAATAGCATTTGTTGTCTCAACCGCAGCTGCATTTATGATATCACGCTGAATATCCGGTGATGTGAGTTTCAGGTTGTCAGGAGCATTTTTCAGCACTACTTTAGATATCTCTTCATTGGAAGAAGCCAACACTTTTAGAAGCTCAATAAAATTCCCTTGATTCAAGGATTCTTCCGACTCATCATTTCCTCTAAAAGCTAGTCCTTGCATAATAAGATAGCGGAGACAAACAACAGATGCATTTAATCTGCATCGGTAATCAACCTTTGACTGTTTTGAAACCTTTGTAAGAGATACCTCAATGTGTTGAGCTTGATTCAACAAATCTTGGCATGCCAATCTACATCTATTATGATCACTATTATGGTCTCCAACATGATCTCTCAATCTTTCTTTCTTACGCCAAGAACTAAATCCTTCAGTTGTAAAAGCATCATGCCCTTTTTCGCGACTTCTCGATGAAAAAAGATAGCAATATAAACAAAAAATTGCATCTTTTGCTATGCTATATTCCAACCACGTCTTGTATTCATCAAACCATGAGGGAACAAATCTCCGCTTTCTATTTGCTTCAATTTTTTGTGGAAAGTTATGATTGCGTGGTTGATACGGACCCTTTAATAAGTAAGCTCTACGCACATACTATATTGAGTTAGGTGGATAGTTTCTTATGTCGGGTCGTAATCCAGGATCACTTGGAAGATTCTCCAAATCGACTTCCATTGATGATGCTTGAGGTTGAGGATCAACTTCAGTATTCACTTCTTCCGGGGATGCTTCAGACTGTATAGGTGTATGATCATTAACCCATAAAGAGCCATCGTCCTTTTTTGTTACGGAGACAAAGTAGCGCTTCATTTTCTAAGAAAAAATAAAACAATAACAAGTCAATGGCTGCCTTAAATAGTTGAGCCCACAAGTATTCTCCCACTGCCCCAAATTCCACTCGACAATACCACAAATCCTCTCACCCAAATTCGCACAAACACAAACACAAACCCAAATTCCACTCGACACTGCCCCAAATTCGCACAAACACAAACAGTGAAAAAGAAAAAAAACTTAGTCTAAGTCTAATAGCTTTATTTTGGAGATCTCGAGACTTCAAATATAATAATTTTTGAGATCTCAACCCTTGAAATGTTCATCTTTATTCAAACAAAAAAACAGAAGAGGTCAATTATTTCCAGACTGTGATCCATTTTCTTCTTGAGTCAATCAGGATAAAGGATGAACAGAGATTTACAGAGCATCCACCTTTTCTACTAAAGCAAGTTGTAATAGAGATGTAGACAAAAAATCGTAACTTTACCTCCTCTATCAAGTCCTTAATTCAGAAAATGATGTCTGCTACAAGAAATTTTTCAAAAGGAATTATCTTAGTCAGCAGCGTGGGTGCACCGTGCAGCCATGAGCACTGAGCCGTGAATCAATTGAACAACCCACTGCACACAATCTCCATTAACAACAAAAAGCCCCAATAATGAATTTTAGTATTGGAAAATTGAGACCTAGATGTGTTTTGACTTTTGGGAACTTGGAACTGCCGAAAAATGGGTGGTGTATGGTGTTTTAGTTTTTTTTTTTTTTTTAATTATATTATCCTTTTTTTTCAAAAGCCAGGGGGCCCACTGCCACCCCTGCCCCCTACTTGGCTTCGTCCCTGTCAACATGTATGCCAAAGATATTCCTATTACAGAGTGTTTGCAAATATTTATTCTATGCATTTATATGTTCATCGATAGTATAAATAGTTTGTGTTTGAAAATCTACTTAGGATAGTTTTTCTAAAATTAAGCAGCTAAATTGTTTAATTAAACATTTAAACATTTTTTAAGAATCAATTGAAATGTTTTTAATGCTTAAAATACCATAATTTTTAAAATTACCAAATTAAATATATATGCCTTTTTATTATTAAAACCAAAAACTTCTTACCTTTACTTAAAAATTAATTATTTTCAACTTTGAGCATAATTAAATAAGAAGTGTCTACATATATAGAATATAGAATGCAAAACTAACAAACAAAAAGCCCACAAACAGATATAATAAAAACCCACAAAAGAATTAACTTTAAAATCTGATACAAAAGCCCTAAAAATAATTACTACTTGATTATCTCTCTCTTCCGCATCAATTAGGGAGTTTGGTGCACCTTTAAAATCAAATGATATTTACGCCTTGAAGAAACAATATTGGTCTACTAATACCCTAATTTCCATAATAAATTAAATTAAAGATATATAAAACTTAATTTCCAAAAAGAAAGTACTCCCTCCGTCCCAGCACAAGTGACACAAACTTTTTCGGCGCGGGAATTTATGCGGTTGTAGTTAGTGAGTAATTACTGTAGCACACAATTAAAAAAATCATCGTGTGGGTCCCACAAGTAAATGTTCTCGGCTGCAATTGTTGATTTGTCCCAGTTATTTAACGTTTGAGTGGGTCCCACCACTAATTTTTTGGCGGTTTTAATTTGGTTTTTTGTTGCTGTAACTACACAATTGAAAATGAATAAATTTGTGCGGGAGGCGGTAAAATAAAAAACTGAAACTTTGGAGCTCGAATTAAAAAAAGCGGCAATCATATTTACATCTCAAATGTTTGGCGCCATTTGCAGTTCAGGAAAGTGTTCATTTAGGAGCTGAAAATCAATAAATATAAGAACATAAGGCCACAACTCAAAAACATCAGTGTCATCCAAAACAGTTTGAGCAAATGACTAAGACTAGTAAAAATCTTTCAACCACCGAGCGCAATCAAGTCGTACAGTTTCTGCTTCAAAACTCGAAGAATGGAAAGCCAAATCGTGGAGCGGTGCCGGAAGCAATGGCAAAATGGAGTTGTTCTAGTAACACTATCTACCGCCTCTGGAGAACTGCAAAGAAGCAACAAAATGAAGGTGAAGTAATTTTTTTACAAAGTGACAAGATTACTGCAACTAGGAACAAAAGAATAATTATTAATTTAGAACTAATCAAAAGTATAGAGCTGCATAAGAGAGCTACAATTAGAAAGCTAGCAAGTGGAATTCAGCTAGCAAGTTGCTCAAGCTGTAGCAAGAGTACAGTTGGGAGGTGGGTTAAGAATGGGTTGATCAAAGCACACTCTAGTGCAATTAGGCATGACCTAACTGCACCAAATAAGCTACTTAGGCTAAGATTCTCTATGGAGGCTCTAGAGTTTGATAGAGTCTTGAACAACTTGAAATTTAAGAGCATGCATAATGTTGTTCATATAGATGAGAAGTGGTTCTATCTCACAAAGGCAGCCCATAGATTTTATCTTACCCCGGAAGAGGCCGATCCACATAGAAGCTGTAAGAACAAAAGCTTCAAAATCAAGGTTATGTTCATGTGTGCCGTCTGCCGCCCTATATTTTCAGAGGACGGCAGTGTCATCTTTGATGGGAAAATAGGGATATTCCCCTTTACAGAAAAGATTGCAGCAAAGAGGAAAAGCAAGAACAGAGCAGCTGGTACAATGGAAACAAAAGCTATACAATCTATAACAAGAGAAGTGACTAAGGCATGCCTCATAAATCAGGTATGTAAAAGCAGTACAGTATGCAAAAACTGTCAAAATAAGATGTATGCTTTAGAGCTTGTAACATCTTTCCTTTAAATACAGTAAACCTTTCCATTGTATGTTTCCTAGATTCGATTTGTAACATTCGGATTCGATCTAGTATGTTTACATTTGTTGCGAGTTTGATTTGTAATATATGTAACATTCGATTCGGTTCCTAGATTCGGAGGCGGTTTCCCATTTGTTGCGGTTTCCTATGTTTAATTTAGACTTATTTCGATTATTAAAAAAGGTTAAAAGTGTATAGAAATCGGGCCGACAAACATGTTCATTACATTCGAGATATTACCAGGCCATTAGAGCTAAATGGCCAGCTAATGCAAGCAAAATTATCTTCATTCAACAAGATAATGCTAAACCTCATATCAAGGATATTGATCCACGGTTTAGAGAGGCGGCCTCTATGGATGGATTTGTTATCAGATTGACCAATCAACTACCAAACTCCCGGATACAAATGTATTGGATCTTGGATTTTTAGTGGCTATTCAAAGTATTCAAATAGAAACAGCTTTGCTACAATGTAGATCAACCGGTGAATGCGATATGCCTAGCATATGAACAAGCTGTCTCCTATGACATTGAACAAGGTTTTCTTGTCTTTGCAAGGGTGCATGATTGAGATAATGAAGTGCAAAGGGCAAACAATTACAGGATCCCACATCTTAAAAAAGATAGCCTAATAAGGCAAGAAATGCTTCCTAAAGATCTGGAAGTGGCCCAAAGTTTGGTAGAGGAATGCATAGAGTATATGACTGAAAATGGGATGATAACAGACATTGTTGAGCTACGGAACAGACTAGGTTTGAATGTACGTAGAAGACTGGACGTAACCGTAATTATATTTTGTAAGTAGCTTTTGTAAGTATATTTTGTAAGTAGCTTTTGTAATTATCTTTTGTGCAAGAACTATAATTATCTTTTGTAAGTATCTTTTGTAAAAGAAAGTATGAATGATTTTGGGGGAAAGGATTGTTGTCTTTTAGTGAATTTAACCACTAAACAAGGTTAGCTAAGATGCAAATTCCATATGCGGCTGACTTTTTTTGGGCCGTATTCAACTTAATGAACACAATCCACTCAAGCAAATCTGCATATGCGGGAGCATCAACCCCGATTAACTTTGTACTATTAAAGAAACCCTAAAGTTCTTGCATACACCGGAGACACGGACTCCAAAAAAATCCAAAACAAATCTCAATTACAATTACACATACCGGAGACAATGGAGCCACTGGAGCCAGAAAACAAGCACATACTGGAGGCACGGCTCCAAAAACAGAACACAATTACAGATACCAATTAGTGCGGGATAAACACAGAAAACCAAATACTGGATACACTGATACCACAAAACAATTTCCAATTACAATTAAACATACTAGAGGCACAGCTCCAAAAAAAAATCCCCAACGAATATAGTAGGAAGTACATTTGAAGCTCATAAACAAGCACATTTCTAAATCACAGCTCCAAAACATTTCTAAATCACGGCTCAAAACGGATCCCAATGATTATAGTATCGAGAAGTTTGAAGCTCATAAACAACCACATATCTAAATCACAGCTCCAAAACAGATTACAATTATAGAAAACGAAATCACGTATGAAGCACATAAAAGGAGTCACAGCTCCAGAACTGTGAATCAAGTTAATAGATCTCACCGGATTAGGGTACTGTGGCAAATACTGACGAAGCATTGTGTGGACTTCCTCTTCAGTGGCCAGCCCTTCCTTCGCCCTACGCTTCTTCTCTTCCGGTATCAACGAGAGGAAGGCTTCCACGCGCGCCTTCGCTTCCGCAACATCGCCGTCCACCTCGCCGCTCAGAACCGGCCTTTTACCCTTCGGAGAGCCTAAAACATTGAGATCTACTTTCAGATCTGGAACTTTTTTCCTCGGATTTTGCATTACCTTCTCCAAGGAATCGAAGTTGTCCCTCGATGGAGAGGTATCACCGCTCTCAGAGCCGGAAATAGATAGATCTACAGGATCTATCTCCGTTTCGGGCACAACAAAGTCGAACTTCATCATCGAGTGGTCGCTTTCGCGAAAAGCAGGACGGAAAAATTCCAAATCGGAGAAGAGAAAGGGCGAATCCGAGGAGTTCTCAGTGGTGGGGATGCGATTCATCATTGCAGGGAGGGGTTGCGAAGCTTGGATCGGAGGAAGACAGAAGAAGTTCTTCGAAGGGGAGGGAGGCGGCGCAAGAAGAATCGCATGAGAAGGAGAATGATAGGGTTTCAATTAATGTAGGTATTAGGTGTTGGGTAGATAATAAGAGTAAAATTAGTTTAGTTTAATCGAAAGATTTAGATTTGTAATTAGTGGATCAGTAAGTTAATTGGTTAGATTAATTAAGTTAATTTTTTCCATTTTCGGAAGTGTGTCACTTGAGAAGGGACGCCCAAAATGGAAAGTGTGTCACATGTAGTGGGACGGAGGGAGTAACAAATTTGTTTCACATCACTGACCGGTACAAAGTAAATTACTAAAATAATCATCTAGCTAGTCTTGAAAACATCTTAAATAAGATGTTGAATTGTTGAGTCAAAATTTAAATAAATACCATTCAGATGATGGAAATATTATTAATAACGCAGCCAAGTTACATGATTATAATATCCACGATCGACTTAAAAGCACGGTCGATTTAGGTTTTAAAAAGTTAAATAAAAAAGAAAACAAGTGCACTGAGGTGAAATGGGTTCATTTTTGGAATCACAATAAGTGGACCCATACTACCAAATGACCCTTCAATTAATTATTAGATAACTAGAAATGACTCTTTACTAATAAAAATATGTCATCTGTAACCAACGAATAATTTATATAATATTTTTCTACCACAAATTTATATTATCTTACAAACGGTTCTGCACGGGGGCTTGTTTGTTTAAAGGTGGCTTATTTTAATATTATTTTTGAATTTTTTCTTTAACAACATTGAGTTACTCATGATTGCTTATTAATATTTTAATCTAGAGATATTGATGCAATGATTCTCAAAGATAAAAGTAACTTAGGACAAAAAAGTCCAATTGAGATGACTAATTTTTCTCCAATTGTAAAAAAAATAATTGCTTTAGCATATATCTTTCTCCAAAATTCTTCCTAATCTTGAATTGCTTAAGCAATATTCTTGAGATGATATAGGCAAATCCTCCTTGTTTAACGTTCAAAATATGTGTGTGAAATTAAATGATATTACAACGAACATGCAATACTACATATCTGAATAATTGTCGATCCCATAAGGAATTTTATTAGCCCTTTAGAAGATGTAGTGTAGTCTATTCAATGCACATTTATCAAAAAAAACATTAGAAATAATATTGCATATATATATTCAGACAATATTTGAGAGCGTATAATATAAAACAATAAATAATAATTGGAAGACATGGAGCATGTACCATTTTAACAAAGATTAGTGATATATAGGCCAAGTTTCTTATTTATTTCTTACAGAATTAAATAACAATTAATGACAATTTAAACTAGTACATGTGGCTTTTGGCAAGATAATATAGTGGTAGACACCTTTTATATATCTAATGTGTGTTAATGTTATAAGTGGTTCTTCCATTTAGATTTGTTTTGAAAGTGATTTTTCTGAATTCCATCTTGCATAAAATTATAATTGATCAAACTGTCCTAATTAACCAATAGCTATTTGTTTGACTGCAAATTAATTAATAAATTAATTGATTATTGTTTTCCAAGCGTTCAATATTAATATATATATATCATGTTGGTGCTTGAAGATATTGTTAAAATTTTATCTCCTAATGATTGATTGAATAAATAATTAGAAGTTAAAATACAGTATTTTGGGTAAATTTTAGTGATAATATGAGTTGTGATGTGTACATTCCAAAAATATAAAGCTGGATGGGATGGCCAATTGGCCATCACATTTATTTTGTCTTTGCTTATATTTTATTCTTCACATAAAATATGGAAGAAATTGCATCAAAATAGTTGCAAAGATATAAATATATTTCAAATTATAAGTGGGATCCAAGCACCTTTGATTGTGAAATTAAATTCTACTTTTTCCCATGGAGTAACAAAATTGATTGATCATAGATAACATTTTTATATATCATGTACATTTTTTCGTAATGATAATTATATGCCCCCTTAAAAATAGAATTTTTAAGAAAAGAGAACTATATGCCATATTAATAATGTCAACTAGTTGATAACGTTGATTGATGAGGGTATAAACATTTGTGTGCGTGTAATCATAGACTGATAGATTTTGAAACCAAAAAAAATAAATAAATGCAATTTTGACCTATAGTTTTTAATAAATTACAATTTTGCACTTCCGAAAATTTCGTAGACTGAGAATTACATATTCGCACTCCCGAAAATTTCGAAAATTCTAATTTTGCCCCCTCAATTATAAATTATGAATTTACTCTTGCGTATATCTTTTGTTTCTTCTCGCTGATGATGTAATGGTAGACGAGTCATGTAACATTATTTGCGAATAGAGCCATGATTCCCATTTCAAACAATTGAGGATAGTATTTATGCCTAACAAAATCATTGATTGGACGCATGCATCCATGCGATAAATCTTGCTTAATATATGAAGAAAAATAGAATCTTAGCATCCCATGATCATTAGCAGGCTCCCTAATTAAGATTACTTAACTAGCTAGTTATACTCTAGATTAACTTAATTAAGGACTAATGCAATTCCCTTTTCATCTTGAAACTGAACTGAATCCAACTTTTGACTCTATTCTTCCCATTCTTCTAAAGAAAAGCTGTGCCGTCGAGTCGAGATATGTTAGAAGAATCTATGCCATCTTTAAGCACGAGCATACAATTATAAAAGAATTACTTTAAAAAATAAAGAAAGAATTAAGTGTGAAAACATTTCTTTCCTACATATATATAGAGGCAAAAGTCGTTTCCGTACAAGAAATCCACGTGATCATCATATGAAATGTTGATGATCAAAATCTTGAAATCGGAGTTTCTCAATGTCTTTAGCACTCATCTAGCCTTTTTATGGGGAAAACGAAGAAATAATATGTAATTAGAATACTTAGTATGTTTGCAAGAGCTTATTTTAAGTACTTATCTGTTTTTTGATCTTTTCTTCAGTTTTTAATATTTTCAAAATCTATTTTCTACGTTGGTTTCTCTAAAATTAAGCAATTAAATTAGTTAATTAAGCATTTTCTTTTAAACATTTATTGAGATGTTTTTTATGCTTAAAGCATCACAATATTTGGAACTACCAAAAATATTTGCTTTATTATGTGAATTTCAAAAAACCTCTACTTTTACTTAAAAACAACTATTTTTAACTTTAAGCAAAAACAAATAAGAAGTACTTATAATAAGCAGTTGCATACGCACTCTATAAACTTAAAGAAATTGATGGGACGAATCTAGATGATAGGTGGGGCCGTCGGTGCCTCAAATTGTATATAGTTCTGAATTTTCTTTGTACTTTTTGAAAAATTAATATTTAGCTCAAGTTTCGTCTAGCTCTCATCCAAAATTGCATATTTTACCTACTTCTTAACTATCTCTGAGGTTTGAGCAGAGAACCTAATCGTGAAATTTGTTCCAGAACAGTGGCTTAGAATAAAGACTAGAAAATAATATAACTATATAAGTCACCAAAGGAATTTACTTGAGCTTTTTGATGAATATGACAGCAAAATTGGTTGATATGAACCGAGTATAAGTTAGTCAAATCGGTTATTAATTAGGACACTATGAATTAAATAACAGTAGAACAAAAGTTGAGGCTTAGAATTAATATAGCATCATTAAGGTGGAATGCATAGATTAGCATGTAATTAATTAATAATTATGATATGATTATGGCATCTAAACCCATGATTCTCGATCGCCGCTGCTTTTTGGAAAACAACTTGCCCACCTACTACTGCTGATAATGTGATCAGTGCTTAAACTTAATGGCAGGATAATGACAAACCTGAACAAATTGCAAAAGTTGAGATTGTTATAAAAAAATCAATTATTTTTATTCATTGTGATATTATTAAATTTATTTTTTTTTCGTTTCTGAGCTTTTTCATAAATATTTCATCTACTTTGTACAAGTTTGATTTTATGATTTGTAGTGCTATGTTTATAATATAAAATATAAATAGCGACTGCAAATTTCCATCATAAAAAAACTCTTTATAATGAAACTTCTAATAAGGGTAAATTAAGGTTTTATTTTAGCCCACAAAGATTTTTTAGAATCTTAGTTCATTGTGTGACACCTTGCAACCTACTTGTAGAATGTAGACTAGGTTTTGGTTTCTTTGTTTAAAATATTATCTTCGTCCTATTATGAGTAACCCGTATTTTTTTTTGAACTGTTCTAATTATTAATATTTAAAATAATACTCTAATATTAACATGTCATTTTAAAAGTTTTGTCATACATATGCTAATGAGGTTAACACTACATGTCATTTTTTTTTCTAAATGGGTATTTGGAACAGTTTTCAGACGCAACTTATAGTTTTCAGCTTCCAAATGATGTTTTGGAACACCCAACTTTCAGGCAAAATTCTCTACCAAATAGTACCTAGATAGAGAAGATGTTTAAGCTGCTATGACCCAACTTTCAGCTGAAGCTTATAATTTATCTAATTTAGTGGGTGTTTGCAACTGCTTATCATAAGTACTTTTTATTTGTTTTTGCTTAAAATTGAAACTAATTGCTTTTAAGCAAAAGCGAGTAGTTTTTGGTATCAATAATAAAAAAACAAATATATTTGGTAGTTTCAAAAATTATGGTGCTTTAAGCACCCAAAAGCATCTCAATAGATGCTTAAAAAAAACTGCTTAATTAAGCAGTTTAGTTGCTTAATTTTAGAGAAACTGCTGCAGTACTCAGATTTACCAAACACTAAAAAACTGCTTATGTTGTCAATAAGCAGATAAGTGCTTAAAATAAGCATTTGCAAACACCCTCTTATTGGAATATTTTGTCCTCCAAATATTTCTTTAATTCCCCAAAAATAATTAGTTCTAAAATTAATATTTCTTATTAATTATGAATTTAATTATAACTATATCTTAATAATTTGGTTAGCAATTTAATAATTATTATTTATAAATTCTTTAAATTTAATGAAATGTTTTTTATTTTTGAGTTAGCAAGCCGGTCACCGTCTGAATCTGTTATTCAAAGTATGGAATAAAAATGGGCCATGGTAAATTCTATATACTTTTTAAAAAGATAATAATATGTATAATGCAAAAATAATTAGTAACAGAGAATTAACGGCAGTACCTCTAGGTAAGGAAATCGTAAACTAAATACATCGGAGCTAGCTAAATCTAGTATTGTCTATGCTTTCAATGTATGGGAAGATATACATTTTGTCCATGTTGTGTATTGATTAAACTCCACTCAGCAATCAGCATGCAAATTTGACCGAGGATGCGAATACATTAGACGAATTATATGTGCGCGACAGATTTACATGAAGTTGTCTTTGGAGAATTCGAACTTGTGAGATTTGGCTACAAAATGATCACCTCGTGTTGCGACTCCTTCAAAATAGGTTGAAAGTCTTGATTGCACCGTTATTTCTCCCACTATTTGATCCTCTGGTAGCGGTTGTTTATCTAATAGTATTTCTTTTTCAGCCATCCATCTTGGTTCTGCTACTGGTTGTGACATCATTCCACAGAGGTAATATTTGCAAAAACACTACACTTACAATAGAAGATTCTTATACTTGTACTAAATACATGCTATATACGAAATGCATTTGATGATAGGTGATTCGAACGACAACAAAAGTATATATTTGAAGCTATATGGTAGTGAGAATAAAAGACTATGCTTTGCCAAGTGTAAAGCATGCATGGCTTCCACTCGATCTCCATATATAAATACCTCCCAACTTAACCAATTGTGCAGCCTAAATTTAGTTCCATACATATAACTAAATCTTCATCTTCTTCCCATTTCATTTCATCAATACACGTCAATTTTTCATAAATTCAGTACCGATAATGAACTGTACTAGTAAACATACGTCGATTTCTGCTACCTGAACTGCAGAGAAATCGGTTCGGTTTTCGGAGATTCTTCGTTCCTTCTAATAAATAAAAGGTGCATATTCATGATTATTTGTTATTGTTGTTTTCTGGTAGATCAGTTTTAATAATAAATATGTTTTTTTTTCTTCATTGGTATGTGTCTGATTTTGGTAATGGAACAGAGGTGAAAACAGAGTAAGGAAATGAGCATGAGGCCAATTTCATTCTCTGCGTACAAGCAGCCGCAGCCGCTAGTTAACTTTCCCGGCGGACTGATCAACATGGACCAGCTGATCATCCCGCGGCAGCGCCGGAAAGACAAGGTGGTGGTGGTAATGGGCGCCACCGGAACAGGAAAATCCCGCCTCTCCATCGACTTAGCCACGCGTTTCAACGCCGAGGTCATCAACTCCGACAAAATGCAAGTTTACAAAGGCCTCGATATAGTAACTAATAAAGTCACCGAGGAGGAATGCGGCGGCGTGCCGCACCATTTGCTCGGAACGGTTGATCCCGAGGTTGATTTCTGGGCTCATGACTTCGTCTATCATGCGTCGGCTTCCGCCGAAGAAATTACCAACAGGAGGAGGCTGCCCATCATCGCCGGCGGATCTAACTCGTTTATAAAAGCTCTAGTTAGTGATGACATTGAGTTCCGTTCGAGGTACGATTTCTGCTTTCTTTGGGTGGACGTAGCAATTCCAGTTCTGTACTCATTTGTGTCGAAAAGGGTCGATCAGATGGTGGAATCTGGGTTGGTGGAGGAGGCGGCGGAGTTCTTCGAGCCGGGCGGCGATTACAGCAGCGGAATTCGCCGCGCCATTGGTGTGCCGGAGTTGGATGGGTATTTCAGAAGCGCCGGCACCGGCGCCGAGGATCAAATGCTTGAATCAGCTATCGATCAAATTAAGGCCAACACTCGGACTCTCGCCGGGCGGCAGCTGCAGAACATTCTTCGGCTGACGGACCACCTCGAGGAGCGGCGGATACACCGCCTCGACGCGACGGAGGCGTTCCTAAAACGCCGTGAGGGGGGCGGAGGAAGCATGGGAGAGGCTGGTGGCGGGGCCCAGCACGCGGATCGTCGCCCACTTCTTATGCGAAGACCATATAGATTTCGTCTCGGCGATCACTGCCCCACCGCCGCCCGCCGCCGCCTCCGTCATCATTGGGCCCACCAGCGCCGTTGCAGCCGCCACCCACTAAAGGGGCTCACAGCCAGAAATAGAAATCCTATACAGTATTATCACGAGCAGCAGCGAAGAAGACTACTGTTAGTAGAAAAAATAACTGCTGAGGTGAATCTTTGCCCAAATCCACGTGGCACACTTCTGCACCTTCCACGTGGACAGGGACCAGAATCTAGCGACCTTTTTCTCTTCCTTAATTTTGCAGAGGTTGCTGTTTGTCTAGACTCTAGTAGTTTTGTGTTGGTCGGCCGTACAGTTTGGAAAATCCTGGAGGAGAATTTGCTGCTGAATTTCCCTGGAAAAAAGAAACGCACTTCTATTTGTGAAAATATATAAAATAAGACTATTCTCATTCCAGCCACCGCCCCACCCCTAACATAATAAGACAAAATATCAATCATGAATAGGAAATGAACAATTGAGCCTCCCAACACAACCGAGGGTGTTCTGCCGCCACAAGTCGAGCACTGTAGTGGAGGGCCCAACCATTGATATCATGACAAATGGCATGCATTAATTGGTTCGAATATATTTTGGTATAGATAATTATTTTTGATAAAATTATTAAATAATTATTTATTTAAAAAAATTACCAAAATTCGTATGTTTTTTTCTATAAATGGAGCATAATATTGATAAGTTTTTATTCACACTACTAAAAGCTTCTTTCATCCAAATTTTAAAAAATAAATCTAATTTCTATTTTTGTTCTCACTTCTAAATACGGATCCAAATCATCCCAAATATTATATATAATACTTAGTAAAAAATGATATGAAAAGAAATTATAAGTTAAGTTGGGTTGGGTTAGGAATGAGAATATAAATTGGAAAAGTTGTGGGTTGTGATGTAATAGGAAAAATAAATAAATATTTTATTTAGAAGGTTGGGTTAAACTGGGTTAGGGATGTGGATAGTCTAAAAACAGTTCATAATCAAATATTAGAGAGAGAAAGAGGGAGTAACTTTTTTTTTTTTGGTTTAAATTTAATTCCTACTTTTTTTCCCTTCCTTTTGGGATTTATGGGGATCTTTCTGTTTGGTGTCCATTTGTGTGATCTGCTTTTTATAATGAGCTGTATTATCTGCGGATTTGACAACTTCGTGTTACTCCCTCTACTTCATTGATAATGATCATTTTTTTCTTTTCGGATAATCCCATTTCGAATGACTCGTTTTCATAAAAGGAAAAAAATTACTATTTTTTTTTTTTCATATTTTATCATTTCTCTTTCTTACTTTATAATTTATTCTCTCCCTATCTCATCCATCTTCTCTCTTTTACTTTATCATTCACTCTACTTTATTAATTTCCATGTTAGAAAGTCAATGAATAATTATCAATGAAACAGAGAAAAAATGAGTTGAATATATTATAACTCCGTGAATAAAAATGTTCGTAAGTTTTTTCCTCAAAGATTGGTATCATATTCCTTATGGAATCAGATTAAATATTGTTCTTTATTCTTTGTGGTTGTTAATCTTGTATTTTCATTCAATCAAATCATTTGTGATTTTTTTAAATAGAAAATTAAATGCAATATGAGAGAGAGGATCGAGAGTTGTAGATTGTAGTCATGAAACTACATTAGCTATTTTTTCCATCTTGGTGCTTATTATTTGTCATTATATAAATGAATGAAAAAAGTGATAGACACAAATGCAATCCACAATTTTAATTAATTTATTTATAGGATTCTCATTGTGTGTTTTGGGGTTGCGGGGGCGTGTAAAACAACCACCATCATTCCAGATTGTATATTTATCCAATTTTTTTATTTTTTAAAAAACTACTTTGAAAAATTTGCAGATTTTATCTACATTTCTTTTAAAATATTGTACGAAATTCGTCAAATAACATCAACTTAGTATACATTTTTTATGCAACATATTTATCATTACATTTTATCATTACATTTATTGTTCTTTAGTTTTATATTTATAATTTTTTCTTGTAAAAAAATGGTTTTCAGTTTGATTAGGCCAAATCAATCAAAAAAACCAACCCGATCGAAAAATCGAATTTTACAAATTTGCATAAACAAAAGTTAGAACCAATTTCTCACTATCATCTAATCATAATCAACGCGCGCCTGTCACAACCCTTTTTTTCTCATAATCACGAATTTGCCTCAAATTTTAATCAATAGAGTTCAATTTATAGTAATTTATCAATAGGAAAAACTCTAAAAAAATCTTCATAAACCAACCTCTAATTTGGCATTGAGAATTAAGTAAGCATTGTTGAAACAAGTTGCTATTACAAGCACAATAGTTAGTCGGAAAAACACAAATAAAAATAGAGCTAGAGATGAAAGCTTCGTCGAGTCGAGGAGTACTCTCTCCGTAAGACGAAATACGCCCGGTAGTGCTCTCGGTGTTGGCGTATCGTCCCCAAAGATGAAACGACGAACGTTTCAAGATTGCAAAGACCGCAAGATCGTCGAGCTCCGCAAGAACCGGACAAGGAGAGGGCGAAGCCGGCTTGGACAACTAAAGCTCTAAAATGCATAGGAGAATAGATGATTGTGGTGTGTTGTGAAATGGCATGCAACTAGCCTATTTATAGGGCGCTTCCCCGGGTGAAGAGTTGTTGTGTCATTTAAGGCGGGGAGGTCGTGGATGGTAAGTGGAGAAGTGGAAGATACTTGAAGAGTCTCATTCCGGATACTTCCGAAAATATTGCTTGGGTGTGGAGGTCGTGGATGGCGCGCCGCGTGTGAGGCGGTCGGCAAAAAAGGCTCGCGCGATGAGCATGTGTGCTGCCCGCCCACCACATGTCACTTGGTTATCTCCTACAACGTGGTAGAGACTTAAATACCACATTAAAGTTTGTACATTAATCAATGTGGGACATTGATTAATGTAATAACTCTCCAAAACCCGAATAAGGTAAGTATCTCCATTTTAGGTAACATCTCAACTTTGTCCCCCAAACTTCGAGCCACTATTTCTCACTCACCGAAAAACGAAATTAAGAAATTAAGCACACTATAATTATCTACTCGAAACGTAGATCGACATCATATATCTCAATTCATAAATCGGATAAATATCGAGGCTCGAAAAGACGATTAAACGGGCTGAATTTTGCCCAAGTCAAATTAGCATTAAATGCTAATTAACTTTCCATAATAACAATATATATATATATATATATATATATAATTAATATATACTATATTACAAGATTTTTACAACAAGCATATCTTATCTCCCTATCTTCCCCTTATTATATAGCAGCTTTTAGGTTAAAATGTCTATAATGTCTTTTCAAAGCTATTCCATTCTTCTCTTAGCATTTGAAAAGGAAATTCAACTTTACAATATTCCATTACCTATTATAAAATATTAAAAAAAAATATTTAATCTTGATTCTTTTTCAATGTTTGTGAAAGAATAACACGAAGCTTACACGCTTTACATTTTTGGTTAAGTTTCATTTGGTATTTATAGTTGGCTAGGTTAAAACCTGTACGTTGAACACAAGATGTAATATAGTTAATAAAATTATTTCACTATTATAAGGGTTAATAAAGAATGACCAACGTTCGATTTCAATCCTCTATTCTTCCACCAGTTAGACTAATCGGATTTTTTTTTTTTTTTGAAATGTCCACACAACATAAATTTTAGTCAATTTAAATTATAATTTTCCGTTATCTTCAATTGAAACATAATTTTTTTATTTACTTTGTCATAAATACGAACGTCATTTCACCAATAGTTCACACAAAAAATAGCTACGAAAATAATGTGCTAATATATTGATGTTACATATTGCGTGTTTGTAGACTTACAAATCATCATATATATTCTGATATTTGGTAGCTAGTTCTAACCCTATGCCCCCACCAAAGGACTCCAAGGTACTAGTACGGACAATATAATGATAGACAATCAGACCTTCGATATAAATGATGAAAAAAACATGGAATATTTTGTGAGGTGCCTAACAATAAGGTGTTCGATCAAGTGAAAATAACATATATGGGAATCAAATGAAATGTGACAAGGGGCACAAACAGTTGTAATTGCAAGGGACCATCCTCCGGAAAATTATCGTGCCCAGCCATTTAATTATACATATATTATACATAATTTGTGTTTGTATGTAATTTCACACGAGCGAGTTTACTAGTATACACCTAAAAAAGTGGTTGTGGGTTTCTTAATTATAAAAAACAAAACGTAGGCATTCTTATAAAACATTAAATGTATGATCAAGTTTGGTGAAATACCAAGTTTACCCCAAAATGTGATATAGACAAATTTGAATTTATTTTAATGAATTGGACTCGATTGTGAGACGATCCTTGGATATGCAAAAATGGTATTCTCTTCGACCATTATTTTAGTCTAATTTATTTTCGTCACGGAAACTAAGAAACTTTATTTATCTATTTATTTTATGAGTTTTAATTGTATTAAGAAATATGCACATTTTTCGAGGAACGATTGTTTTTAATGATTGAGAATTCATTCAATTCTATTAAGTCATAGTTGAGATACTTGATTTCTTTTTGTTCCGTTATTTTGTTTTTATTTTTAATATTAGTAATTGAAGAAATAATCTACAATTTTCAAAAAGTTGAAATCATAAATTTTTAAATTCGGAGCGGAACAAAATTATGAAAGAGAAAGTATAAAATGTAGGGTGGGTAGTGATTAAGGAGGGACCCACTTTATTTAAGAATGAAGAGTTTAATTATTTTCATTTTTAAAAACAAGACAGAAATAATGAGATAACCCAAATAGGAAACCAAAACATAAATAATACGGAAGGAGTAAAAAAGTGGAAAGATTAGGTCATTTTAGCTGCTATAATGTGACTATTTTTGTTATCTTAAATGGTCTTTTTAATATATAATAATATATATTAAAGTTGAAAATATTAATATTTTCTTGAATTTCTTTGTCTTTATCGGGTGCATGTTTTAAGACTCATTTATGAGATTTTTTAATTATATTTTATTAACGGGAGCCAATCTGATTAAGCTTAATATTAAATAGTTTGATTTGATGTTAGACATATATTTATGAATTATACCCACTAGTGAAAAGGGCATATAACATAGAAAGACAAAAATTGTTCTTATGCGAAATTAAGTGGTCATAATCAACTTTTTGTGAGAAGTGGCCTATTTTCATTGCTCTACCATTGCAGTATCACTTACTGCAATGATTTCCAACCCCTTCGTGGGTCCAACTAGGGGTGTATAATTTTACCGAAAATACCGTATACCGTGCATATCGTACCGAAAAAATACCGGGAAAATCGAATTTAACGGTATACCGTGCGGAAAATCACAGTATCATACCGTACCGTAAATTTTCGATACGGTAACGGTATGAGTTTTCTCATACCGAGGTATACCGACACATACCGAACCTACGGTACGTACCTGCACTTATTTGATTTTGCCGATGACAAATATTATATATGAATAAAAATTCTTAACTTTATTTATCTTTCTGTCATTATATTATATTTATGTAATATCTATTTATGTAATATCTATATATTGTGTTATCTTGATTCATGACATAAATTAATATAGCAACTCTTATCATGATATAAATTAATATATCAACTCTTATGTATAATGTTATCATGATATAAATAGAATATCTATATATTGTGTTTTTGTATTAATATGATATTACTCTTATTTCATATATTTTATTTTTTAGTATGATTTTAATTTCCGGTATACCGTCAACCTTCGGTATACCGTGAAGGTTAACGGTATACCGTAAATCCAACACGGCAACGGTATGCTAAATCTTTGATACCGAACTTTCGGTATACCGATCTTCGGTATACCGAAGTCAACGGTACGGTAACGGTATGAAAAATCTCATACCGTTACTTTCGGTACGGTATAAGGTATGACAAATTTGGTCCGGCTCATTCCTTTGTCATCTGCACAGCTTTTCTAGGGTGAATCTGACAATTGTGCTTTCATGAATTGCTCTATTATCAAGAATAAATATTAATGTACAAAAAACTTTCTTCTATGAATATTGATTTTGTTGTATGTTCACTAATACTTGTTCAAGTTCGAATTTCACCAATACTTGTAAGTCAAGTATATACTACTGTTGGTTTTTTTATCTTTAATTTGTTGATATGCAAACTACTATGTACATAGAAACAGAATCAAGTACACCTTCCAATAATGACAGTTAGTTTCTCTTATCAAATAGTATGTTTTTTAATTATTATGGAAGATCTAGAATTTGCTTGGATTTCAATTTCAGTTGGTGAAATAAAATAATAAGAAGTACGAACATATTATGCATCCATACTAATTGTAAAGTTTGAAAAAATTAAAGTCCCAAATAAACTTTGTAGGTACTAGAATGTGTAGACAAAGATGAACTTAAAAATGATTTTTAAATTTTTTTTTTTTACAGAAGAGGCTCCAATTTTATAATTACTAAAAATGTGGGTATAAAATTAAAAATGGATCATATAGGAAGGGACTCTACGAAAAGAATTATGAAGCAATTTGTACTCTTTATTTACTCTTGCATGATTAATATTGAATATGCTTTGAAAATTCGATTATTATACATAAATAAAATATAATAATTATATAGTTTTTGTATTTTTTGTATAACTATGCCTTACTACTATATCCGTACCAAAATTAGTATAAACAAGTAAGAGAAATAGAATCTAGTGAGATAGAGTGTGTCACTGTTTAAATATTTATTGTTAACCAACTTGGATGGTGTTTGAAATAGGTTTCACTCATGCGGTTGGAGTGTTTAACACCCAGCCTTTTCAAGCAGAATATATAGCTAAGACAGAGAAGCTATTTAAGTTCTTATGACCCAACTTTCAACCGGCAAACTTACAACTTATCTAATTCATTGGATTATTATATCCTTTAAATATTTCTATAATTCTCAAAAAATCATTAATTTTAAAATTAATATTTTTTTAGTTACAAATTTAATTATAATTATATTTTAATATATTAGTTAATAATTTGATAAAAATTATTTTATATTTATTATTTATAAATTCTTCAACTTTAATGAAATAATTATTATTAAAATTAAATATAATTAAATATAGATGAATTAAAATAGTGGGTTCCGAAAAAGTTAGAATTTTAAATTAATATTTTTTCTATTTTTATTTAATGATAATTATTTTTTAGCTACATAATTATTAAAATTATATAACAATATTATTATTATGAATTTAAGTAAATAAATAATATTTAAATATAAATAGTATGATCTCGTTTATGCTAATATGATCTATTATAAATTTATATAATATAAAAATTATTTAATTTAATATTTATTTATTTATTATAAATTATAATTATTTAATAATATTGAGGGTACAACGGATATTTTATTTAAACTTAAAATAAGCTATTGATATCGGCATGCTTTCCAAACACTATTTTTTCCATTTTCATCAGTTTTTAGCACTTATTTCCGAACACCTACAAATTCTCAAATCAGCAGCTTTCAGCACTTATCAATAAACTTCAGCTAATCCAAACACCCATTGGATTAGCTGAAGTTTATTGATAAGTGCTGAAAGCTGCTAAAAGCAGCTTATTTGAAAATCAGTTAGTGTTTGGAAATAAGTGCTTGAAAGTCGCCGAAAGTGGGAAAATAGTGTTTGGGAATATCACGATAGAAGTAACTTATTGTTACTTTTTAAAAGAAATGTCCGTTTTACCCTTAGTATTACTAATTATTATTTATAATAAATAATAAAAATCAGAAATAATTGTTATTCAATATTTATTTTTTGCTTACAATTTCAATCTAATACTATAAAATACTAAATTAATCTAAATATTATATATATTATAAAATTGTATCATAATAAATATAGTATACAATTATATGTTAAATACTATTTATTTGTATAATTCATCATACAAACAAAATACATAAAAATTCCTCCATAAATTTTATATCTAACCTAATAAATTATATTGGTGTGAACAATAAATATTGAATTAGATAAAATTATTAGGGATAGTTCTGGAATTAGATAAAATTATTAGGGGTAATTTGGTCCGAAAAAAGCATAAGTTATAAGCTGAAAGCTAGAAGCTGGGGTGGAGCAGCTTCAACTGATTCTCTATTTTCGACCCAATTTTAGAGAATTTCAGCTTTAAGCTGAGAGTCCCAAACACCCCACCACCAGCTTAAAGCTGAAGCAGCTTACAAAAAGTTGTTCCAAACACCCACTAAGTATGGTTCAACCTAACTACATAAATTTAAAACTTGTTATGGAAAAAAGCTACTACTAATTAGTGGAAAACATATTTACCTTCCATAATAGATTCCTACACAGGGGAAGTACAAAAGGATTAAAGGAATATTTATTCGACTTTTCTACCTACCAAAATAGATACCAAAATCTCTAAAATATATAGTATGTACTAATTGTGGTCTAGTCGCGGACTCGCTGTAATGCACTATGGTATCACAAGTTCACAACGTACAGCACCAATTTCGATAACGAATTATACCTAAATCAATTGTCCAAATTTTCCATATTTAATTTATATCCAATTTTTTATTATTAATAAAATGGTGATACATATATTTTTTAAATACAAAATAAAAAACATATTAAATACAGATTTGTTAACCTCATACTTCCCTAATGTATTTATTATTTAAAATAATTTTGAGTTAAATGAGACACATATCACTATATTCCATTAACTCATATTGGAGAGATGATCTTGTTCCCAATATTTGATGTCAATCGGCCAAATGTGGAGATATAAATAAAATTAGTATAAGCAAATAAGAAAGAGAATATAGCGAGATCGAAATTGTTACTGTGAAAATATTTATAGAGTTTTTATCATGTTTAAAAACTTAGTTGCCGAACATATAAGTAGCCAATGCACAATTTTATACGTGTAAAATGGAGTTTAGATTCAACTGTACCAATCTCGTAGTCCCATTTTCAAAAAAAATATTAAGAAATAAAAATTAGAAACCTTATGTTTCAACGCCTCTCTAACAATACTCATCTTCCTTTCTCATAAGTCGCGATCATTTTTTCGACTAAGCGTGAACCATCAGTTATAGTCAATGGCCTTGGTAACTATCGATTATACAACGGATATTGCTCCTGAGCCCAATATATAGTTTGTCTCGTCTTGGTAATCAAGTTGCTAACATTTTGTTATAGTTTTTATCTCTCCACAACAATTACGTCACTATAATCATTTAGATATCTTTTAATTTATATTTTTGGCTTTTATGTTTTTCAGTCATTGCTGAATTATGTATGAATTTTATAAATGCATAATTTGATTGTTATGTTGGAGTGATGAAGCTTCATGTGTTGAGTATAGAGTCCGAATATCATAATTATGGCTCAAATTCTTATAAGGAAATTGAGTATTATCCCGTATCGAAAAATTAATGAAGATTATTATTAATTTCACCTCTAAATAAATAGGCTCCCTTATTGTTTAAAATGTCCATTTAAGAATTAATCTTTAGGGCCTAAGAACTTATTCCAAAGGCCGGAATGATAGTAGAGTTATTTTTCTTCTATAAATAATCATGTTTTCCTTGCAAACACATTTCAATGACTGTAAAGAGTAAAGTTACAATTTGTACAAGAGGAGATATATATAGACTAAGCTACATGATCACGTCTCTAAGCAAGCTAAATAAGCTAGAGTTACGCGTCTCTATACTAACAAAATAACTGCCATGCATGTGGAAGTCACGTGGGCTCTTGAACTAAAGATGTGGACCGTTGATCACGGGTGTGTGTAGAGGATGTATCAATGGTTGAAGATTGAACCAAAGATGTGGACCGTTGATTGTTGGTGTGTGTAGAGGATGTATCAATGGTTGAAGATGAGGATCCGTGTGCTATACCCCGTTGATCGCGTGTGTGTAGAGGATGTATCAATGGTTGAAGATGAGATCCGAGTGCTATACCCCCTCGCAAGTGGAGAATACACATTTCTGGACTATTAACTTGGAGAGAAGATAAAGGAATGGAGTACGACCAAGGGCTTAGTAAGAACACCAACCAACCGACTTGAAGATGGGAACATAGAGGAGATGGAGGAGGCCGATCAGATGTGTTCTCTAACAAAATAATATTTGATTTGAATGTGTTTTTGTTCTCTCATGATGGACAGGATTTGTAGCAAGCTATAAGAAAACAAGGTGGCATTAGTGAGAGGGCAACCCTAAATCAGGTGAAAACCTTGAGAAGCCAAAGCATTTCAAATAAGGACAAGCTAAGGCCCTTTACACTCGCCTTAAGAGAACCGTAGGGAGACGGTTAGCTTGTTTTTTAGAACGCCATCGATCAAAGAATTCCCAAGAAATATGCATGATCTAGTCATAGAACGACGAGTCATGCAACTAGTCCAATCCGAATCACTAAAAAAAGCCCCCTAGGACAAATATCTCGAATGGAGGAATAGAACAAGTTTCGCCAATGCCGCCTTCGAGATACCTTAAGACTCTATGAGCAGGACCGAGGTGAGAATGGCCCAATTTGTAAGAGTGTTCACCGCAAATGTGATGTCTCAGATGAGTAACTCGCGAGGTACATCGGTCCACCTTAACTGCTAGTAAGGAGGTAAAGGAGTTGCATGACTCGAGTAATTATCATCATGGGGGCTTTATTTGAGCTTAGTATCCATATGGGATGCAATTGATTTGCAAGAAGAGTAACCTTCTTGATCAACCGGGCCCAATACATAATTCCTTTGCAAAGAGATACGCCTTGTTTAGTGTGAGCAATCTCCAAACCTAGGAAATATTTCATACAACCAAGATCCTTGATCTTAAAAGATTGATCCAAGAAAAACTTGACCTTCTAAACTTTTGTCATGTTGTTGTTAGCAAGAAGAGTATCATCTATATATAGACTATCGAATAAGAGTTTAGGATGGAGCATGGATAGTAAAGAGGGGGGTCATCCGAAGTCGAGAGATAGTGTTGGTCCGTAGACGAGCCTCAAGTGGGGGGAATACACCCGATGACAAATTCTTACTAAGAACGCAAAAGTGAGCTTAGCGAATGTTCAGCCATCGAACTAGTCTACCGAACTAGTCACTTGGCCAATTAAACTATCCCGGATCGCGTGGGCAGAGTTCCTCTCACCGAGTACGCTCCCTGACTTATGTCGATGAAACGTAGTTCATATAAGTCAGTTGTGTGGGAAGTGTAGGCCCAAATATGTTCGTCTCAGTTGAAAAACTTGTTTTATGTTGTTTGATTTAAAGTTAGTTTTATGCAAATGTGAACAGTTATCAATGCAATAGTAAGTCAACACGACACAATTTTAAAGTGGTTCGATACACATGATCCTATGTCCCACTATCCCGAACAAAGCAGGAGTTCTTGATTAGCTTATACCGAGCAAGTCTCAATCGATCCGTTAACCTGGACCTACGACGTCTTGTTTGCTTATACCGAGCAAGTCCCCGCTATAATCCGTGTGTCGGACGTGATATCTACTTATAGTCGTAGTGACTTTTCAATTCTCAACCATGTAGGTTTGAGTTTCTCCAACTATGAAGGAGTTCTTACAATAAGAACAATTCACAAATATGAACTCCTTCGAGGTTTCTAAGCTATTGATATTACAATAAGCACACTTAGGTTAGAGAAGGAGAACTAAAGGATCTCTAGAGAGAAGAACTAAGATGATATTTCTTGCATGCAAGTTCTTCGTTGTGTTTGGCTTTGAGTTCGCTAGAGTATTTGATCGCTTGAATGCTTGGTTCTCTTGAGTTCGTTGTCTTTCCGCATGAAGACTCTGTTCTCTATTTATAGTCTTCGATTCATGAATAGATCTATTGGAAGTAGTCTAGACACGTGTCAATAAGACAAGGAAAACGGCCATATCGATTTTGAATATCGCTATAGAGATTTCCTCTTTTTCAGTCTAGGAGCAACTTTATGGCAGAGCAGGTAGAGTGTTGTGGCTCCTCATTGGTCGAGGTTATGAGAGTAGGTGAGGCTTGTTCAAACTCCAAGTTTACGCTGAGTTGACTTCCTCCTAATCCTGGACCTTTAACCGAATTCTCTCATACTCATGCTTCTAAGATTCGTGTGGCTCGAATTCCTTTTGTAGATTCAGTTGTTATAGTTTATCCAACTGACTTCTTCGGTATTGAGTTCCTTCGGGCCGAGTAACGGATCTTCTACCGAATGCACCCGCCATCGAACTCTAGCCTCTCACCGAGTTCCTAACATGCCGAACTCAACTAAGCTATTACATTATCGAAGGCTCATCATTCAGCTAGGAGTTTTGGGATCTTCTGATCTTATCATACTAAATCACATCCCAACAATTTTCCCCTATTTGATGATGCCAAAACCTTTCACAAACTATCTCTAATAACAAGGTTGACTATCTAATTAACACACTCCTATACATCGAAGACAACAATAACTCCCTAATATCATAAGACCTAGAGTCTTAACAATTTCCCTCTAAAACTTCTAAGAGAAGTTTCCCCTTAGGAGATGTCCCAAGAACCGAAGTAAGGCAGAGAAACACGAGAGATATAAGTAATCATCAAAAACAACTAAGACTAGGAAGGAATTAGCCGGGCTTCTTCTTGAACTATTGCAATAGCCGCGCCTTGAAGTCGGCAAATTTCTTCTCGTGAAGCTCAAGACCGTAAGATGAGTAGACTTTGTTCCTCGAATCTTGACTTCTTCCCTTGTCTTCGATCATTGATGTTCGGACTTCTTCTATTGATAGCATATTTGATTTATTCCTCAATCTCCTTGTCCGCATATTACCTTGTTGCGTGCGACAGGAGGAGATAGGAAGTTTGTACTGGTAAAGCCGTGGAGAGTCTTACCCGACAGTTGCGTAATGGTTTGGATTTCCAAGCATAGAGTTCGGTGTTCAAAGACTTATCAAGAATTCCTTGAAGGTTTTGTCATGATCGGCTTCTCACTACTTTGTCTCCCAAATGTATTAACTCTTGATGAAGTCGACCTTAGCATGTTCCCATTTCTCGATTGATCTTTTAAGGCACCCATTCATCGATTCTTGGAAAGATGACTCTCTTGATGGTGTTTCCATGTACCCTTCTTCCGAAGAATTTGGAAGTAGTAGGAATACTTTTGTCCTTCTCAAGGATTCGCTCTCGGGCTTCTTTCCCGGGCTTCGTTGTCTCGAGGACCTCTAGATCTCGCTAATCTTGCTCTTTCTCTTGCAACTTGAACTTGTATGGGCTTCGGAAAGTGATATCTAAGCCTCTCTCCACGTGCATCTCATATCTCCTTTATCTCAGCCTTCTTGCTTCTTGGAAAGTTCAAGTGGAGGGGATAATATGTGGAGCTTCGAGTCACTAGGTCCAAATTGACTTGGACTTAGAAGCTTCAGGCTTCTTCTCAGCTTGATTTTTCTTGGCGTAGCTTTGCTGGATTGCCTCAGGCATCACGGATCCGGGTTTTAGGTAGGAACTCAAGATCTGATTTGTATGCCTTTCTTGGCCTTAATATTTTGGCTTTTCTTCTTGTTCTTGAGTTCTCGCGTCACGCCTTTTCATCATCATGCAATTTATTCATCTAGCATTTTGAACTTAAGTTTCATTTCTTTTCGAGGACTAGGAGGGGCAGGTGCTTTGCCTTTCGCGCCTGACTTCGACCGGCTTGTCTTCCGCAAGAACTTCTAGATACCGAGCCACTTTAGTCATCGTCTCCTCGCGGGTTCTCCCCGACTTCCTTCCCCTTTCCTTCTTTTATTCTAATTTGCTTAGTTGCTTTCTTCATTTCCTTGATTAGGGTCGTAGTTTACTATTCCTACTTTCTTCCCCCCTTTTTGGCATCATCCAATAAGCTTGCCAAGGCGTGTGACCTTTTATGATAGGTCAGCTACCGAGAGACCGATAGAGTCCAACTTGCTTCGTCGTCACGACGCGTGCGGTATGCTCATTTCATCTCTTGTCATGTTCAGCATTGACATCTTTGAGTATGTCGGATTTTGTAGCTTCCAATCCGGCCTCGTATGAGTCTACTAGCAAGGCCGATGTTAGCTTGTTCCATAAGTGCTTTT